>OX421504.1:23761361-24243861 GCA_949126835.1 Anisus vortex
TTTCCATATTACGGTATTTATTAAAATTTAAAGTATTTAAAACAAGATCATGAAGTCAATATTTAATTTTATGTATTTCTGGGTCAAATCGGCCATCTTACTGGGGTTCACTTATCCTATACTATAATACGAGTTAAAATTGTATGTATGTATATATATATATATATATATATATATATATATGTGTATATATGTCTGGAAATTTTCTTCAAAAGCGCTCTAACACTTTTCTTCATGTTTTAATGCACGACTTGTTTCACCTAAAAAAAAATCTACAGCTTTTCGGCCCCACAAATAAAAATCGAAAATGAACGTTAGACAAAAATACGCTTTAGATTTATCGTAGATAATTGAATTTGGCCGTGAAAACATGCCATTGCTCGACCCACATGTAGTGCTGCTTTCAAGAGCGGTGTTTTGTTGCGTCGCAGTTATGACGTTTCGGGAATACCCGTAGGCTTACTACAGCAGAAAGAAGTTTAATTTCTTGTTTAAACTACTGTTGCGCACCGATGATAGAAATAATTTAAAGCAAGACCAAGTGTAGTTTATGTAATGCAGGGGTGTCCAAACTACAGCCAGTGGGTAACGCGCGGGCGGACAAATGATAGTATGCGGCCCTCGCGGCTTATTTAGATTAGAACGTCTTCAATATATTTTAGATTAAACTTCAATATATTTTAGATTAAATTTAAAAAAAAAAGAAAAACAAATACATATTTACGAATTATCTAATAGTCAGATAATAGTTTGCCGTTTAAAAAATAACAGAATTAGATTAAGTTTCATCAAACTAAAGGTATATTTTTAACTTTCTTTTATCTGACATTTTTTGAAAAAAACCCACCTCTAAAACTTGTTTGTGTTTAAACAATGAATAGCTGTATATAGTGTACACTGTAGCAGATTACACTACACTGTATATAGTGTTCACTGTAGCAGTATACACTACGCTGTATATAGCATACAATGTAGCAGTATACTCTACACTGTAAATAATAAACACTGTATTAGTATCCACTTTTTTAAAAATTCAATGAATGTTTCATTAAAAATTTGTATGATTTGCTTATAAAGGCATACCAAAGTAAGATATATTAGAATATGTTAACATTGTCAATTCGAAATCTGGTAAACTAGAAAAGATGTAAATTCAGTATATTCGTATTTTCCTTATAACAATAGCCAGAAGTGTAATATACTGTTAGTTTTATTGAGGGGCGGGGGAGGGGGGAAGGAATTAAACACATCATCTAACGTAGCCTATATATATTATAATCTTTTCATTTGCAGTCTTTTAAATGAATAACCTAATTTCACCGTTAATTATTGAGTATTTAAGTTTAATGCTAAAAAAAAAAAAAATGTTTATCACACCATTGTTTTAATTAATCAATATTATATTTTGCCGCGATAGTTTATTTTAAATAGTAACACAAATGGAGGATATTAGATAATGTTAACACCAAACTATATTTTTTTTACTTTTTTGTCAAACAATGTTTGGAATAATACATTGAAAACATTGAAAATCTTTATATATAAAAAGATCGTGTTTGTGTCCCCACCGATCACTATTGTGTCACTGACTTATTTAGTCCTATATACTGTCTAATAGCTTTTCACATCTGACATGTGCCTTCTCTAGCTAAGTTGTTAACGTAGAGGACTGCTGTGCGTGCGAGCGGGTTCGATTCTCCAGTTAGACTATGCCTATTTTTTTTACCCGACTTACATTTATTCGTAGACCTTTTTAATTCCTATCAAACATATTTAACGGCCGTAACTCATTGTTAGCTTGAATGGGTTGTGGGAGGGAGTTGAAAAAATTGACATAATGTTATAGGAAAGTTTGACATTTGTTAAAGTTAATTAATTAATTAATTAATTGGTCATTTATATAGCGCCTCACTCTATGCTAATAAAAGCATGCTTAGCGCGCTCACAAAATCGAAACAACAATAACACTCTAAAATAGTTTTAAACAAGGTTTCGGCCGATGGAGGCACGAAATGACAATAACATTTTAAAATAGTTTCAAACAAGTTTTTTGCTGATGGATGTGTATTTGATCAATTTAGTTGAAAAGAAAAGTCTTCAAATTCTTCTTGAATGCCTTTTTTGACACAGAGTTTTTCAGTGTCTCAGGTAAGCCGTTCCACAGTGAAGGCGCCACAGATTCAAACGAGCGTACACCAAATCACCAATAGGGGAAGGGGTAGAAGAACTAAAAATTGTAACGTAATTCACGATATTTTAAATTTAAACTTTTCATTTTCAGTCTTTTAAATAATAATAATAATAATAATATTTGTAGAGCGCTGCCAACAAACATAATGTAAGCTCAGAGCGCTTTTAACATACAACTAAGAATACGGATATTACACTAGGCCAGGTGACAGAGCTAAATTGATGATTTAAAAAAAAAGACAAAACAAATAAATGTAGCATTAACCGACCCAACCCATAAATAAGACAGTACGTTTCTAAAGCATGTTAAATGTTATCGAAGGTAAATATTGAAATAATGAGCTTTAAGTCCTTTTTGAAAGTAACAGTAGAGCTTGTTCGCCTCAGTTGAATGGGAAGTTGAATCCACACCTTCGGACCGGATACTGAGAAGGCTCTAAGGCCAACGGTCGTCAGAGAGAAACGGGGCTCTTCCAGAAGCGATGAGTTTGCAGAACGAAGTGTTCTTTGCGGGACATAAGGTCTGATTAGTGCCTTGAGATAGGACGGAAACTCGTTATTACAAATGCACTGATGGCATAGTAGCGCCACTTTATACTCAATTCTGGCTTTCACGGGGAGCCATTGGAGCGAGCGTAGAAGGGCAGTTCCCGAGTCTCTTTTAGACTTGCACATAAACTAACGCGCAGTACTTTTATGTATTCGTTGTAGCCTGGCGATTTAATGACATAAATGACATATATTTCTGTTGGATTTAAAACTGACAACTCTAGCCTACATGTTTTTTTTGGTTTAAAATGAGATTAAGCTGGGTTTTTTATTTTTTTTTTTATTTTTTTTTTTGGGGGGGGGGGGTGTTCTCGGGGAAAATCTAGATATTAGACTGCACAAATAAAAATCTGCTTCGACTGTTAGAATTTAAAGCCCATGTTATTCATAGTAAAATTTATGTACTGTTGTTTTACATACACATGATGTTAAGGTACAAGCGCCTGCTCTTTATTACCGATCGAATGATCGGTCACCTGGTACTCTATATATATAAGAATCTGCATTTTCTCCGACAATTTAAGTGATTGGGCGCTCCATGCATATAATAATATAGCTCATTGTATACTAGTACACGAAGGAGAGACCATTCGAATATTTAGAGTAAATAAAATGAGTAATGGATGGTTACTTCCCTTGATCAGAGCTCGCCAATGCTCGGCAAAGAGACCACGTGACCATTAAATGCATGGTCGTCGTCCCCTGGTTATACTAATGCGTCAGGCTGAGAAAAACTAACAAAATTAGAAACCACACTAATAAATTGGGACTCGGTGGTGGGCGTTCGACTGGCGTACCGAAGGTTCTGGGTTCGAATCCTGGTGCAGGCTGGGATTTGTTCCCCGGGATTGGAGGGTGTCCCTTAGTCTACCCAGCTCTGATGGGTACCTGACATTAGTTGGGGTAAATTGAAAGCAGCTGGGCTTCGTACTGGCCACCCATCTTCTAGTATGCCGTAGCCCTCAGAAACTGGTGAACGCTGCTTCATCGGCCATATGGATAAATTTGGTCCGACGGGATACTTTACATTTTTACACGAAATCGATACTCAACTGTTTAAGTTCAGGAAAGTTTTTTTTATTCGCAGTGTTTGACTTGCGATCTGTGATAGTGTCGATTGTTATGATTGCCCACTGTATAGTTTCTCACCCTTTTATTAATAAACTGGCTAGAGATCGACCAAAACCAAATTTTAAGATTCGGCTGAAAACGAAACCATACCAAATATTATACATCGACTTTCGGCCAAAACCGAAGCCGAAACCAAAAGTTTAACTACAACTTCGTCCGAAACCGAAAAATAAACCGAAAATGCGAAACAAATGATTTCAAAAGACTGCACATTCATGTGTAATATTAACTAGGTTATGAGCACTCTATTTGAGTAATTCATTCTTTGGAGTGATTAAATAATCAGTTATTATTAACTTCAGTATTCTACTTCACATTAGGGTTGTTAATATCTTTTTTTTTCTCAAAACCTATTTTCGGTTCTAAATATCAGATTTTCTACCCATTTTCTTTTCCCCCTCTCCGACCCCGGGCAAAGTAAGTTATAGTTTGGAAAAGATAAAATTTGCATTGATTATACTAACCCTAACCCTAACCCTAAAAAAAAAAAAAAAAAAAAAAAAAAAAAAAAAAAAAAAAAAAAAAAAAAAAAAAAAAAAAAAAAAATTGGGGCACGGTAGCCGAGCGGCAGCGCGTTCGACTGGCGATCCGAGGGTGAAGCCGGGATTTTTTCCCAGGACTTGAGGGTGTCCCTGAGTCTACCCAGCTCTGATGGGTACCTGACATTAGTTGGGGTAAAGTAAAGGCGGCTGGGCATTGTGCTGGCCCCACATCCCCTAGTATGCCGTGGCCACAGAAACTGGTGAACGCTGCTTCACCGGCCCTATGATCACTTTGGTCCGAAGGGTACTTTACTTACTTATACTAAAAAATAATACGAAGGACCATTGATCCTTAGAGCGGGGTTAAATCTTTGGTAAAAAAAAATTGTTGATTTTGGATTAGCAGAAGTCAAAGGTGTAGTGTCATGAATTTAGACCTTTATAATTATAATATAAATCAGGAGATGTTAGATCTATATGTTACACACATTAAAATAATATTTGTAGAATATGAATAAAATCACAGACACATCTATCTAGGGTTGACAGAAGTCCGGCAAGAACATTAACCTTTTTTGAAAAGAATCTTACATGCTTTGCAAAGTTGTCTTTTTAATTGCCCAAGCTGCTTTTCAGTCTACATTAAATAAAATGTTGTGTCAGTTTTACTATTAAACCATTATCGGCAGCTAATGTAATAAAACTGAACTGATTGTGGATTGTGAAACACTAAATATTTCATTCTTTTTGTCTCTCTATGTCCTCCTTTTGAAGTCCAAGTATCTCGCAACCTTACGTCTATCCGTCTGTTTGTCTGTTAAAGGAGCGTTCAGCATCAGTGTGGAAATTCCAGTTTTTTTTTTTGTTTTCTAATACGTAGATCAAATGTCTGTACCGACGACTAGCGTTAACATCTGCATTATCTGTTGTATGTGCTTGTATCGCAAATTCACAAAAAATATTTGGAATTCGAAAAAAACACAAAAAAAAACCACTAGAAGTCGACTCTGACAAACGATTGTTTGCAATGAATATAATGTTAAGGAATTGTTTTGTGCTAATCAAACAGGGTATACAAATATTTTTTCAGATAAAAAGATAAATAAATCGTGGGACACAGTTATGAATGATTTCCTCCCAAAATCCGGTTTTCGTTTAACATCCCTACTTCACACATATTAATTCGTAACAGTTTAACTAAATGAAAGTATCAATAAGCAGAGTAATAGATGCAGCAATAGCGTAGCAATTTGAATTGGAACCAATTGAGGTGTTTCTCGATGAACCAAGCAGCAGGTTCGGCTGGCGTATCGAAGGTCCTGGGTTCGAATCCTGGGAAAGACTAGGAATTATTTCCGGGACCTGAGGGTATTCACGAGTCTACCCAGCTCTGATGAGTACCTGACATTAGTTGGAGTAAAGAAAAGGCGGCTGGGCATTGTAATGGCCACACATCCCCTCGTATTTCGTGGCCACAGAAACTGGTGAACGCTGCATCACCTACCCAAAGAGTATTTTACTTGAAAAAAACAACATCATTTTTCGAAATTTAATGAGATGGACAAGTATTTAAAGTAAAAACAGTATGCCTCTAATTATACATTGAAATGAATACTATAATACTGGATTTGTTATTAATAAATAATTGTTGTATTACAAAATATAACTTTTTTTTTGCATCATTTGAATTAATTTTTTTAAACCTTAATTTAATTAAAGGGAAATAAATTACTGTTAATGTTTTTTTTTTTTGTTAACCATTAAACAATATAGAAAATAAATGTTTATGCCACTTCATTTGCTAGTAGCTAATATAAGTATAACTTCCAATTAATACAGACTGTATGTATAATATGTTTATATATTTAATAACACAGCTCTTGCAGCACAAATAACTTTTAATCACATTATAAAATCCGTTACATAGAAATACATAGTTCCGTTTTTATAGAATGCATCTTCCTCTGAGTCCGATATTCAATCACTCCATTATAACTTTCATACACGTCTTTATTCAGCTCAAGCTTCTGAAGTTAACTAACATATATTCATCTCTCGTCACCTGATCACTCGCTCTTTTTTCCTAATTTTTCTCGCGAATCTCAAAACTTAAAGCTAGCAACGCAATTTCCCCAGAACTAACTGCGACGTAGAAATCATGATTGACATTCAAGGACATACAACAAGTCAACAACAAAAATGATTGAAATTCCCCTTTATACTCTTGCATCTCAATATTCAATTGAATTACATGGGTCATTTCCCCTTGACCATTGTTCGTTCATCAAATTGTCATTACAGTTATTTATAAGGCTTTTCTTTGTGTTAATATTTCAAATATGTTTATTATATTTTCTTTAAAAAATTGTAAATGGCATGCAATTTATAACTTTAAAAATTGACAAGTCATTAACAGTGTGTTAAAATTTCTATATAAATACTAGATAACTAAACATTTAATATGTACTTTTTAAAACATTGCAATAATTAACCAATTTAAATGATAAGTATTGCTCCTCTTCATTATGTGACTGTTAAATAGGTTACTTAAACTAAATTAATAATAAAAATATTTCAGTAAAGCTGAAATCTATATTCGAAATGGGCCTTATGCATAAGTCCTTAGCGATAGCAGCTTGGTCACGTGATACGGCCGAAACATACTAATAATGGCGTCTTTAGCCTCTATATTGTCTACACCACAGAATAAATATACCTATTTTGTGGTCTAAACCAGGGTCGGCAACCTTTTGATAATAGTGTGCCAAAGTAACTTTTCTAATTCATTCAGCGTGACAACAGCCTATAAGTCACCCTGCTCTTCTCTTGTAATAAAGACGTGAATAAACGTTTAATGAGTCTTCCGCGTTCCATTGAAAATCGCTCTGCGTGTCAAGTCTGGCAGGAGTGCCGTAGGTTGCCGATCCCTGGTCTACATCGATGCTTAACAAAAAAACAATAAATTTAGAGACATTATATAACATCACAGATGCCTTTAACACTGCACATGAGTGTGATTATAATCTTCGGACATTTAATAACAATTCAAAGCCAAACATCGTTGAATCATCGAGAGATTTAGGCCTATTGGATGAGTGACTGTGTAGATGTAGATGCGACAGTCGACACTGTCGAAGTTCACAGAGTAGACTATATACGACTTGTAAAATTGGTCTAATTACCATATGTATGAATAGTGGAAGGAACATTGAAGAAAAGGTCTGCATAAAATGTGAACAGCATACTCGACAATTAAACTAGGATTTTGTTCGCGGGACTGGATGAGTGTACTTGAATCTACCCAGCTCTGATGGGTAGCCTACTTAGGGGTAAACTGGCGAACGCCGCTTCACCGGCCCAATGAATCAATTTGGTTCGAAGGGTAGGCCCTACTTGACTTTTTACACTAAAAACAATCACCCAGTGCCGGACCTCCTGATTCCTCGGCACCGGGACTTTCACCCAAAGGTTTGGGGGAAATTATCTCTCCCGTTTGTGCTAACTAACTTTCTGCACCCCGAGCGAAAGAAAATTCCTACTTTCTTTTAAATATCTTTTTTTTTACTGTAAGACTTTTAAAACTAAGTAACACATCAAACAAAATGTCTTTTTTTAAAAGTTATGATGACATATTTTTATTTGTAATCTCTAATTGTCATTTGACATGATGACATATACTTAGCAGCCCCATAAAAAAGGAGGTTTCATTTTTGTAACGAGTACACTGTCTCTTCCAAGGTGTCGCCCATTGCGTTCTCAGGCTCACGATTTTCTCTTGGGGATTTCAACAAATTCCTCAGCGGCATCTCGACCAGGAGGGCAAGCAACAACGCTACCCAGAATCCAGTAGCGGCTACGACGATGGTTCTCTGTACCTGTGGCAGTAATAGAGTAAAAAAGTAAAGTATCCCGTTGGACCGGATTGATCCATGGGTCCGGTGAAAGCAGGATTCACCAGTTTCTGTGGCCACGGCATACTAGGGGATTGTGGTGTGGCCAGCTTTATTTCACAGCCGCCTTTACTTTACCCGAACTAAGGTCAGGTACCCATCAGAGCTGGTGTAGACTCAGGGACACCCTCCAGACCCAACGAAAAAAATCCTAGCCTGCACTAGGATTCGTTCTTGGGTCTAGGGTGTGTCCCTGAGTCTACCCAGCTTTAGCCACAAAATCCCCAAGTACTTCGTGTCCACAGAAACTGGTAAAAGCTGCTTCACCGGCCCATATGGATCAATTTGGTCTGTCGGAATACTTGTAATGGGTAATGGTGTAATGTAATGGGTAACTGGACTCAATGACCTAATCGTTTTGCTGCTGTTGTTGATTTGACTGACTCGACATGGTGAGTTGTATTCACGAATGTCTTGTTCGATTGAATAACAAATGAATGACTGGAAGAACCAAGCGGGCATACCACGATGAATTATTAACTTTATCTTATCCTATATGTTACAGAAGCTACTTCTATAAAGAAGATTATTGCGTCCTACGCTCATCTTTGGTCCGAGTCTAGTCTTGCATTTTATTAATGATTTAAATGATGTTAAGTTACTGGTTTTCTTGGTTTGTTCAGGCAACCCATTCCATGCCCCAAAAAGTTGACACTCACAACAAATGCATAGGTGAACTGCGATTCATAAACGTGGTTTAAGTTGATCCAGTTGATGACCATCACGTGACACAGGTAGATACCATACGACAGTCTGGAAATCGGCAGCCAGGCTCTCCACGCCAGAAAACAGTTTATGAAGCCTGGGATAAAAACGGAATATTTGGAAAGAGAGAGAAAGAGAGAAAGAGAGAGAGGGAGAGAAAGAGAGAGAGAGAGAGAGAGAGCGAGAGCGAGAGCAGCATTAATAACAACATAAATTGTTATAATTTTTTAAGTAAAGGTAGCTAAGCATTGCATTGACCGCATAATCATTTGAAACCGGAAAAAATATTAACAATATTTAATTGATTACAAGTGGCCGTCATCCAGCATCGTTTCATTATTAATAAACAACACGTTTAAACAATATAAAAGAAAACTAGTATGAACACGAAAATGAACTATCATACTATTCATACAAGAAAATTGTCAATAGGTCATAGTTAGATCTATCTCTATTGCATTTTGGGCTCACGGGAAATTGCGTTGAAAATTCGATCGTATAGAAGCATGAAATAAAGGGAATATTTGCAACACCTTGCACTCTGAGTAAGAATAATTATACACACTATCACACAACCAGGTGTAGAGAATCTGGGCTTACCTCCGTATCCCGTATGGCAAGCAAATATAATCCAGGCAAAGGAGAAGCCCCATAGCGGGCTCTTGATGGCCCGAAATACGTCGTGCTTTTTCAAATCCAGGCTCGGGACAGCTCCCATCTCCTCGGTCAGTTAATTGTCCTGGACACAGGCAGACGAGCACACCGAGAATGGACGCCAACCAGCCCACGACAACGGCTACCTAGTGGACATATATTACATCAAGGCGAGATTCAGGCTATAAATGAGAGTCCAGTTTTTTTTGGGATAGTTTGGCAGCGCGTTGGTATCCTATTCTAAGTAATAATAATAATAATAAGGCATTTTTTTTAGCGCTATCCATGCAATTAAATTTAGTATGCTCAGTGCGCTCTTGGTGTGAATTGCAGTGGCAGATGTATAAGTATGTACAGCACACATACACTATCCAAAGAGAAAGGACTTTAAGCTTTCTTTAAAAGACTCTCTTGATTCAGATTCTCACACCGTCTGAAGTAAACTGTTCCATAAAGAAGGCGCCACAGATTCAAATGAGCGAACTCCTTGGTACTTCTTTTTGTGTCCATCCGCACACAGGACTTTTTAAGAGTTACTAAAGTTATTAGTTTCGAATCTTAATAAGAACGCCGGTAAATTGTTCTACTCTGTACTCAAAACTGTTATTGGGTCTACCCAGGTCTGACATTAGTCTGGTGGAAAGTCAAGACGTCTGCTGGGCATTTTTAGGATAACACTATCCCCATGGATATTATGCCCATGGAAAATGGTGAGTGCTACTTCACTTGCCCAAGATCCCAACAAAATCTGAAAGTCCTGTTCGTTTCTTCGTTTGATTGTTTACTATTTTGATTCTCTGGCAGCGATAAAAATACTCAAGTTTCTAGCATTTAATCGAGTAAAGCGTATAGACATACTTGAAATTTAATGGTTTATTACACTCTTTTGAGATATCCTTACTGAGGAGATGTTGTGATGGAATGTTTACTGTACCATCAGGTCCTTGTCAGGGAGTTCCGCAAAAAACATACAAAAAATGGGCATGGTAAAAGAGGCAGGGGTCGATTACCTTTTGAAAATAGTGTGCCTAATTATAAGGATCTCCGATTCATTCGGAGTGCCAACATCATAGAAGTCATCCTGCTTTTTTTTTTTTGGGGCGGGGGGGAGATGGGGGGGGCGTGCCATCGAAAATCGCCCAGCTAGCCTGTTCTGGCACGCGTGCCGTAGGTTTCCGACCCCTGATGTAAGGCATTTGAGAAAGTAGTACATTCTAAAAGATGGGAGGAAATGGGGGAAGAGGTCTGATTATAAACAAAGGCACTATTAGCAGGCTCGGGCAAAGATGAATTATTATTACCTTAGACCTCCATTCACTGCCCTGAGCACCAGCAGGTAGATCCAAACCAGATATGGCGTCAAATAGTTGACATTGTCTTACGCACAATAATTTGGTCTTCAAAATGTTACTCTTAGGTATAACTAGTTTTTCATGTATGTGCGACACTAGTCGTGAAAAGGATGGCTTGGGAAATGTGGTGACCACACTATCTTAAGGCATATTGTGAACGAAGACGCTTATGAGCTGAGATTGTATAGTTATGTTAAGGTATGCAAGTGTTTTTCGAGGGAGGACCCATGCGCGTAACTTCCATTGTGGGCCCCTTCAATTCCGAATTGTAAACGAAAATTCAAATAAGCTCTCTAACGTTGACCCTCTTGGCCGCCTCGATTTTGCGCACTGCATAAAACAGGGATCAGCAACCTACGGCACGCGTGCCAGACTTGGCACGCAGTGCGATTTTCGATGGCACGCGGAAGACCCCCAAAGTGCTATTGAAGTCACTTCTTCAAGAAAAGAGCATGATAACTTTAAGCTCTTGGCACGCTGCATTGCACCAGCGAGCAGTTAGTCCCCTGAAAAAAAACGTCGATGAGTTTTTTGGTTACAGCTAGAAGTAATTTAGAATTCAAGAGAGTTCTGATTTATGCTAGTGAAGTAGCAGAAAAAGTTGGAATAGAACCAGTAGAGAAAGAGAAGGTCCGAATTAAAAAAAAAAGAATATGTTTGATTACGAATCAACAGATGAATCTTCATATATTGCAGGTGACCACCACAGAAAGTTTCAAGATCCATTTTTATTTTGCTGCTTTAGATACAGCTGCTAATGTGGTAAAATAAATATTTTCCCAGTTAAATAAAGTATCTGGTGTCTTGGATTTTTTTATACAATTCCTGACCTTAAAAACAAGACTACATCAGAGGTGAAGTCGATGTGCACAAACTTGTAAAAAGCATTCACAATAAAAAAAAAGATGAAGGTTTGCATGAATCTGACATTGCTGCTTTGCGACTGTGTTCTGAACTAAGAGCAATTTCTCATCATCTCCATGCCTCAGTATCAAACCCCGAAGAAGTCCTAAACTACATTACCAACATAATAATCTTGAAAATGGATTTCCTAACATTTCTGTAGCCATTCTTATTTTGCTTACGTCTACACTTTCTGCAGCTAGTGCTAAACGATTTTTTTCAAAACTTAAGCTAATTAAAACCTATCTGCGATGAGAGATTTGCGGATCTAGCGACAATTTCTATTAAAAGTGAAATAGCAAGACAGACTCAAAAGCCCTCATACAAGAATTTGATAAGCAGAAAGCAAGAAAAGTACCATTAGGGTTTAATCTTTAAGAGTATAAATACTGTTAAACAGTATTTAAAAGTGACTTTTGGACCGTAGTTAAGAAAACAATAATCCAATATAAAAAAAATATCAAGTTTCCTTTTATTAAAGTGTTATAAAAAACAAACAAAAACTATTTGTAATCTAACTGTCAATTTCTGTTATTACGAGAACTGTACATAATGCAATTACAAAGCCTATAAACTCATATACCTTATGTAAAACTGTGTGTTTTCTAATAATAATTCAGATTTATTATCGTTACTTTTCATTCAACTTTTTAATTTACATATCTCAGTCATTAATCAAAGGTTATAAATTAAAATTCTTGGTGTTATAACAATTATTAACAAAATACATTTCCGAAGTTCCATACCCGACAGATCCCGGCGAAGGCACTTTAATAAGGACTCAGAATTCGTTTTCGTCTAGGGCATCAAAAACCCTAGAGCCGGCCTGCTAGTGTATTGCAAGATTGACACGATGTCTGGCTAGAAATGATGTGTTTAAAATGCAAGTGTATTGCAATATTGACACTAGGCTTGGCTAGAAATGATGTGTATAGAGTATAGAATGATAGTGTATTGCAAGATTGACACAAGGTCTGACTAGAAATGATGTGTTTAGAAGGCTAGTGTATTGCCAGATTGACACTAGGCCTGGCTAGAAATGATGTGTATAGAATGCTAGTGTATTGCAAGATTGACACTAGGCGTGGCTAGAAATGATGTGTATAGAATGCTAGTGTATTGCAAGATTGACACTAGGCGTGGCTAGAAATGATGTGTATACAATGCTAGTGTATTGCAAGATTGACACTAGGCGTGGCTAGAAATGATGTGTATACAATGCTAGTGTATGGCAAGATTGACACTAGACATGGCTAGAAATGATGTGTATAGAATACTAGTGTATTGCAAGATTGACACTAGGCGTGGCTAGAAATGATGTGCTTAGAATGCTAGTGTATTGCGAGATTGACACTAGGCCTGGCTAGAAATGATGTGTATACAATGATAGTGTATAGGGCGTTTGCAATCACGTGACAAAAAGCACGTGATTTGTGTTTACTTTGAGTAATGGTGTGCAAGTAATAATGGCCGCTGTATTAATAAAGTTTCATATAGGCTCGAGCTTTTTTTAAATGATGTGTTGTGTTTTAAGTCTTATTAACCCTTACAGTCCCGGGCGCGTATATAGCGGAACTGAAGGCAGCATAGATAGAAGTAGGTCGGTACTGGAAGGGTTAAGATTTAAGCTGTATTATGTATGTTAAATAAAGTAGGCTATTTTATTATTATCATAGACATAGATCATAGACGATGTGAGCCTATTAGTGACTTGACTAGACTAGATATTCACCAACACTATCACTTGACATCGTAGCCTAGCCTACGAAACATTAAAAGTGTAGGCCTATAAAGTGAAATTGAAAGTGTAAATAGGTCTAGCCGGCCCTAGCCTAATCACATTAATCAATTAATCTACAGTACTACTATTTACCTCCTTATTTTTTAGTAGGATAGCCAATATTCAGATGTGAATTTTGCATGATAAAGAGCAACTTCACTTTCACCACGTTACATTTGTACCTCAAGTGGGTTCTTATATTTACACAAATACGTCACTAAAAATAGAGTAAAAACCTAAGCCACGCCCACTGAGAACGCTCTATTGCAAGATTGAAACTAGGCGTGGCTAGAAATGATGTGCTTAGAATGCTAGTGTATTGCGAGATTCACACTAGGCCTGGCTAGAAATGATGTGTATACAATGCTAGTGTATTGCAAGATTGACACTAGGCGTGGCTAGAAATGATGCGTATACAATGCTAGTGTATTGCAAGATTGACACTAGTCGTGGCTAGAAATGATGTGTATTCAATGCTAGTGTATTGCAAGATTGACACTAGGCGTGGCTAGAAATGATGTGTATACAATCCTAGTGTATTGCAAGATTGACACTAGGCGTGGCTAGAAATGATGTTTATACAATGCTAGTGTATTGCAAGATTGACACTAGGCGTGGCTAGAAATGATGTGTATTCAATGCTAGTGTATTGCAAGATTGACACTAGGCGTGGCTAGAAATGATGTGTATACAATGCTAGTGTATTGCAAGATTGACACTAGGCGTGGCTAGAAATGATGTGTATACAATACTAGTGTATTGCAAGATTGACACGAGGCGTGGCTAGAAATGATGTGTTTAAAATGCTAGTGTATTGCAAGATTGACACGAGTAGTGGCTAGAAATGATGTGTATAGAATACTAGTGTATTGCAAAAAAAGGGGGGAGGAGGGGTTCAACAAGTAACATTTCCCTCTTCTCCCTCATGGCTCCTTACCTATACTTTTACGCTTTAAATCATAGGTTCTCAACTGGGGCGATATCGCCCCTCCCCCGGAGGAGGTGAGAAGCTTTAGGGGGGCACTGACATTACCGGGGGCGATTGGGGGGGGGGCGGTGAAGGTAAAGTGGGCGGTACAAACGTACCTGATATAATTTGAACATTTCAGCTATTTGAATTGATTAGTTTTTGGATGAAATATGATTTAAACTCAAGTGCTGCTAAATATCTGATGTCCCCCAACAGTAGATATAATATACATATTAAACTATTAAATAAATAGGAATCGCAATGAATTTACAATGCATTAGGGGCCGGCAGGTCCTATGGTTGGTTCACCGGACTGTCGCCCTAACATCTGCTAATATTAAAATTTTGATATCAGTTTTACCGAGATGTCTTTTAATGCGTTTAATCCTTCGAAAAAAAAGATGTTAGTACTATAGTTAGGCAGTATAGATACGTTGTGATACAAACTGGGTAGTTATTGTAATGCTTAAAATATACATAAGCTTATAAATTCTTTAGTCATATAATATTTATATAATTTTCAAATACCTTTTACAGTTTGATCATTTTAAAGTTATAAATTTAAGCCATCTATTTTTTTTAAAAATTAGAAATATTAGCTCAAATGAAACGGGTTAATTATATCCCTTAATAAACAAATGTTTCCACATTTGAGTCAATAGTGATGCCGAACAAGTTTTGTGTTGTAATATTGCAAATGTTACTGGTTATTATCATTTCTTTATATAGCCTACGTTCAATATTATGGTTTTCATAACAATATTTAATTATTAGAGGATTAAAATAATTAACGTTAAACAGTTGTAAATAAACATTTCCTGCATTGTTTGTCAATTTTAGGAGTTTATATTTTAAACATTAATAATTACAGAAATTAGGCTACATAATAGCCTATAGTGTTATTAAATAGCCTTAGTCTCTTATATTTCTAAACTAATAATACAAATAAATTTGTTTTAGAATTAATTATATTTATGTTTAATTAAAGAATATGAGCATAAAAACTCGTTTATATTTTAATTAGTATGCATCAATTATTGAGCAGTCAAGTGTAGGTGACCTCTTTGTGTGCTTAAGTAAAAATAGCAGATGACTTTCCTAAGCAGCTTCCTTCCAGATTTTTTTCCGCAAATTGGCACATTTGGATGCCCATTTTTTAAATGTTTAAAATTAAACTTGCGCCACTAAAATCACCAATATTTCTCCACTAAAAAAAAAAAATATCTACATCTAAGAAGGTTGTCGTAATATCAAATCAGTTAGGATAGGTGTGGTATTAGTGGTATTAAAAAATAAGTCCATCAATTTGAAAGACTTGCCTTTGATTAGAAAACTCCACTTTGAATACTTCGATGTAATTTTGAAAAAGCCCATCTATCTTAATATATTCTTTAACTTATGAATGTAGTTAAAATATTTTGAAATTTATTTCAATACAAAATATGTCCAGTTTCAATGCAAATCCATTCCAGTGGTCCATGTAAATACAAGTTCAACTCACTAAAATATGTCAGAAACAACGGTTTCAACAGACAGTTTTCCTCATTCACAACCGGAAAATGTTTTTTTTTTAATCAATATAAATAAAACACGTTAATTTAAGTGAAAAAAAAGGGAAAATAAAGTTTGTGGGGCGGTGAGCGGAAAAAAAAGTGTAAAAGGGGGCGATGAGCTAAAAAGGTTGAGAACCTTTGCTTTAATCAAACTAACAAATACTACTGCCCATGTTGATGTAGTTGTGTTGATGGTAATACTCCTTGTAGCGAAATTTTGTCTTAATGTTTGTATGCCTACTTAAGGCCTACTTAAGGCCTACTTAAGGCCTACTTAAGGCCTACTTAAGGCCTACCTCAAGGGGCATTTTTGCTTGCCTAGAAGTAGACTGAACTAAAAGGTGCCCATTTCTTACTGACACAAAAAATAGTAGGCTATATTTATGCATGGCTTGGCGAAACGAAATGCAAATATTTGTTTGAAAATATTCATCTTATTTGACATTGCTGATGGCTTTTATCTTATAAGTTTACAGACGTTCCTTCTAGGTAGAAGATTATTACGTCCACTAGGCCCAAAACTCCTGCAGGGCGACAGGGATCCGATGGTGGCAGGGATAGAACCCGCGACCTATCAGTTGGTTTTTTGGTTGACAGTCCGGTGAACTAACCGCTGGACCAGCGGGCTTTTAAGCTTTCACTAAATATCGCCCGTTGAATGAATACGTCGGCTTTGATTGCTCCTGCTTTCATTAGATAAGTATGTGAAAATCCGACTGTTTTCGGGCATAAAAAGTGTTTTTGGATCGGCAAACATTGTCGACAGTAGGTGGATCCAAACCAGACAACGATGGGTTACGTGCATCCTAGAACATTTCTTTGTTAGTCGCTAAATATGGAAAACCACACACTTTTGGTGAAGAGCTCATTCTATCTGCTGTTAGTGAAGTCTTCCATACAATACTGCACATGCCAGCGTCTGATAACATCAAGAAAATACCATTAAGTAATAGTACAGAGCAGAGAAGAATTATTGATGAAATGGCATGTGATGTAGAGAGTACATTGTATGATTACCTCAAAATGTCTCAATTTTCATTACAACTGGATGAGTTCATACAAGACTACCAGACAATCAGTCTTTATTGTTAGCTTATGTTCAATTTATTAAAGAAGAGTACATTTGCTAAGAAATGTTATTCGTTCAAAAATTAATAACTGACACGAAAAGCGAATCTGTTTTTCTTGTACTAGACTAGAAGGCTTTTTTTTAAGGAAAAGAAATTTTATTGAAAAATATTATATCAGTTGCACCTGATGGTGCACCGGCGATGGTAGGACGCTATCGTGGATTTATTTCCTTTTAAAGAAGTATGTGCCAGATGTATTGGCTGTCCATGGTGTAATTCACAGGCAACATTTAGTTGATCGTCTGCATCACTCTCTTCAATGTTAACTGCAATAAACAAAATCAGAAGCAATGCATTCAATGATAGAGTGTTTAAATAACTGTGTGTTGAGAATGACGAAGATTATAGGCCTAATCGTGTGCTACTACACACAGAGGTACGCTGGTTTTCAAAAAGTGCCAGCTTCAATAGATTTTATGAGGTCTTTGATTCGGTGTTATAGTTTCTAGCAAAAAAAAAGACATTTCTTTGAGAGAAAATCTGTAAAAAAATAACTAAGCTTATATCGCTTTTTTTAGCGAATTTATTTAATAAATTCAATGAAATGAATATTCAATTACAGGGGGATGACCTCAATTTGATCAAAACAAAAAGTGTTATTTCGGCATTTATGTCGAAACTTCAGTTGTACAAACGAAACTTTGTACTTGGAGAATTGCATCAGTTTTCCAATCTTGCATCTGTAGAACAAACTGAAGATGACATTCTCAATTTATAGTGAATACCTTGAAGCACTTAACACTTAACATGCCAAAGCTTTTTTACGCAAAATATGCTACACTGCCAACTTGTTTTTTTGGTAATTTTACAAAATTAATGTGTGGAGTTTAAAAATTAATAAAAAATTAATGGACTTATGTGGAAGCATGAAATCTTTACCATATATGTAAAACATTATACCATACTATAAAATAACGTTTTCATGCAAATTAGTGTCACGTGACCATGGCGGCCATCTTGAATGTGTGAGATTTATAGAAAAACAAGCCGGTATGTGCCCGGTCCTCCGAACCGGCTAAAAGTTATGTTTACATACACTCTAACTACTCAGGCAGTTATAATGAGATTGCCCGCATGACCTACGACACGAATTTAAACGTGAGGTAATTTTTTATTTGCCCGCTACAACATGAATTACCCGTTAGAATCATTACTCACCACCCATTATAACAATTACAAAATTGCCCGCTATAAATTACGACGCAAATTAAAACATGAATATATTTTGTTCTATTCATTGATAAAGAACATTCGACAGTACTTTTATTTTTTTTAATGATTGTTTGATATATTTTTTTTACGACAAACATTAAGTCGCAGACCTATGTTGTGTTGTTTTTGTTTATTTGCTATTTATTTATTTATTGTTGCTTTGGAAGCAAACTTAGAATTAAATTTTCTATTCAACATGTAAAACAATAACAATTGAAACCCATATGAAATAATGTTTATAAAACGTATACGACACGAATTAAAACTTTAAAATTTTAGTTCCGGCAATTTGAACATTGCCCGGCAAATTAAACATTGCCCGGTAATATAAACATTGCCCGGTAATTTAAACATTGCCCGGTAATTTAAACATTGCCCGGTAATTTAAACATTGCCCGGTATTATAAACATTGCCCGGTATTATAAACATTGCCCGGTAATTTAAACATTGCCCGGTAATTTAAACAATGGCCGTTACCTAGGCGATAAGCCTAAAGGTGCCCAGTTCTCGGAACTGGATAAAATAACCCATGGAGTTATAAACAATAGTCTTAAGCGGGGATAAAGTATTTTCCGGTAACTTATACCATTTAACACTTAACATGCCAAATTCGACTAAAGTCGAATTTACAAAAGTCTTTCTGTATGCCAAATTCGACTTTAGTCGAAAATCATGGTGGTCTTTAAAAAATGGTTCAAAATCTTAACCTAATAGTCCATGGTACAAAGTTTGGATCTTGTACCATTGCTGGCATAACTTTCTTGACCTCAATCACCAGTCTTTTCGGTATTATTATTGGTAGGGGTCACACCGCGAAGCGTCCGTTATAACTTTACATGACTGTACTAATATACAAATGAAGGATTAGCTTTGACTAGAAGAAAAAACGTTATTCTCACTATTTACATGAGAGACAAACGTAAAGTTGTAATCTGCTTTGTGAATAACGTAAAAGCACGCTTTCCTTCAACGGATGAATTCTGTGACGTCACAGACTTTGATGACGCGTTATGGCTATGATGTACACTATATTGAATGGCGTCTATGTTACATGTACTGTATTAAATTGTTAATGATTGTTGATGTTGATCTTGGTACTGAAACCGTTTCTGTGTCCTGTTAGGTTCAGTCTACGGCTTGTTCTTATGTGCATGTGTTTTTATGTGCCCTTATAAAATTACAACGTGTTCTTGTGTAAATGTGTTTTTATGTCCCCTGTTGTGTTTACAGCGTGTTCTTGTGTGAATGTGTTTTATGTGCCCAGTTTTATTTACAGAGTGTTCTTGTGTGAATTTGAAATATATTTTTTCTATTATCATTACATGTATTGACTTTTACTCTAAATTAAATTGAGCTATGGATGATTCGATTGTTTCTCGTTATGATTCCGATTCGGGTGAGGAATATAATTATGACAGTTGTGATTTAGAGGATAATAATAATTTAGATTTAGAAAGTGATTCAGATGGTGAGATTGATTTTGCCTAAGAAATCAGTGCTATTTCTAGCTCCAATGTACCTGCTCTCATTGATTACAAAACGGTTGAGAGGCGTAAAGGTAGCATTGCAACAAAACAGCTTATTCTGACTGGGAAGTGTTAGGAATGATTTTGTTGACCTCAAAACGAATAGCTGTCCTCATTCAACAGTAGACAATGTGTTCTTGCAGATGTTAACAAATTTTGAGGCTGTTGATTTTTTCCCGATACTCTAATGAAACACATTATGAACAAGTTTGAATGAATGTCAAATGAGAAAAATGTGAATGATGGATCCCACCGCATTTCTTGCTCTTCATGTAGCGATGGGCTTGTGCAGCAAATCATCAATAGATGGTTATTAGGCTACAGGACTTTGGCTCACATGCCATTTTACTTCAGTGATGGGGAGAAATAGATACCAAATTATAAACTCGTGTCTTCATTTCAATGGATATGATCCGCTCTTCAAACTGCGACCGTCATTAGACAATAAGCCTCCACTAGACCGACAAGTTTATGGACCAGGACAAGCTCTTTCAATTTATGAGTCTATGGTGAGAGTCAAAGGACGTTGTTTTTTCAAACAGTGCATCTCATCTATGACAACTAAATGGGGCGTAAAGGCATTCATGTTCTCTGATTCCAAGTTATTCTACTATTGTGGTTTATAATTTACACAGGGAAAAAGACTTTCATAGGAAGAAGGCAATAATTTGATCTGATTTCCAGATAAGAGTGAAAAGGCCACATCATCTATACAGACAATTACATCATCATATTTATGCTAGTTCAAAGGGGAAAAACTAGGCACAAAATTCTTGAAAATTCAAAATCTTATCCAAAAGAACTCAAGGGAAAAAAAGGTAAACAAATGATCCTCCTATCTTTGCTGAATCGAATTACTTGATGTCACAAAGTTTCAAGATCGCAAACGTCTGTTTTACATGTTTCTATCAACTGTGGGAGGCAATACAACTACAGTAAAGCGTGTTCGAGACAGAAAACTACCAGAGGGTTACAGAACAATAAAAAAAAACTACCATAATTACAATGATCACAAGGGTGGTGTTGATCAGTTTGACCAAATGAAGGTTAGCTATTGCTATCCTCACAAATCAATCAGGTCATTCCACTCAATCTTTCATTATGCAAAGAAGTAACTTTGATAAATAAATGGACTTATTGGTTATAGATAAACAAGAACGCTTCCATGACAGCTAAAAAAAAATTAGCGAACTGGTACTTGAATCCCTTATTCAGAACCAAGTAACTAGGCCGTGACGAAAGAGCACTGCTACTGCCCCGACCTTTAACATTGATGAGAGTCTAACTGCACGTCCATTTCTCAAAATATAAAGTCAAAACTTACAAACCATACTGTCTTGTTTGTAAATCCTGCAATAAAAAAATTCAAACAATATATGCCTTTATATTTGCAACGTCCATCTCTGCATTGTGCCAGGTTGTTTTTATCTGTACCATACAACAGTGAATTATATCATTGATGGACGCTACAGCAGTAAATTAGTATAATGTATTGTTTAAAAACTGTGTAGTTCTGCACAATTGTTTCTATTTTTATTTTGATTTTATATTGATTCTTATATTTGTTTTCGAAGCAGTAAATTAATCTTTTGTTGGTGCTCTAATTAAATTGTATAAATGTATAATGTTTAGTTTATCTTTGATATATAATCTAGGTTAAGTTACACACTAAATTTGTTCAATAAAAATTATTCACTTGAAATAGACCTTCAAGGACCAGTTCTTTCTTTTATAGGTTTATTACCATATTGCTTAAAAACTGCACGAGAAAAACAATGCCTAAGAAATTTTAGATTTTTCTAAAAATGTCACAAACTCAAGATGGCTGCTTAAGTCACGTGGCGCAAATTTGCATGAGAATTCAATTTTCCAATGTGGTATTATATTCTACATATATGGTAAGATTTCATTCCTCAGTAGTGACTAATTGCATATTTATATATGTTTAAATAGTCTAACCAGTTTTGGTGAAGTGACAGAAAATTGACAAAAATCGTTTCACAATTCATTGGCAAAACAAGGGGCAAAATGAAATACAAAATATTTTTTTATTGATTTTTTATTGTCGAATTTTGTTTTTAGATTTAGCATTATCTACTGGCTATGTTTCTATGCTGTAGCAGTGCACTCATATTTGTCGATGGTTCTCAAAGACGAAAAAAAGTGGACATAGGTTCAAATTTTTCTATAAATCTCACAATTTCAAGATGGCCGCCATGGTCACGTGACACCAATTTGCATGGAAACGTTATTTTTTAGTATGTTCATCTGTTTTACATATATGGTAGAAATTTCACAAGTCGATATTGAACTGTTACCGATTTGTACATATTCAAAGATACTAACCAGTTTTGGTAAACTAGCTGAAAATTGAGTAAAATCGTTTCAAAATTCATGGGCAAAGCAAGGGGCAAATCGGAATAAAAACTACTTTTTTATTGTTGAATTTGATTTTTTTACTTAGTGTGGTCTACTAGCTATGTTGTTATACTGTAATAGTGCACTGATATTTCCTGATGGTTCTCAAAAAAGAAAAGAAGTGGACACAAGTACATATGTTTCTATAAATCTCACAATTTCAAGATGGCCGCCATGGTCACGTGACTACAATTTGCATGAAAACGTTATTTTTTATTATGTTCATCTGTTTTACATATATGGTAGAGATTTCACAAGTCGATATTGAATTGTTACCGATTTGTACATATTCAAAGATACTAACCAGTTTTGGTAAACTTGCTGAAAATTGAACAAAATCGATTCGAAATGCATGGGCAAAACAAGGGGCAAATTGGAATAAAAACTACCTTTTTATTGTTGAATTTGATTTTTTTACTTAGTGTGGTATACTAGCTATGTTGCTATGCTGTAACAGTGTACTCATATTTGCCGATGGTTCTCAAAGAAGAAAAAAAGTGGACACAAGTACATATTTTTATATAAATCTCACTAATTCAAGATGGCCGCCATGGTCACGTGACACTAATTTGCATGAAAACTTTATTTTAAAGTATGGTATTATGTTTTACATATATGGTAAAGATTTCATGCTTCCACATAAGTCCATTAATATTTTATTAATTTTTAAACACCACACTCTAATTTTGTGAAATTACCAAAAAACAAGTTGGCAGTGGAGCACATTTTGCGTAAAAAACCTTTGGCATGTTAAGTGTTAAATATTGCATTCCACAAATAACGACGCAAATTAAAACAAAATTTTGTTCCCTTCTTAAACGCATAAATACGCAAAATTTGATGACGCCATATAATTATAAGCTTAAATATAGAGTGTAACCAGGACCACTACGTTTAAATAAGCTTAGTAAGGCGTCGGTATTACTTCCCGAAACAGAAAAAAAAATGCTAAATCTATTTGCTTTGTCCTATGCTTGTAAAGTTTTAAATTATTAATTAGCTTTAAGTCATGTATTCACAGTGTAAAGTATTAAAGTAGTGATAGATTAAGAAAATCAACTACAGTATTGGTAGTGTAAAGAATTTATGTTGTTTACGGCACGTAGACAATTTAAACATGAAGAAAAATTTGTTCCCGTCATTGAGTTGAGATAATAAAATCCATGCACATAGTTTGATGACGTCAAATTAAACATGAATGAAAAATGTCCCTTCATTGCTATAAAATCCATGCGCAAAGATTGATGACGTCATAAAAATAATCTCAGCGCATCCTTTTTTTTTCTAACTTTGTGACGAAAAACTATAAAAAGTTGTACTGGCAAAGACAATGTGAATCAAAAGTTGTGTTTTTTTCACGTTTTTTGACCAAACTGACCACTGCGGTCATTTTAATTTTTTTTAAACCTTGACAGTGTTCACCGCCGTAACGCAAAGAATATTTGTAGCAAATTTCACGTTTTTATGTCCAGTATTTAAAAAGATTATGCGGTATGTACATAGCCAGCCACATACATACATACATACATATTCCTTTTGAGATTTATATATATGATGATAGGATATGTACTTGTGTCCACTTTTTTTCTTCTTTGAGAACCATCGGCAAATATGAGTGTACTTTTACAGCATATAAACATAGCTAGTAGACCACACTAAGTAAAAAAAATAATTTCAACAATAAAAAAGTTGTTTTGTTTCCGATTTGTCCCTTGCTTTGCCCATGAATTTCGAAACGATTTTGCTAAATTTTCAGCTAGTTTGCCAAAACTGGTTAGTATCTTTGAATATGTACAAATCGGTAACTGTTTAATATCGACTTGTGAAATCTCTACCATCTATGTAAAACAGAATACCATACTCAAAAATAAAGTTTTCATGCAAATTGGTGTCATGTGACCATGGCGGCCATCTTGAAATTGTGACATTTATAGAAAAATATGTACTTGTGTCCACTTTTTTTCTTCTTTGAGAACCATAGGCAAATATGAGTGCACTATTACAGCATAACAACATAGCTAGTAGACCACACTAAGTAAAAAAATCAAATTCAACAATAAAAAAAAAGTAGTTTTCATTCCGATTTTCCCTTTGCTTTGCCCATAAATTTTGAAACGATTTTGCTCAATTTTCAGCTAGAATACCAAAACTGGTTAGTATCTTTAAATATGTAAAAACCGTGACTGTTTAATATCGACTTGTGTAATCTCTACCACATATGGGAAACAGAATAACATACTCAAAAATAACGTTTTCATGTAAATTGGTGTCACGTAACCATGGCGGCCATCTTGATTTTGTGACATTTTTAGAAAAATCTTATATTTTTTAGGTATTGTTTTTCTCGTGCAGTTTCTAAGCAATATGGTAATAAACCTATAAAAGAAAGAACTGGTCTTTGGGGGTCTATTTCAAATGAAAACTTTTATTGAACAAATTTTGTGTGTAACTTAACCTAGATTATATATCAAAGAAAAACTAAACCTTATACATTTATACAATTTAATTACAGCACCAACAAGAGATTAATTTACTGCTTCGAAAACAAATAATAGAATCAATATAAAATCAAAATACAAATAGAAACAATTGTGCAGAACTATACATTTTTTAAACAATACATTATACTAATTTACTGCTGTAGCGTCCATCAATGATATAATTCACTGATGTATGATACAGATAAAAACAACCTGGCACAATGCAGAGATGGACGTTGCAAATATAAAGGCATATATTGTTTGAATTTTTTTATTGCAGGATTTACAAACAAGACAGTTTGGTTTGTAAGTTTTGACTTTATATATTGGGAAATGGACGTGCAGTTAGACTCTCATCAATATTAAGGGTCGGGGCAGTAGCAGTGCTCTTTCGTGACGGCCTAGTTACTTGGTTCTGAATAAGGGATTCAAGTACCAGTTCGCTAAATTATTTTTAGCTGTCATGGAAGCGTCCTTGTTTATCTATAACCAATAAGTCCATTTATTTATCAAAGTTACCTCTTTGTATAATGAAAGATTGAGTGGAACGACCTGGTTGATTTGTGAAGATAGCAATAGCCAACCTTCATTTGGTCAAACTGATCAACACCACACTTGTGATCATTGTAATTCTGGTAGTTTTTTTTTATTGTTCTGTAACCCTCTGGTAGTTTTCTGTCTCGAACACGCTTTACTGTAGTTGTATTGCCTCCCACAATTGATAGAAACATGTAATACTGAGACGCTTGCGATCTTGAAACGTTGTTAAATCAAGTAATTCGATTCAGCAAAGATAGGAGGATCACCTGTTTAACTTTTCTTTCCCTTGAGTTCTTTTGGATAAGACTTTGAATTTTCAAGAATTTTGTGCCCAGCTTTTTCACCTTTGAACTAGCATAAATATGATGATGTAATTGTCTGGGTAGATGATGTGGCCTTTTCACTCTTATCTGCAAATCAGATCAAATTATTGCCTTCTTCCTATGAAAGTCTTTTTCCCTGTGTAAATTATAAACCACAATAGTAGAATAACTTGGAATCAGAGAACATGAATGCCTTTATGCCCCATTTAGTTGTCATAGATGAGATGCACTGTTTGAAAAAACAACGTCATTTGACTGTCACCATAGTCTCATAAATTGAAAGAGCTTGTCCTGGTCCATAAACTTGTCGGTATAGTGGAGGCTTATTGTCTAATGACGGTCGCAGTTTGAAGAGCGGATTGAAATGAAGACACGAGTTTATAATTTGGTATCTATTTCTCCCCATCACTGAAGTAAAATGGCATGTGAGCCAAAGTCCCGTAGCCCAATAACCATCTATTGATGATTTGCTGCACAAGCCCATCGCTACATGAAGAGCAAGAAATGCGGTGGGATCCATCTTTCACATTTTTCTCTTTTGACATTCATTCATAACTTGTTCATAATGTGTTTCATTAGAGTATCAGAAAAAATCAACAGCCTCAAAATTTGTTAACATCTGCAAGAACAAATTGTCTACTGTTGAATGAGGACAGCTATTCGTTTTGAGGTCAACAAAATCATTCCTAACACTTCCCAGTCAGAATAAGCGGTTTTGTTGCCTCTCAACCGTTTTGTCAACAATGCGAGCAGGTACATTGGAGCTAAAAATAGCACTGATTTATCAGGCTAAATCAATCTCACTATCTGAATCACTTTCTAAATCTAAGTTATTGTTATTCTATAAATCAAGACTGTCATAATTATATTCCTTACCCGAATCGGAATCATAAGGATAAACAATCGAATAAACGATAGCTCAATTTAATTTACAATAAAAGTCAATACATGTAATAATAATAGAAAAAATATAATTCAAATTCACAAAAGAGCACTCTGTAAATATAACAGGGCACATAAAACACAATTACACAAGAACACGCTGTAAACACTACAAGGCACATATAAACACATTTACACAAGAACACACTTTAATTGTTACAGGGCACACAAAAACACATTTACATAAGAACAAGCCGTAGACTGAACCTAACAGGACACAGAAACGGTTTCAGTACCAAGATCAACATACACAATCATCAACAATATAATACAGTACATGTCATCGACGCCATTCTATGTTTTGTCATATAAGTCTGTGACGTCACAGAATTCATCCGTTGAAGGAAAGAGTGCTTTTATGTTATCCACAAAGCAGTTTAAAACTTTATGTTTGTTTCTCATGTAAATAGTGAGAATAACGTTTTTTCTTCTAGTCAAAGTTAATCCTTCATTCGTATATTAGTACTGTTATGTAAAGTTATAACGGACGCTTCGTGATATGACCCCTACAAATAATAAAACCGAAAAGTCTGGTGATTGAGGTCAAGATAGTCATGCTATAGTCATGGTACAAGATCCAAACTCTGTACCTTGGACAATTAGGTTAAGGTTTTGAACCATTTTTTAAAGACCACCATGATTTTCGACTAAAGTCGAAATTGGCATACAGAAAGAGTTTTGTAAATTCGACTAAAGTCGAATTTGGCATGTTAAGTGTTAATGGTGACTTTAAACAGTCAATTTCAAGACATTATTAACATGAAAGTTCCTGATTGGGTTTTAAGCTTAGATCCCTTTTTTAATAGTGAAGAATTACAATCAGGGCTGATTGAATTAACAACCAATTAAGAACTAAAATTAAAATTTGTATGAAAGAGCTATCACGACTTTTGGCTGCAAAAGAAATATCACCAGTTTCTCCAGGACTGTAGGCTTTGGCAAATACTTTTTTTTTAAATTACATTTCCATCTTCCCATTTAGTAGAGCGAGGTTTAGCCAGGTTTTAGTGCTGCTACCACTTTGTTGTCAAAAAAAAAAAGAAGTAAGTTGCAAGTAGTGGTATGTGGTGTGGAGACTTGAGGATTTGCTAACCAAAATTGAACCAAACATTGACAACCTGATGTCAACACACGAGGCCCAAGCCTCACACTAATACTGAGTTTTAATACCTCTTGTGTATCGTTTGGTAGATATATGTATTATTTTTTTTTTTTTTAAGTAAAACCATTAAAATAAACTCTTCTTAATTAAAAATTGACTTTTACTTTTAAGCTCATAAAAATATGAATTAAATATATGCAAACATACATAATTTTTTTGCTAAAACATTTACTACGGGGAGGGGGGTGGCAGTAGGGGCATTGAGCGAAACAAAAATTGTTAAAGGGGGCGTTGAGCCGAAAGGGGTTGAGAACCTATGATCTAATACCTGATAATCATCAATCATCATCAATCATCAATATATAATTAATACGGTGAGTTTGTTTGTTTATATATTTATATATATATATATATATGTTTGTCCTCTATGAGCGCCTAAGCCGTTTGACTAATAGGGCCAAAAGTTAAATGTATAAATTGGAAATGTCCTCCAATAGAGAATTTTATTTTATGACTTATTATCATGAATGTGTTGATTTAAAAAATTCAAAATGTTAGAGCCAACTATGCAAATAAATATAATCGTACATAACATATGGCCATTTCCGTTCAATTACTATGTTGAACGCGATATTTTGTATGTTGAACGCGAGGGTCTTTTCGGGTTTTCCCAATTATGCTGTTGTTTTTTTAATATGGCGAGACCTTTTTTATAAGTTACGCATCGCAATTTGGCCTGGAGAGTTTCAATTGTTTACTTTAAAAAATACTAGCGTATGACGTAATATCTATCAAATTATTTATTTTTTCATTATTTATGTTTGCATTATCCTTTTAAGTAAAAGTAACCAAATGTTTTAATTATTTAATGGATTTACGTCGCTATTGAGAATATCGTTTAATAGGCGACTGTATACAATCTATAAATTAAATGATACGAATTATAAAAAAAACAAGTTAGGCCTATAAATGATTACTTTCTAATACCGGGTACCATAAGCTTGACAGCAACAATATAAAATACAAACTTAATACCGAAAGAAACATTATCAGTACTGTTTTATTGATACAATAAGCAGAAACAAAAATTAAATACAGAAAAAATCTTTCTCATTTAGTTTTTATTGCATTGAAATATTATTTTCTAATTTTGTTTATAATATTTACCTTTTTTATTGTTTTGTATTTATGTTTTTTTCTTTTAGATAGTATATTATTGTTAATTTAATATTATTAATAACAAGTCAAGTCAACACAACTGTTCGCTACATTTTAATATCGAATTTAAAAGTCTCTTAAGTCTCTTTCGGCTCTTGTGTCCAGGGCGTAACGATTAGGATTGAGCAATCTCTGTTCAAACTCCAGCCACCCAAAGACACGCCGAAGGCGTGGCGTGCCGTGTAACGGGGAAGGTTTCCACAGCCCAGCGATCGTTCACTGCGGTTCTCCAAAGGATCATTATCGAGGTGACTCGCCAGTAGAGCTGCACTGTCACCCGGTAGCATAAATCCTAAAGGCCTACTATAGGTAGGCTACATGCATCCAGGCACCGTTTGGTTCTTGAGACGGGATTGCAGCGTCCATTGCTTCCTCCCCACCGAGACCAGTGGCCTCTCGGCAGTGTAATGGACCTCTGACCCGCTGCGGGGGCTTTGCCCCATGCGTTCGCCCGCCGGTGTATTCTTAATGGGAATGTATCGGTGGTTTACACACTATGCCAGTCCTTGAGGCCACAATTCTTATGCATATGTCAGGGTCAGGCCGACCAGAAACAATTAAAAATAACAAAAACTAAATACCGAAAGAAACATTCTCAACACTGTTTTATTAATACAATAAGCAAGAAAAAAAAATTAAATACCGAAAAAAATCGTTCTCACTTTAGTTTTTATGGTTTTGAAATATTATTTTCTACGCTTTTTTTATTATTTACCTTTTTATTGTTTGGTATTGTGTTGTTTTTTTTCTTTTAGATAGTATATTATTGTTAATTTAATAGGCTATTATTAATAACAAGTCAAGTCAAAACAACTGTTTGCTACGTTTTAATACCAGAAGCTTGACAGTAACACTTATTATGCATATGCCAGGTCAGGGCGACCAGAAACAATTAAAAAGAACAAATACTAAATACCGAAAAGAAACGTTCATTGTCTTGATTGTAATATAGTCTCTTTTCTTTACCTCTTAACAAAACACATTTTAGTCATTCGTTTCTCTGTCATTTTGATGGGCATAACCACTAGTCAATATATAATTACGGTGAGTTTGTTTGTTTATTTATATATATATATGTTTGTCCTCTATAGGCGCCTAAGCCGTTTGACTAATAGGGCCAAAAGTTAACTGTATAAATTAGAAACGTCCTCCAAAAGAGAATTTTATTTTATGACTTATTATCATGAATGTGTTGATTTCAAAAATCCAAAATGTTAGATCCAACTATGCAAATAAAAAAAGCCGTACATAGCAAATGGCCATTTCCGTTCATTTACTATGTTGAACGCGAGAATTACTATGTTGAACGCAGGGTCTTATCGGGTTTTCCCCATTCTGCTGCTGTTTTTTTTAATGTGGCGAGACCTTTTAAAAAGTTACGCACCGCAATTTGGCTTGGAGAGTTTGAATGATGTACTTTAAACAAATACTGCCGTATGACGTAATGTCTATCAAATCATTTCTTTTTTTTTCATTATAGATGTTTGCAGTATCTTTTAAGTAAAAGTAACCACATGTTTTAATTATTTAATGGACTCACGTCGCTATTGAGAACTTTCTTTAATAGGCGAGTTTCTACACTCTATTAAAAAATGATACTAATTATAAAGGACAAGTTATAAATGATTACTTTTAAATAGCAGAAGCCTGACAACAACACTTTTTTATGCATGTGTTAGTGTCAGGACGCCCGGACACAATATAAAATAACTAAAACTAAATACCGAAATAAACATTATCAACACTGTTTTAATGATACAATAAGCAAGAACAAAAATTAAATACCGAATAAATCGTTCTCACTTTTAAGTTTTAATTGTATTGAAATATTTTTTTCTATGTTTTTTTTTAATTTTTTACCTTTTTATTGTTTGGTTTTTGAGTTGTTGTTCTTTCTTTTAGAAAGTATATTAATTGTTAATTTAATATTATTAATAACAAGTCAAGTCAACACAACTGTTCGCTACGTTTTAATACCAGAAGCTTGACAGCAAATACCTAAAAAAATCGTTCTCACTTTAGTTTTTATTGTATTGAAATATTATTTTCAACGTAGGCTTAAGTTTTTTTTATTATTTACCTTTTTATTGTTTAGTATTTGTGTTGTTCTTTTTCCTTTTATATAGTATATTATACTTAATTTAATATTATTAATAACAAGTCAACACAACTGTTCGCTTCCAGAAAGCATGACAGCAACAATTCTTATGCATATGCCAGGGTCAGGGCGACCAAATTAAAAAGTCTCTTAGAAAACCCGGACGAGTCTTTCGGCTCATGTGTCCAGGGCGTAACGTTTAGGATTGAGTGATCTCATCCGGGTTCCAGCCACCCCACGACACGCCGAAGGTGTGGCGGGGCGTGTTACAGGGAAGGTTCCCGCAGGCCGGCGACCGTTCACTGCGGTTCCCCTAAGGATCATTATCGTGATGGCTCGCCCGTATACCTGCACTGTCACCCGGTAGCGCAAATCCTATACTATACGTACAGGCATCCAGGCACCGGGTGGTTCTCGAGACGGGAATGCAACGTCCATTGCTTCCTCCCCACCGAGGCGCCGTGTCTTCTCGGCAGTGCAATGGATCTCGGACCCGCTGCGGGGGCTGTCCCACACGCGTTCGACCGCCGATGTATTCTTAATGAGAATGTATCGGCGGTTTACACACTACGCCAGTCTTTGAGGCCCACGGGTACAGTAGTGGGACAGGGCGACCAGACACAAGTAAAAAGAACAAAAACTAAATAACGGAAAGAAAGTTCTCATTCCAATTTTTATTGTATATATATATATACTTTTTACAGTTTGATCATTTCAAAGTTATAAACTGTAAGGCATATACTTTATTATAAAAGAAGCAAAAAGAAAAACTAGAAATATATAGCTCAAATAAAACGGGTTAATTATCTCCCTTAATGAAGACAAACTGTTCCACATTTGATTCAATAGTGATTCCAAACAAGTTATGCTTTGTAAACAAAAATATTACTGACTAATTATTATCTCTTTATAAAATCCAACATAATAGTATTCATTAAAAGATTTAATTATTAGAGGTTTCAAATAGTTTACGTTAAACAGTTGTAAATAAACATTTCCTGCATTAATTGTTTGTCCATTAAAGGAGTTTATATTTTAAACATTGTTAATTACAAAAATTACATGATATGGTGCAATTAAATAAGTCTCTCAATATATCACATTAATAATACAAATACGTCTGTTTTAGAATTGCATTTAATAATGTTTAATTAAAGAAGATGAACATACAAACTCTATTAAATGTAATTAGTCTTTATGAATTAAAATACAATTTTAAGGTATAGTCCATTCTTTCCATTTGAATGGGTTGCCCGAAACACTCAAGAAAAAACACAGCTTACACTATTTAAAGCAAAAAGGGTGGGGTGAGACTTTGCAGACGAACTAGGTTTAATATCCAAGAAACAACATCTACAAAAAAAAATTTAAACAAAAATGACAGGTTGACCCAAAAAGCTTCCAAATAGGACTACATACTTTTATCAACAACAAAACAATTGCTTGTGACTTTCTGTAATAAGTTATCCTTCGGTGGCCAAGATTCTTTTTTTGTCCTTGGTAACAAAATATTACGAAAGATATAGGGTCAGTTTTTAGCCATTGTGATTGACTTCTCTTTGAGTATCTCACCTTATTATGGGAGAGAATTAAAAAAATTCTTAAATATAAACTGATGTGCAATAATTGTCTTTCTTGTCTCCCTTTAAAGATATCGTAACTTTTGAAACAAAATAAAACATAAAATAATAAATCTGACGCAGATTGTCTATAGCTTAATTATAGATATGACAAATACATGTTTCAAATTTGTTATTTTAAAATTTATTACATTTATACTTTTATTTATATAAACGAGTTTAATATAGACATAGTTTTGAAGAATTTCAGATATTTTTGTGGCTGCCAGCATTTTTACTGTTTAACCGACAAATGACGTCGTCTCTCGCGATATTTAATCAATTTTGTCCGGAAATGCGCAGACTGGATGCGCGAATATAATGTCATTAGGGAAGACTGTGGTTTACGTGTTCTAGCACATAACAAATTATTATTTCGATTTTTCTAATAAATTATCCTCTCTAAATAATATTAGATCCACTAAAAGTAAGTTAGACATTCATTTTTTTTTCTGCAATATATAATTTATAATGTTGTTAAACCAGATTTCTCTGTGATAAATCTGTGACAGTTTCCAAACACCTAATTAACAAAATTTCATACCCAGACCCAGGCTTTTACTTTTACTTTTCCTGCAATGAAAATGGATATTTTTGTATAAAATTATATATTATATAGATGGCTTAGGAATATACACGTCTCATTTACAATAGTTAAATTATTTAGTCAGCGATTGATACATTTTAATACACACTGAGTTTTACCAATGCTTTTGATTATTATGAAGTAAGCAGTAAGCCCCGTAGCCGTAGCCTACATCAAATTTAATAATAACACAAATGAGTAAGACACCTCATCGATAGGATCTAGATTTTAGACTCCAATCTAGAGTCTAGTCTAGAATGTAAATAGTTTAAAATAGGCCCTATTTTTAGGGTTACCATCAGTCCCGATATAATAGCGGGACTGTCACGGTTATGGACTTTCCTTGAAATTTGGTCTAAATTAAAAGTAAGGCCTAGCCTAAATTATATTACATATAAATATACATTTTTTTTACATCATTTCTACACCCCCATCTCCGAGTCAGGGTGTATCAACTAGAAATGGCAATCCCCTACCCATTTTACTAGACTAGATCTAGTAGGCCTATTTATTTATTTAATAATATTTATAAAAGAATGATGAGACTGATGATGATGTAGAATGATAGGCCTAGTCCTAGTGTAGGCTGTAGACTAGTGTAGACACAGTCTAAATATTTAAATAGACAGTAGTCAGTAGTGACTGAGTTCTAGTGTTCTTGTCTGTAGGCCTATGTCAAAAGTAATTATTATTATAATAATAAATTTCCCTGAGGAGGTTCAATTTCCAGAGATACGGATTACTGATACTATATAAATATACTATACTTTCATGATAGGTATAAATAGTGCTGCATAGGTCAGAAATATTTTTTTCATGAACATGTGTATTTCTACTTAATTTAAGAAGGCCTACTTAAGTTTTATTTTAATTCGCTTCGCTTGGCTAAAGTAAAGTGATAAGAATAAGGCATAGCATAGTGATGCTAAAATAGTAATATTTTAACTCAATACTAATTATGATTAGAAAGGTTTAGGCCCTAAATAAGAAATATATTTATATATTATGATATATAACTATAACAATGAGTACATGGAGACTTTTCTTTTAGTTGCATTAAAAGAAGTTAGGCCCTACAAAACAAATAGCCTAGTATTTCCAATAGATTACACCTTTGAAATATTATTTATTTATATTAGATCTAAGTGAAAAGCAAATTTATTGTTGTTTGTAAAAAAAAGTAAAATTCCCATTCAGACCATGTGAAAAAGCAGTGTTCACAAGTTTTTTTTGTCACAGCTTTTCCATAGGATTGTATGGCCAACACAATGCCCAGCTGTCTTTATATGATTTTTAAAATCAGGAGCCATCCGTATATTCATATATTACATAAGGCCTACACCAACAAAAAAAAAGATTTTCTTACCACCAATCCTTATTGCATATATAACATATGTACAGTTTGAAAGATTTTAGCCATAGCCACAAAACAATTGTTTTACTGTTTAATTAAAGTTTTTCATTGACTTTTTAAAAAATATACAAAAGCAAGTCTTGAAAACTGCATCAAAATAATTTATAAAATTGAACTTTATGAGAGAATGAGAAACTAATTTTATAATAATTTCCAGAATTGGAAATATAACTCAATGTCATTGTATGAAAGTTTTTTTCAAAATCTAATTTAATGCTATTACTTCCTATCAATAAAAGAATTTAGAATTTCATTTGCATTTATTAACAACTGTTGCACATCAGTCCTTAATCAGTCGGCCTTGTTTGCCATTTTGCATAGTGACACAACTTTGAATCTAATGAATATTCAATATGTTTTAATGAGAGCGGGCATGTGAACAATCCTTGTGACCCACTGCCTGCCTGTGAGAAAGAAATTGTATTTTGATTAAAATTTTATGTGTGTTATTTCAACCAGTCTTCTGCCTGTGCATTTTTGTTTGTTTGTTTGTTATTTTATGATGGCTTCATGTAAATGTGTGTGTACATGTGCTTTCAGTCAGCTATCCACACACATCTGTACCTTGAAATCCTGTAAATCCCACGACCACCTTTTCCATAGTGCGTATAGTATGTAATATATAAGGATGGTTCCTAAATAGATATATATCTTCTATTTATTCATCATCTGATTGACTACTCAGTAGTCTTATCAACAAACAGGTTACCCCAAACAAGGACATCAGTCTAAGCTTTCAAAAATTCTAAAAACAGGAAAACAGTTCATTAGGTTAAAATAAAATTTGATGTAGTGCCTATTGATTGAAATTCACACAAACTGAAATTTTAGTAAGAAAGTTATTGTGGCCAAGACATGGATATATAATATTTGTTTAAAATTTTAAAGAGTTAGTGAAATAAAAAAAAAGGGGAAGTTCTATCTGCATAAAATTATCTTTTACACATCACTTCTGAGACAAGATTGACAATACAATCTTCAACTATTATATAAGTATTTGAATTGCCTTATTTTATTGTCATGCTTAAAAGTTTTATTTTTTTCTAACTTCAGGTGCTGAACTTTGCAGGAGTTACAGTGAAATGGAAACTTTCTGAACTAGCCTTGTATTTTATTTCGAGTGATATTTACTAAGTGTTTATTTATTTAAGTCTTTTTCTTGGAATTTATTCAAGATGGTTTTGTCCCAAAGACAAAAAGATGAACTGTGAGTAGATATTTTACAACTACCCTACTTATTTTTATGTCATTTTGTTTAAAAAAAGAATTTGCTGTATTACAAGTACATTATTTGATCACTGATTTGAGATGATGAGATGTAAAAGTCTTGTTACATGTTGAAGAACACATAATTAAAGCTTCTCTTCAATCATGTCCCAAAGACTAGTTGCATGATTAAAAAATGTAGACCAGGTTTATTACTGTGGTCTATAGGCAGCCTGCTGGGATTGCCATATTAAAGTTCCTGTGTTCCAGCCCTGGTAAAGGCTAGGATTTTCTTTCCAAGGCTGTAGGGTGTCCCGCAGTCTACTTTGATGGGCACCTGACCATAGTTGGGGAAAAAGTTAAGACGGCTTGATGTTTAGGTCTACTGGCCACACAATCCTCTTGTATACCATGATTGCAAAAATTTGTGAAATTTGTGTTACATTTTTCCCATGGGCCAACAGGGTCTGATAGGAATATATTGGCTTTATTTTTAATATTATTAAAAATCTCTACAATAACCATGAACAATTGTAATATTGCTCAAGTTGCGCTGTCTTCCTTTTTTAGAACTTGTTTATTTTTTTACACTTGGCCGGCTTATGTTTATACTTTTACTTTATGACCATTACAAATTGTATTGTCTATTCTTGCCTGTATGAAATATAAAACAGATATGAATTTCCAACCAATGTATCACATAATACATAGGGATGTCTATAACCAAGGGCTTTACTGTTGCTAAAATTCAAAACAGGGTTCAAATATTATATGATAAAATGTCAGCTTGGGGCAAATTATACTGTTGAAGGTCTATCACTTTCATGATAATCTGACCTAGATTTTAGATTTTGCACTTGTTCCCTTATATTATTGTAACCAAGGCTGTACTGGGCCAATTAACCTGCACCCTTGGCACTGCTTGTTTATAAGAGGGTTGTCCAGCTTTTCCAGTCTATTAAAATGTAAACGATTTACTCCATAATTGATTTTAAACTTCTAATTTTATAAAATAAAATTACTTGCAGGACAAAACCCAAAAAAGAGTTTGTTGGTGTGGCTTGGTTGATTGTGTTAGTGTTAACAAAACAGGATGTTTAGGATGTTTTGTTTTATTTACAATTTTTACTTTAAAAAGTTATTGTCAGTTTATTTAGGTTCAAATACTTATAAATAGGAAATCTCTATAGCTGTACAAACTGTACTTTATTATTCAAATACATTTGATGGGCTTGTTTTTTTGCATTAAAATATCCAGTTTTCTCAATCCTGAATTGTTTTCAGCACTGACCTATGTTTGAGAAACATAAAATGAGATGCCATAGAACACTTCAAATGGGTTTTTCAATACATTACATTCATTCAATTAAAATAAACAGATGTCTATTTAGCTGAAATAACTTTAGAATGTTTCTAAATATTCTGGTAGATCATAGGCACAGTGTCTAGTTTATAAGTCCTTCTGTGAGCTCTGCTCTTGTGATTTAAGTTTGTGTATGTATGGTGTTTTGATACAAGAAGCTAAATTACTATATCCTGGTATAATTATACATACATGTATTGCGATAGCCATTTATTTGTATTAGTTTATAAGACTTGCATGTGAATGACATAGTGTAAAGGTATGCATGCAGCCAGTTGTTATGAGACCCATTTGAAACATGAAACCTTTTCAATTGACTGGATTGACAGGACATGGTACTTTGTGTTCAAGTGTAATCCCCTGAGTATTGTCAGTGAGTCCATTCATGACCATGCTGTTTTGTAATTAGCCAGAGTCCTGTGCATGTTGGAGTTTTGGGTGGGATCAATATGTTGAGCTATGCCAGTCAGTCAATACAGCCACTATATATTGCTTAAGTTTTTGTTCCGCTACCTTTTCTATCTTTCTGTTTTAATGCTTGATCCTTGTTAATATTTTATTTCATGAGCCTGTAATTAATTATATTGGTTCTGATCCTACAGTCACGTCAACTAAAAGGCTGTATTATTAAACTTTTTCATTTTGAAAGTTAATGTTTGACAGACTGTTATGGGGGACCAAGTTGTTAAGGGATAGATCACTTTAAAGTTGAACTTGCTTATCCAGAATTTAAATCCTGTAAACTTGTATTTTATTTTTCTGTTTGAACACAGTAAGTTGGTTGAAAAAGTGCCGATTTATCTATGTATTATTTACATCAGTACATTACCCTTGGCTATGTATTGCTTTCTTCTATCAGGACCTAACCAGAATTTGCTTCAGGCATTCACCTCTGCAGAATAGCCCATGTTTGTGAAAAGAACACAAAGAGTTACATTTTTTTTTACACATTTTGTTATATTTCAATAAATATAAAACTTGTCATTACATAATTCAGGCTTGATCAGTTTTGGTAATGGCACATGCTGGTTTGGGGGGGGGGGGGGGCGGTAAAGGGAAGATTTGTGTATGATTCATAATTTTGTGCAGGTGATCTTTTATGTATCTTTCACTAAAGTATTCAAACCTATTTATGCTTCAATTACTGCACTACTTAGCATCTCTTGTCCATTCAATAATTATTGTCTACTATACTATTAGTACCTACTGATTACTTTGTTGACCTTCATTGATATAATAAAAACAGAAAGCATTATCTTGGTTGACCTCCAGTTCATGTACATCAATTAGCGAAGCAATAATATTCCAGATGTAATTATAATTAACTTGACATAAAACCATTGTGGTAGTTTTGTAAAATATAGTCTTTGCTGCTACTCATAGTTGACACCCAGCATGTGTACTGACATCTTCTGTAAAGACATCTGACATCTTCTGTAAAGTACTTTACTAGTGGGCTGTTCAACTGATAAGTTTGACTAGACTTAAGCCCAATGTGGCCCAACCTTTGACTAACATAATCCTTGGCTTTTAGTGTGGGCAGACAAACATGCCATTGTGTAATGATGGACTTTTTTTTTACATTGTGTTAGTTTTTGCTACTAGTCTTGTTAGTCAAGTTAACTTTGTTAACTACATATACAGATTCCACTAGGGAAAGGCTGTGGGCGGGGTGTGTAATGATGGTTTTGGTAATTAAAACAATTGGTAAATGCTCCCTGACTAATTCATTTGGATCAAAGTATTGATAGACTTGGCTGTGGAATGACTTTCTAAATATAGAGTTGTCATATTTGTACTGACTGCGTATTGATGGAGAGGATAATGTTGATTCCCATTGATTTATCTAAATGTAGCTGGGCAATATTGATATACTTTTTTCTCTTCAAGTTTTTGTTGTTGAACTTTAGCTATTATAAAATGGAAGGAAATAAAAACGTGGAAAGACTGTACCGATAGTTGACTAACAGTTCTTGGTGAAGCCATGAATCTAAAATCTTGAAATTCATTGTCCATTTTAAAAATTGTTTTGTTTCCGCCAATAAGTTCTGGGTTTGGGGAAATACTGCCCTAGGAGGACTTTGGTATGAATGAAATTTCAGATAAGATTAAAAATAGCTACACGAGCAAAAAAGCAAAAACAATAAGGAAGTTGATTTTGCTGTTGTTGTTTTTTCTATCCTGCACGTTCAACAACTACTTAGACTTAGCTAAAATACAGTCCTAAGTTGTCTGTGGCGTTAGATGGACTTGAGATGTTTATATTGCAAGTACAGTAGAACTTTAATATTCATCTGTGATAATCCTCTTTAAAAAAATCAGTTTTGTTTTTGTTTGTTGTTTTTTTCATCAAAATTTTATTTTGATATTCACCCCCACAAAACTCTATTCATCCAGACATCATCCCAATCAATAGCTAAACCTGTGTTGTTTTTTTTTCTCCCTTAGTAGTAAAAACTTTCTTTAGGTATTGTATGTAGGTCGGCAGTGTATTTTACAGCATCGCCAGGAGTAAACTTTTGTCTTTAAACCTGATACAGTATTTGGTGGCTTTGGGTAATTATAGAATGAAAATGTACTTTTCAGATCGATTTTTATGATTTATTCATGTTTTGTTGTTGTAGTTTTTGGGGGTAAAAGCTAAATTCAGGATTGGAAACCAATTTGTAGTCTAATTATTATAAGAAAATTTTGCTGTTTTTTTTTAAATATTTATATTGTTCTTTTTATATATTTTATTTTGGACACGCAATACTGGTGAATATTTTAGTTCTACTGTACTTAACTCTGCTTAACTAGTTCTATAGACAGAAGTTGGAAATATTTGATGTGTGATACTATCCTTTTTATTACTTTTAAGTTCACTATTTCCAACGTTATTGGTTTGATGATTTATTTTTGGTCTCTCAGCTGCATATTGTCGTGTGTGTGTGTGGGGGGGGGGCTCAGTTGTATGCATTCATTTCAGGGAAAGTCTTTCACTGTGGCTTTCACCAAGTTTGACATTATCTGGTCAGACAATGAAAACCAGTTAGATTAACACTCTGCAATAGACTATTCGTGAGGTTTGTGGTGGCTTGGAAAAATATGTTTCTCTGGACTAGAGACTGAGAGCTAGTAGGGAGGTTGGGGAAAGGTTATGTTTTGTGTACATAGGAGCTTTCTTGGTGTCACGTCACTATATGGCGTACGTTGAGAACTAAAGCCTTTATTTAAAGAGGGGTGGGTTCTTGTCACGTGATTTTCAATTCATAATTTGACAATTCTCTCCCGCCGAAATATATCTGGGTGTCCCGCTTCTTTTAGCTCCGTTTTTGTTTTAGTTTATGCTTTGGTTTTTATATATCATAAAAATTCATACAATAGTGTGTATCAGATGTCAATAGTGCTAACAGTATTTCTGTAAAATAAGAAACGAATGGAGATTTGTGAAAATTTTGATTGCTTGCCGAACTTGTCTTACCTTTTTTTTTACTTGAAAGTTCTGAAATCTTGTCTGTAATGTGAATTTTATTGACTGTTCAGTTCTATTGCTACTGTGTGTGCATCTGTTCGGCTCTATTGCTACTGTGTGTGCATCTGTTCAGCTCTATTGCTACTGTGTGTGCATCTGTTCAGCTCTATTGCTACTGTGTGTGCATCTGTTCAGCTCTATTGCTACTGTGTGTGCATCTGTTTACCTCTATTGCTACTGTGTGTGCATCTGTTCACCTCTATTGCTACTGTGTGTGCATCTGTTCAGTTCTATTGCTACTGTGTGTGCATCTGTTCACCTCTATTGCTACTGTGTGTGCATCTGTTCACCTCTATTGCTACTGTGTGTGCATCTGTTCACCTCTATTGCTACTGTGTGTGCATCTGTTCCGTTCTATTGCTACTGTGTGTGCATCTGTTCCGTTCTATTGCTACTGTGGTTGCATCTGTTAGTTCTATTGCTACTGTGTGTGCATCTGTTCAGTTCTATTGCTACTGTGTGTGCATCTGTTCAGTTCTATTGCTACTGTGTGTGCATCTGTTCACCTCTATTGATACTGTGTGTGAATCTGTTCAGTTCTATTGCTACTGTGTGTGCATCTGTTCAGTTCTATTGCTACTGTGTGTGCATCTGTTCACCTCTATTGCTACTGTGTTCAGTTCTATTGCTACTGTGTGTGCATCTGTTCACCTCTATTGCTACTGTGTGTGCATCTGTTCAGCTCTATTGCTACTCTCTGTGTGCTGTTTAGAGCAATTTAGTTCTTTTTTTTCTGTTCAGTTCTCTTGTTTAGCTGTCAATTCTATTGAAACTGTCTGTGTTATGACTTTAACTAAACTTGATCGTTTGTTTGTGTGTGTGTGTGTGTGTTCCTGCTACATACGTGCTCTGCAAAATGGCTGCCTTAATTGCCATGTCATTCTTCTTGCCATTGATGACTATGTATAATGAATGTGTCTGGGGTTAAATGTGTCACGTGATCATGAGATAATGTGTCAGTACAAACGTTTGCATCGTTCCCAGGTGCCGAAACCCTTCACTGGTAAATCGCTCACCCTTCTTTTTACCTCCACGTCTGGCTCTGCCATATTGATTCATTATATTCCGTTTTTTTTCCCTCCCGCCCGTTTGTGGAATGTGTAAATGGAAGTAATTCTTGGGTAAATGTTGTTAAAACTGGGTCAAAGTTTTCCCCGCCGTAACATTTGGCATGCCACCGACATTACTACTGCCAGTATTCACACACCCCTCCCGCCTCCCCTAAATGCTATTCTACTACTGTGTATTAAACACTATTTTTGTATATAATTGTCCTTCCAAAAACTGCATTAAAGAATGGCAGGTTGGGTTTTGTGTGTGTGTGTGTACGTTTTCTTTGCTGTGTCCACCAGACTCTCTTGAATTCTAAATTGTTGCCAAATATAGTCCCCGGTCAACAGCATGTACAAGTACCAACTATACCATCGCTGTTACCTGTAGCCTACCCTTAAAGGTTGTGACGCAAGTCTTCTGCAAATACTTGCTACTTTAACGGGCCGTTTCATTTCATCTAGAATTTGAAGTATCTGTTTGAATTAGCTGACCTCGCCAAGTGTCTGTTGGTTTCTTTTTTATCATCTCGAAATGTATCTCTCTGGGTTGAGTTAGTTGATCGCTAAAAACCCGGCCAACACTTGATTAGAGGAACGCAGAAAGTCCTTTTTGAAAATGTTTTTAAAAAAAAAGGAAACTTTAATTGGGCTCAATGTAGTGTCAACTAAGGCTTTCAGAAACCAGGCTAATTCTTATGTCCTGTGTGCCTCTTCTGTTAGCAATGTGGATTCATTAACTATTGTATGAAGAATTTGTTTTATTACTCTTGGCAGGAGTTTTCTGTTGTTGACATGTTTTTGTTGTTTTTTCTTATCTGGTCACATTGAATAGCCCATTTTTGATGAGCTTCTGCCTGGCATCAAAAGACCATACATGTCAACTGGAGTTAAATAGCTTACTAGTAATGTCACACACACACACACACACGAAGCGCTGTGTATTAGTTTATATTTGATCTCTTACACTTTTAAAATTGTAATAATATTTACTATGTAACACTTTTGCAGTGTATTACAGTATTACATTTACTCTATTACACTCACTTTTACAGTGTATTACATTTACTCTCTTACACTTTTACAGTGTAGTGACAGTGTATTACATTTACTCTCTTACACTTTTACAGTGTAGTGACAGTGTATTACATTTACTCTCTTACACTTTTACAGTGTATTACATTACTCACTTACACTTTTACAGTGTATTACATTTACTCACTTACACTTTTACAGTGTATTACATTTACTCTCTTACACTTTTACAGTGTATTACATTTACTCACTTACACTTTTGCAGTGTATTACATTTACTCACTTACACTTTTGCAGTGTATTACATTTACTCTCTTACACTTTTACAGTGTATTAAATTAACTCTCTTACATTTTTACAATGTATTACATTTACGCTCTTACACTTTTACAGTGTATTACATTTTACTCTCTTACACTTTTACAATGTATTACATTTACTATAGTGTATTACATTTACTCTCTTACAATTTTACAGTATATTACATTTACTCTCTTACACTTTTACAATTTATTACATTTACTCTCTTACACTCTTACAGTGTATTACATTTACCTTCTTACACTCTTATACATTTACAAATAATCTTTCCCGCGTCAGGAGGGTATACTCAATGGAACATACACAGCTCTTATGCAAACATGACATAAGTTGTGTTAAATGCGGCCACACAATCCCATTTTATGCCATGGCCACAGAGACTCGTGAACGCTGCTTTACTTGTTCCATAGATCACCAAAGCCTGAACTGGAACTTTATGACACTTTGCCATTGCAGTTCATATCTCATAACATTTGTGTTGTATAAATGTCCAACTGGGAGTATAAGTACATGATATTGTTAGTTGAGTTTGGTGGGTGCTTAAACATATTCATTTCCTGTTGTAATGAACATTTTAAATTTTTTAGAGATGATTTACACATAGCTCTATCCCATTCTTTGAACATCCCAAATGATTTAGATTATACATCTCATGCCCCCCCCCCCCCCCCGGCCCGGTCCTCACTCCCGCCTCGTGGCAACATAGGACGGGTTATGTTAAGTTATCTATTCATCTGTTGAGTACATTGGTCACATAGGTGTGCCACTAGAAAATAGTTCTAGCTTGTTGGTAAAGCAAAGTCAAGTATCCCGTCTGACCAAATTGATCCATGGGCATACTAGAGGATTGTGTGGCCAGCACATTGCCTATCGGCATTTACTTTACCCCAATTTAAGTCGGGTACCCATCAGAGCTGGGTAGACTCAAGGACACTCTCCTGAACTGAGAACAAAAATTCTAGCCTTCACTAGGATTCGAACCCAGGACCTTCGGTACGCCAGCCAAACGAACTGCTTCTCGTTCATCGTGCCCCATTATCTTGTTGACAGTCTGAACAAAAGGGAAAGAACTTTCACACCTGGCAGATATCACATCTTCACATAGCAGAGTTTGGGCTTTCCATTTCCCTGGGGATCCGAGGATTGGAGCTGGCGGCTTCCATGTACAACATGTTTGGCCAACGCACAGATGTTGGATTTCTGACACATTAACAAAGTCCTGACCTTGTGATAATTTTTTTTTTGCCGTCCTTCTGAGTCTAGGAGCCTGCAAACACATATTCTTATTGTGGTTGTAATTATTCATTATACACGTGTCTTAAACAGTTGCAACCTATAAATCCACGTTTTGAATAGGTCTACTCTATAAGATGGTGACCTACTCACTTTCGATAACATCTTGGTCAGGTGTGTGTAACGTTTTTTTCGTCATTTTGCCGCATACGGCATTTGTTTCAACAAGACTGGCCACGCATTCTGATTAGATATCAATTCTAATACAGCGAATGCAGCGAATGTTCAAAATAAACTGCTTTTAATAGCTATGTTGGGGGGCTCTGAAAGGCGCGGAGGACCGTATTGTGGCCCGAGGGCCTCCTGTTGCATATATATGAGTTCGCCTTCCTTATAAGATAACTAATGTCCACGTTTGAGTCGTTGGAGAGTTCATATTTGTGCATTTTCTTATGTTGCCCCACTTCCCACAGTACAGTAGGCTATAAGCAGGAGGTAGCTAAAGTTTGATCGGCTTATTGTTACATGTGTAAAGAAGACGACGGTGGGCAGATATGCATCAACATTCCCGAGTGTAAAGGATCGCCGTGTGTTGACGTTTAGCGTGTGAAGTGTTCTCCCCCTCCCCCCCCCCCCTCCCCAAACACACGATTATTTCATTGTTTGTACGTTTTGTTGACCTGAAACTGATGAATGAAAGATTTTTACCTGAATGAAGGTCATTCCTTTCAGATCTCACTATCAGCTTGAACCTTTTTCTCTCTCTCTCTCCAACTGCAGTTCGCGATACTGTTTCTAGGCTGCGGGTGGGTGGGGTCCAATCCATGTTTTCTAGCGAGAAGAGAGAGAGAGGGGGGTGGGGTGGAAGGAGAGGGCGTGAGCCGGTAATTCTAAGGGTCATGACCTACTGAGTTGATGACTAACTCCTTAGCAGTCAAGCCAGTTTTTTTTTCTTCTGTATCTTTATTGGGTTTCTGTGAATAAAGGGAGATATGACAAGTCTTTGATAAGACTATTATGCCCTAAGTAAAGTTTTCTAATGATAACACGGGGGGGGGGGGGGGTCTTTTAGTTTTTAAACACCACAATAAAGTTGTATACACATTGATTGAATTGAACAGGTCATACCTTTCCCTACCCGTTCCCCCGTCAATTTCCCCATATCTTTTCAAAGAACATGTTTTTGCTCATACATGTAAAGTCCCAAGTAAGCATCTACCGTAGGTATTCCAGTTCACTCCAACACACGGTATGGCATTTATGTTTGTGGTCTGCAGTGTATTATCCTCCGGAGAGATCTAGGGCTATAACCCATACTAATTGATACCCAAAGGTTCTTGTGGGAAAGTGAAGGCAGCTGGGCTTTAGGCACTGTGGGCCCTACTGTGCGCTCTGTGCGGGGTTTGATCTATAGTTCTATTGTACACTGACATATGTGTTTAGGTTATAGTGGGAAAGTATTAAAACATGCCTTGCCATTTTGGAGAAAATACAATAACAACCTTTTTACAGTGTCATTACATGGGAACTAATTACACTTAATGAGCCACACAATTTGTTGAAAGGTATTGTGAACTAATTACACTTAATGAGCCACACAATTTGTTGAAAGGTATTGTGAACTCATTATGATTAATGAACTGCACACTATTGTTTACAACTTGTTTGAACTCACTATATTAACAGGAACTACACTACAACTGTTACTGTATACAATGTGTAAGAAATCATTATACTTAACTCTTTAAAGCCTTTATTTTTTTACGTTTTGCCTGAATTATTTTCCCTTGGATTTTTTTAAAACTTTTTACTGGGTAGTATTAGAAAATATTTTTTTCTCTAATATTATATTATATATTATTATCTAATATTATTTTTTTCTCCAATGGTACCATTGTGTAGGGAATCGAAATACCCTTTTAGTGATATAAACATTTTTTTATTTTATATTTTGATATTTCTGTAGTTTTTGTTAAAAATCTGACCTTTTTTTAAAGACACCAAAAACGACCAGCATATAAACAGAATAAAAACATTTTTATTGATAAAATTCAACAAATGCCCTTTTGTAATTATATTAAATAAAAAGAACATTTCTTAACCTTTAAAATGATACTAAATATGTATGGTTTCTTTTTGTTAATTATTAATTTTTCCTTTCAAAATGGACAAAGGGTATATTCGAATTATACAATTTGACTATCAATTTATCAATCAGCTGACTGTGACGTAGTTGATGATTGAGAAATGAGTAAGCTGGCTTCATCATTTTCCCTGTTAGCTTCACTACAGTCATTTTCAGTTTAAGAACGACTAGTTAAAATAAAATAGTTGTCACTAACGTCTAATTCATTGTTTAAAAAATAATTTTAAAGTGCCGTGTGTAGGCCTACGGCACTCCGTCAAAGCGTTAGTTCTCAGCCTACGATGGCCTATCCATTTTCATCGTGTTTACGCTAAAAATGGCTTAATTAAACTAAATAAAATTATAGTTACTTCGCTTGGTTTTTCATCCGGGAATGTGTATTAATGAAATAAATCCGTATAAATTGTGTGTGTTCAGAGCTTTTAAGGTCTAAGCGTACGTACACACAAGGAAGGATTCACTCGTCATTTGGGTGTTTTCGCACAATCCAATCGACGATTGAATCGTCATATGTGTTTTTAAGAGTTAATGAACTACAGAGCTGGTTAAAATACTCACTATACCTTTTCAAAATATGTTTTTCAATAAATATTATAAAAGACAAGAATTGTCCATTCATTTTCTGGTACTCTTGGAAACAGGGACAGTCACACAAGGTTGGGGTGAGAGAGGGGGGGGGGCTTTCACTGGGAGAAAAGAGTCTGGCTATCTCCTGCTTAGCAATTATTATTTTATTCTGCTAATATTAGTGTAACTAGTCAAAGTAAAACATCTATAGTGCCTTTGATTGATTTATCCATTTATTGTTCAAAATACTTATTGCAGTATATTTGAAAAAAATGTCTTGTTTTTTTAATTTCAGAAACAAGGCAATTGCAGATTATCTGTTCAGCAATGGATTTCAAGGTGCCCTTGAACATTTTCAGAAAGAGGCAGGCATGGTAAGTTTAGATTGTTCTTCTCTGCTATGAATGTTTTAAGACATTTATTGTTTGATGTTAAGTTATTGATATTGTTCTCTTATGTTTTTTCAAAGCCTCAAGAATTGGAGAAAAAATTCAGTGGATTATTAGAAAAAAGATGGACATCTGTAATCAGACTACAGAAAAAGGTATTTACCTGTAGTGTTTCATCTACTAAACCAACTTGGGTTAGAGTGGTTTAGAGATATTGCTTTTGTATATCCAGTCAGAAGGTCTACTGTGATTGTGTGGCCAGCACAATGTTTAGCTGCCTTTACTTTTCCCTAAATAATGTCAGGTACTCATCATAGCTGGGAAGAACCAGGGACATCCCCCAGTGGGAATAAACCCTAATCTTCACCAGGATTCAAACCCAGGATATTCAGTTTGAGTTGAACACACTGTCGGTTAATAGGGCAGTTTTTTTCCCCTGGGATTGGAGGAACACTCTTAGTCTACCCAGCTCTAATAGGTGTCTGACATTATTTGGTAAATAGTAAAGGCGGCTGGGCATTGTACTGGTCACGGAATCCCTTTTGTATGCCATAGCCACAGTAACTGACGAACACTGCTTAGTACAGTTGTAATCATCGTCCCTTGTTATCCAATTAGGTCATGGACCTAGAAACAAAACTTCAAGAAGCTGAGGAGGAAGTAAATAGTGGCGCCCCCACCAGAGATCGACGCACCCCTGGTGAGTGGATCCCTAGGCCCCCTGAGCGCTACATTTTAAATGGTCACCGCAGTCCCATCACACGTGTTGTGTTTCATCCAGTTTTCAACCTTATGGTTTCATGCAGTGAAGATGCCACCATTCGGGTAAGTAAACTTTAGTTTGCTTTTTGTTTCTTTTGGTACTTTTGTACTTGAGTTTATTTAAATACTTTTGTAGCTTCTGTTACTTTCTTTTGGTACTTTTGTACTTGAGTTTATTTAAGTACTTTTGTAGCTTCTGTTACTTTCTTTTGGTACTTTTGTACTTTAGTTTATTTAAGTACTTTTGTAGCTTCTGTTACTTTCTTTTGGTACTTTTGTACTTTAGTTTATTTAAGTACTTTTGTAGCTTCTGTTACTTTCTTTTGGTAGTTTTGTACTTGAGTTTATTGAAGTACTTTTGTAGCTTCTGTTACTTTCTTTTGGTAGTTTTGTACTTGAGTTTATTTAAGTACTTTTGTAGCTTCTGTTACTTTCTTTTGGTAGTTTTGTACTTTAGTTTATTTAAGTACTTTTGTAGCTTCTGTTACTTTCTTTTGGTAGTTTTGTACTTGAGTTTATTTAAGTACTTTTGTAGCTTCTGTTACTTTCTTTTGGTAGTTTTGTACTTGAGTTTATTTAAGTACTTTTGTAGCTTCTGTTACTTTCTTTTGGTGGTTTTGTACTTGAGTTTATTTAAGTACTTTTGTAGCTTCTGTTACTTTCTTTTGGTAGTTTTGTACTTGAGTTTATTTAAGTACTTTTGTAGCTTCTGTTACTTTCTTTTGGTAGTTTTGTACTTGAGTTTATTTAAGTACTTTTGTAGCTTCTGTTACTTTCTTTTGGTGGTTTTGTACTTGAGTTTATTTAAGTACTTTTGTAGCTTCTGTTACTTTCTTTTGGTAGTTTTGTACTTGAGTTTATTTAAGTACTTTTGTAGCTTCTGTTACTTTCTTTTGGTGGTTTTGTACTTGAGTTTATTTAAGTACTTTTGTAGCTTCTGTTACTTTCTTTTGGTGGTTTTGTACTTGAGTTTATTTAAGTACTTTTGTAGCTTCTGTTACTTTCTTTTGGTAGTTTTGTACTTGAGTTTATTTAAGTACTTTTGTAGCTTCTGTTACTTTCTTTTGGTGGTTTTGTACTTGAGTTTATTTAAGTACTTTTGTAGCTTCTGTTACTTTCTTTTGGTAGTTTTGTACTTGAGTTTATTTAAGTACTTTTGTAGCTTCTGTTACTTTCTTTTGGTGGTTTTGTACTTGAGTTTATTTAAGTACTTTTGTAGCTTCTGTTACTTTCTTTTGGTGGTTTTGTACTTGAGTTTATTTAAGTACTTTTGTAGCTTCTGTTACTTTCTTTTGGTAGTTTTGTACTTGAGTTTATTTAAGTACTTTTGTAGCTTCTGTTACTTTCTTTTGGTAGTTTTGTACTTGAGTTTATTTAAGTACTTTTGTAGCTTCTGTTACTTTCTTTTGGTAGTTTTGTACTTGAGTTTATTTAAGTACTTTTGTAGCTTCTGTTACTTTCTTTTGGTGGTTTTGTACTTGAGTTTATTTAAGTACTTTTGTAGCTTCTGTTACTTTCTTTTGGTAGTTTTTTTTCTTATTCTTATAGTTTAGCGTGCGGTCTGTTTTAATTTATAGCTAAGTGTTTTATTATATTCTACTTCTAGAGTTTTTTTCAGTTTTGACCCAGTGTGTTTGTCATAACCATTCAGCTCTAAGCTTTCATTGTGAATATTTGTTTAAGTCATGAATTGGGTTTAAAATTGAATAAATCATGTTTACATTGTAGAGATTAGTGTACATATGGGTGGAAAATGTAACAAATGAAATAAAAATAGAAGAATTTAGGGAACAAACTGGCCCCAATTGGCATGTGGCTAATCAGTCTCAGTTAAGCTACTTTTAATCAATTGTTTGAAGAAGTAACAATGGATAAAATAGCTTCTCAAACAAACAAATACGCGTGTTGAAAAACTCATTAAAAATCTTGCCCGCACAGAGCTAGAAAATGGAAAGACGTATGCCCGTATTAAGTATATCATTGTCAACCCTTTTAGAATTATATTTATAAAATACTCATGGAGCTAATCAAAACTTGTTGCTTATGTTATTGAATTTTAATATATTGAACACTGAAACTAACCTATCAAGTTTGGGACATAATTACTTGAAATTGGCTTAGAATTCTAAATGTAGTATAGACTTGCTAATCTTCTCTACTTTAAGGTTTGGGATTATGAAACAGGAGACTATGAAAGGACACTTAAAGGTCACACAGACTCGGTACAAGATGTTGCTTTTGACAGCGCTGGAAAATTTTTAGGTAAGAATTGCAAAGTCTGGAACCTGTAGCCAAGACAAAGGTCTTTGGTTGTAACAAGACATCCATCAGCTGCCCCCAGTTCATTTATTGGCATCAGTTTTTGTAGAAAAATACAAGTGGACACTGAGTTCCTAATCCCACTTTAATTCTCTGAACATTATTTCCCTTGCACAAATTCAAATTTTAGTACATATATTTTTAGCTTAGAGGTTTAAAAAAATATTACAAAAGTGAATCTCTCTGTATATTATTAATAATCAGCTCTGCCTTGTAGTGAATTAAAAATAGTTACTAAATTATAAAGTTCACTTGTTTCATTTCGCTCAATGTTTCTTTTTTCGTTATTTTTCCAGTTTCGTGTTCAGCTGATCTCAGTATAAAAATCTGGGACTTCAACGGCTATGAGTGTATCAAAACAATGATGGGTGAGTGGCAAGAATTTTTTTTTCTATATGTTATTATTATTTTGTCTAGATGTGGGACTGTAAAAATGTTTTCAAGTATTTATTTTCTGGAGGCCATGGATATGCAGAATAAATGGCATAAAGGTCTTTATGTTTCACTCACATGTTCTTATGCTGAAGGGTGAGGTGTGGTTGAAAATTATTGAAGATGAGTGAACACACACACTTGAAATTGAATGGGATTCTAACATGCTGTAGTGATTTCTGGCTGTGGGTCACAGGTTGGTTTACTGGCTGTAGGTCTGGTTGGCATGCTAAAGTCCATGGGTTCGAATCCAGATAAAAATTACCAGAATTCTATTTTCTTGGTTCTGGAGGGTGTCCTTGATTATACCCTGTTACCTGAAATTTGGAAAAGTATAATCCTCTGGGTTACCAAGCAATTTGATGAAAATTGCTTCTTTAGCTAGATGGAACAACATTATCTAAAAGGGTTATTTTACTGCGTTGTGTGTGTGTGTGTTAATTTATAGCCCAAAAAATTGATACAAAAATTATTTTCCATATTGATTAAAACACATTCTGTTTGTTGTAGGTAAAAGTATTTCTGTTCATCAGATGATATTCCATGTGTCTTTTGTTATTGTTCAATGAAGCAGCCTGTATGTCTAAAACTAACATACTCTTTCTCTGATGATTTCAGGTCATGATCACAATGTTTCAAGTGTGACTTTCATGCCATCTGGAGACTTTGTGCTGTCCTCTTCCAGAGATAAAACAATAAAAATGTGGGAAGTGGCCACAGGGTAGGTATTTGTTTCAATATTGACTGTGTATGTTGTTTATACCAGGGCTACATTGGCAGTCATAAGTTGACTTCATTAATTAGTAGGTTACAGGTTTAAAACTTAACTTATAAAAGACTCTTTAAGGTATCTATGTTAAGATTTTTTTTAGCTTCATCTTGCAGGAATTCTTGAATTTATGTGTCACCATTGGTATTCTCAAACAAACTGTCTTTTTTTATTGACTGAGTGAGTTGTATGCATGTCTACTATAGCCCACTGTTGATGAAGCTCATTTGAAAAGATCTATAACTGCTGTGTGTTGGATCTGCATTGCCATTTGGAAGGTCTTGGGTTCCAAACCGGAAAAGAAATATCTAGATATGAAGGGTGTCCCCGAGTTCACCCTATTAGGTAGCTGATATTACTATTAGTTGTGGGAAAGAAAAGTGACTAGGCACTGTGCTGGCTACATTGTCCCATTGCATGTAGAGTGGCTGTTAAAACCAGAATCAATAGCCCCATGGACTAAATTATTGTTTTAAATAGTTTAAGTCTTTCTTGTTTCCAAGCATCTCTATTCTGTTCTCACTCTATTGTAGCTATTGTGTAAAGACCTACACTGGTCACAGAGACTGGGTTAGGATGGTCAGAGTTTATCAAGATGGCTCCCTGCTGGCCAGTTGTTCAAATGATCAGGTAATAAATCATAACAACACTGTATAGCGCTAAGTGACAAGGGATTGTTTAATATAGTTTTTACTGTAAATCTTTAAATATGAATACCTGCATATTTGTGCCTTTGTGCTGTTTTTAGGCTGTAATGTAACAGGCACATATATTGAGTTATGTGCCAAAAGGCAGATAATAGAATTATTAAAAGTGCATTTTTAACCAACTATACGATTTACTATACATGTAAATAATTTCCTTCTGCGGTTTTACTGTTATCCATAACATGAACAAGGAAGAAAGTGAAGATATATGCATTTAAATATCAGAAAAAAGAAAAGTTGAAAGAAAACATTAAGTCCAAATAGATGGGGAAAACCTTGTAAAAAAACAAATAAAGCAAATGTGGCCCTCCACCATGAAATGAAAAACAAATAAAGCAAATGTGGCCCTCCACCATGAAATGAAAAACAAATAAAGCAAATGTGGCCCTCCACCATGAAATGAAAAACAAATACAGCAAATGTGGCCCTCCACCATGAAATGAAAAACAAATAAAGCAAATGTGGCCCTCCACCATGAAATGAAAAACAAATAAAGCAAATGTGGCCCTCCACCATGAAATGAGTTGCTGTGTGCCTCAAGTTATTTTGAGCTTCATAAAAAAAAAATGTCGTAGGTGTGTAAAAAATGGATTTGTAGATATTGATAAATTTTAATTACCGTATATACTCGCGTATAAGTCGCACCGGTGTATAAGTTGCACCCCTAGTTTAAGATTTTTTTCCTTATATGTTGTCATTGACCCGCGCATAAGTCGCACCCCGGGTTACACTACCTTTTAATATCTCAAAAATGCATACCTTTTAAACATAAAAGTTAATAAATATTCACCCTAATTTGGACACTTTCCTTAAAAAATTGTTTTAATCGTGCATAAGGCAAACATAAAATAATAAAGGCATATCCTAATAATTCTACATAACTCCAATCAACTATAGGGGTTCAGTTGGAAACTTTATGACAGAGTAGTGATGTTTTTTGAACTTTTCAAAAACAGTGTCGGGTGTATAAGTCGCACCCTTACTTTTTGTCGAAAATTTTTGTAAAAAAAGTGCGACTTATACGCGCGTATATACGTTATGTATTTATTTCTCCATATTTCTGTGACAATTTATAAATTATTAAAAAAAATATTTTAAATGTAAACATCCTGTATTGTTTCATGTGAAAAAGCAAAACAGTAAATTTGAAATTTCTTAAAATCAGGTTTCAGACATGGGCTACACATAGCTAAGAGACTATTTCTCCTATTTTAAACAGTTTTCACCATTGAACTAACAATTCAAATCACTATATATTTTTTAAACCTTTAACCTTAAAGGTTGTTGGGGGGGAAGGGGGAAATGGACACTATAAGGTCAACTAAATAACTCAAAATGACCCTATGGCACAATGCGACTCATTTTGTGGTGGAGGGTGACAAATATTTCTGGTGCCCCTGTCAACACAAGTTTTCTTTATTCATTGTCTATTATAATAACATGCTGAAAGAATATTTTGCATTGGCTGTAATTGTTAACATCACTTTAAATAAAGATTTCATGGATTCTTTATAATTATGTCCATAAAAGAGTTGACTATTAAATTAATTAGTTTTAAGACATCCATTTTTTTTTGCTAATTATAAATTCAAAATTGATCACCTAAATTTTTCATTGATAGTTGGGTTCTTTATGTAAAATCATTGGTTCAGATAGTGTAAATTAAATATTGCTATTTTGTCATCAATGGTGTTATCTATAACAAAAGCACTTGGACTTAAATGTTGTTTTTTTTCCCTTGACCAGACTGTGAGAGTTTGGGTGACGGCCACCAAGGAATGCAAGGCAGAGCTGAGGGAGCATGAGCATGTAGTTGAGTGTATAGCATGGGCTCCAGACTCAGCACAACCTGCCATCAATGAGGCTGCTGGAACAGAGGTGAGGAGAGAAATCTTTCTTTTATAATACAAGCAGCTTGTTAAGAACATGGTTTGTGTTTAAGTAAAATACTAAATGACTTGCTTGGTTTATTGGTTTATTGTACATTACATTTTTTTATTTTATTTACTCCAGAGTAAGGGTGCCAAGAGGTCAGGTCCATTCTTGCTGTCTGGTTCCAGAGATAAAACTATAAAAATGTGGGATGTTAGTGTAGGAATGTGTCTCTTTACATTGGTAGGTATTTTTTCTATTAAAGTAACAAACTGTTTCTGTTTTTCATCTTTTTTTGTCCATTGAGATTTTGTAATTACTATTGCAATATATATAAGTTCTAATTTCTTTGTAACATTCAAATCATTGATTTTTCAGGCATTTTTTTTTGTAACAAATATAATCATGTAATAGTAGATTATATTGTAGATTGCAATACAAACAGCATTATAAAAAACTGCTTTGCTCAAGCTATTAAATTATTTCTTTAAAAACTTGAGGATATTTCCCCCTTAATCTCTCTAAAGTTACCTTAGAGAACTGGAGAAGAATATTTCACTGAGTTTGACACATTTTTTCCCATTTCTAGGCTGGTCATGACAACTGGATACGAGGCATTGTCTTTCATCCAGGTGGTAAATATATTCTGTCTGCCTCTGATGACAAAACTATCAGAGTTTGGGACATACAGAACAAACGGAACCACAAGACATTGTTAGCACACCCCCATTTCGTGACTTCTATTGGTGAGTAGTGAACATTGAGTTTCTTCTTCTTCTTCATATTACTGTGGAGACCCTGTTAGGACAGAGGAAAGAGTCCACAATTTAACTACACATAAAATAAAAAAAAAAACATCACAGTTATCACATCACGACAATTATAAACAGATGACAGGGTGTCACTTTAGATTTTTGATCCAGCGCTTCAGTGCTGATTTGAAAGTTAGCACTGTATTAACCCTTAAAGTACCGACCTACTTATTTGCGATGTATACCTTCAGTCCCAGACATTATTTTACTAATTATTCCCTCCATCCCAGACATTATTTCAGAATGGCTGAAACATCGATAGGGTTCCGAAATTATTTTTTTACTTTTTTGTTGGTAAACATTGATGATAACACGAAGACAGTAAATTGCTAGAAACATAATAACTTACCTTATTAGAATAATCTAATTCATAAAGTAACTGTATTCATTCGTAATAATAATCCATTAAGAAAAAGTCTCATCAACATGTACCGCCATAATAAAGAAAGGTAATTCCGTAGCGTCCATTAGGACCGCACTTTCACTTTCACAAAAAAAACTCAATAATTGGTCAATTTTCATTATTTAAAAAGCGAAATAAAATTCAACTATTCAGCTATCGAATAAATATTCTGCCTGAGACTATGGTGAAAGGTCAAATCCTTTATTTTGATCTTTAAATAGACACTCTTCCTTGAGGGAAATATACGCGTCTGGTATTCTAGGAGATTCGTTTTCGGAGGGAAATATACGATTCTGGGTTTGAGGGAAAGAAATAGTTGGAGGAATAAATACGCGACAGGGGCTGTAAGGGTTAAACTGTATTACTCTATCATCACATCCCACAGATGAAAGAAAACAGGGTTGTCTACTGTTTTGACCATAACTTAACAATACTAAAAATATGTGCAGCCAGCTTACTACTAAAATACAAAATATGTATTTTGAAAACTATGAATTTTTAACAATTGTGTAATTATGGAAAATTTTCTACAATTTGTTTACTATTTAGTAAAGGAATAGACTATCTATTTGTTAAAACCATTGTCCTAGATTAAACAATAAGATCAAAAGCCATTATTATCATTAAAATATCTACTAGTCTTTTAATGTTACTATATATTTTTGTACAGTTGTCTAGGGCCTTTATAGATTGTTCATTTGAAGAAGAAAAAACAAACTGTCAAAAAGAAAAATTGTTGTTTTTTTTTCATTTTTTAAATTTTAGTTTTTTTAAATATATTTTTAGCTTTTAGGGTTTGTTACTTGAGCTTAGGCTTGCTTCAAATTATTGGCTAATAAAAATTATTACAGGCAAACTTTCCATATTTCCCGTTGAACTTCCAATAAAATTAAAAATCAGTTTTAAGTTTGAAAACTGAAATCTGGAATTCCATTGTTTTGCTTAACATTCCTAATTTTAAGAAGAGTTTAAAATGATAAGATGTTGGCTTTCCTGACTAGTTTAGGCAGGCAATTAATTTAAAGGAATTATTAAATATGAATTAACTTTGCTTTGGAAAAAATAAAAGGTCTTTTATGTTAGCTCAGTTTTTATGTTGATGTTGTATTACTAAAATATAATGATTTATGTTTTATTATATTATTGTTATTGGTAAATTGGTGACATTCAGTTGGTTATAAATTTATGACATTCAAGTTGTTATAGGTAAATTATCTCCCCCTAGATGCCTAAATATTTTTTCCTTTTCAAATCACATTGTTGAACAAATATATTTAAAAAAATAAATAAATCTGAAAACACTTTTGATCACTTTCAGATATGCATAGAAACGGCCCCTTTGTGATCACAGGAAGTGTCGACCAGTCAGTCAAGGTGTGGGAGTGTCGTTAAGATGAAAAAAAAAACTAAGAGCAGATAACTTCTGCTTGAAGACAAGAGACAACTGCAAGCCATGTGCCAGACAGACACATTGAAATGGAAAAGGCTGTAATGAAAAAACAAAGCTCTATTTATATATAAACAGTGTTGTAGTAGTGCTTCAATTTCTTATAAATATTTATATTATGTTTGGTAACATCTTATTTTGGCTGCCTCCAACACACACACACACACCCCAATTAGAAACATTCCCGCTACAGTTAATTGGATTAAATTTTTTCCGCCTTTTAATCTGAGCAGTTATTGTTTGATGTTTTCTGTTCGACAGGTTCAAATTTTTCTCTAAGATTAACTGCTGACACGGCTTTTTCTCTTCATTATTCCCACCCCACTTTTGATCAGAAAAAATGTGGTTTTACCTACATCCCATCCTGGATATCCTCAGCATCATAAAAGAAACACAGAACCTTTGTTCTGTAAGTGACGCTATACCCTAGAGGGCTTCATTGAAGACTTGTATTTTGAACCAAAATCTAAATACAAACAGAATTTCATTTGGTCTCGTTAATAACTTGTAGGCTATTTTCTTTTCAAATATCATTTTTTTTTATTTGTGATATAATTGTAATTGGCATTTCTTTTAGTGTTGATGTTTTAAACGTGCTGCTTAAAAAAATGAATTTTGTTTCTTTCTGTCATTGATAACATTTTTTCATGTCACCATCAGAATTGTCTCCTTCCGATTGGTAGGTTTTGTTTCGTGTAGAGTGCTTTCCCCTTGTTTGCCAATCGGTCCCCCAACCCCTAATGAATGCTGGTCTTTCACTGTTATTGTTTGTGGAGTAGCACAGCAGTAAACATATACTTTCAGAGTGTTTGAGTTTTATTCATGCAGTCTGAGTAATTAAATATTTATGCAAAGAACCTGTAGTCAAAACCTAAATGAAAGATTATTTTTAGTAACATTGTCAAGGACATATTTCATATAAATTAGTGGGAGAGACCTTCAAAAGAAACCAACAAGTTTAGGCTGCCGAACAGCCACAGTCACATGACTTGATTCAATATTACCATGATAGCGTTCTTCATCTTATTATCTCCCCTCCCTGCTTTCTTTAAAATTGCATACTTCAATTCAAAAGCTCTTACCGTATATTTAAGAACTCACTGGCCTAAAACTTGTGAGCTCCTGTGTCAAAAGTGGCTGTTGTAACATTGCAATGAAATGAGCCACAGTTCACTGGACACATGTGGCACCTAACATTGCAATGAAATGAGCCACAGTTCACTGGACACGTGTGGCACCTAACATTGCAATGAAATGAGCCACAGTTCACTGGACACGTGTGGCACCTAACATTGCAATGAAATGAGCCACAGTTCACTGGACACATGTGGCACCTAACATTGCAATGAAATGAGCCACAGTTCACTGGACACATGTGGCACCTTGTGTTATTTGCAATTGATGGGATTTTTGTTTAAGACTTAATTAGCTTGTATATAATTCAATGTATATAGTGCATAATTGTTTGTAGTAATCTCTTTAGAGTCAAGTGCAAAATGTGAATTTTTTTTATAATTTGCACTCAATTGTGAAGTAAAAAATAAATTTGTTTCAGACATCTATACAGCGTTTGTATCAGTTTTCTGTTGAAATAATTTTGGATTCTAAACAAATTTGAATTTGTATTAAATTTCTAGCTTTCAACTTCCCCCCCTCCCCCACCCTCAGTGTTTATTTTTCCAAGAACATGCTTGGCCAGCATAAGTATAGAACACAATATAGACATGCTTAGTATAACTTACAATCACTAACAGTTGTGCTGGTTAAAATGTTTTCTCCAAAATAAAATATATGCAGAGTGAAAAAAAGGCTTAGCAATGATTCTATTTAAAGAAAATTGTTTCAGTTTTATGGACTCAGTTCTATTTGACTTCTCTGTTTGTCTCAAAAATGAACAGATTTAAAGTTGAAGGGATAAAATAAATTTTGTGGCCAGTTTTATTAGTGAATGTAGAAGCTATGCTAGTCTTTAATTTTCTCGGCCAATTTAACTAAGAACTCATTTTCATCATTGATCACATTGAATGTGCTATATTGTCTAGTAAAATGGTGCATGTACCTTCTGAATCCAGAAACCATGTTTTATTTATTTTTTTTGCAGCTGAATTTCTCAGCTTGTTATTACAAAGAAAACTCTTTGTGCAATTATTTTCCTTGAGGAAACTGACCTGTTCATGTAGCTTTGTGTGATATCCTGAACATGCATTTTCATATTTTAACTCGTGTTATTATTGGGTTTGCTTGAGCTGTCTTGAAGGCAAAATGAGTGTATGTGTGTTGAATGAATCAAGCACAAGGAAAAAAAAATTAAAAACACAATTTTTGTTTGTGAAGCGACTATTTGAAAACATTTTGTGTATTGGTACTTATCAATCTGCCAAAGTGTCACTTCTATAATGATGTGGTTTCCTTAAATGTTATTTGTCTGTTTCTCACTCTATGGAACAATGGTGAATGAAATTAAATAAATCTTTTATTAACAGTAATCTTTCTGAGCAAAATTTTTTGTTTCTACTAAGTGGCAAATAATATTTTTTTGCAAATGATTTTTAAAAATGATTTTTAAAGAATCACTGACAAAATATAATCAAATTAAATTTTACAAAAATAAAAGGTTCTAGTCAATACATATTGATTATGACTCAACACCTGTGTTTGATGTTTTTAAATTATATACATAGGATTAAATATATTTTGGCAGACTATTTATGAATGGATTTAACAAGTAGGAAAAGAATTAAGGAACTTAAAAAAAAACACTTTATAAAGGCCCTATTAGTCATTAGCTTTAGAACTTTGAATGTGTACTCAATTACTGTATGATTTCTGCACTTTTAATGTGTGTTTGTATTCACTAACACCTAACCCTGATGAGCAGTTTCATTTTCAGAAGCATTTAGTACAATTTGTATATACTATAAGAATATTGTTTCATACACTCAAGTAGATGTTTTTGGTTGTATCCTCTCTGGTCCAAAGATGTACAAATGTGTATTTTGTTGCATTCTGAGTAACATTATCTCTGTTACAAGCCTTTGGGATTATTTTTTTACATCATCAGAGTTGGCAATATATTCAACTTCTGATGTCAAGACAAAAATAAATGGAAATTGGCTGCTTTATAAATCAAATGACCCCCACTCCAAAAACAAAATATTTTTTCTCTGTATAAATTGTAATTTCAGTTTAAATTGCTAGTAGTGTCTGCACTGCATTTACACTATGTTTTCAATCTATACAAAACTGCAAATGGAATTTTCCTTGAAATAATTTATCCTACTAAATGACAAAGTAAATACTTCTACTTTTGATTATCATGGCCAAGTTTTGAGCCTTTTTTTCCCCGCTTAAACTTTTCACTGCAACAAAATTACTCTGGAACACATATTTTCATTTCAATGTCAATTTTCTATTCATCCAAGAAAATTTAATGTGAAACATTCTTTAAAACTTTTATTTCATGACCATTTATTCTATTTGTGAACCAGTTGTTGACACATTCTATTGGGCCGGCTCATTGTGCTAAACTTGTCTGAAGAAAAAACTAAAGCACAATGTTGAGAAATAAAAAACATACAATGACGATGCAGCAAGAAGTTATGCTGAATATAAACACAGTAAAAACCACATAAAACCAATTGTTAGCTTAAACCATTGGGTTTATAGATGAACTATTGGTTTCACAGCTAAACCATTGGTTTTATAGATGAACTATTGGTTTCATAGTTAAACCATTAACACTAAAAGACTTTTTAAGGTTTGGCACTTAAACTGCAAGTGTGGAGTTTGGGGAGAAAACTGAGCTTTCGAAGTGAACTTTTGATTGGTTTCCAACCCTTATAACCCTACATTTCGGACAAGAACTTTTGGGACCTCTTGAAAGCTGTGTTAATTCAAGAGTTTAAAAATTTATATATATATATAACCCTTCAACCTCTGGCCAAGCCTATTTTAGCTTTGTCCAAACACATAAGTGTCTGTGTCATGATGAATGCTTATCATTGGTGAGCTCATGTATTTATTTTTTGGTGTAAAACTAAATATACATTATCAATGATAATTAACTGTGTGTACCTTTTGTTTGTTTTTTTTTGCTGATTATAGTCAGTCAATAAATAGCTCTATTGAAAATCCATTTAAACTTGTTAATTTTGAAAGTCTCATTTGTGTTATTGTCAAGTTTTTTTTACTAATTAGAACATTACACATATAATAAACACAAAGCATTTGTTAAAAGATTTTAACAAATCTCATATGGGCAAATGATCGTACAATAATCTTACAAAACATTAATTTTAGATCAGTATTTGGTTATTTTGATTAAGAAACAGAACTTTTCCATGGGCAAACACAAAAAAATTAATATATTTGAAAACAAAAAAACATGATATATTGAATAAAAAAAAAGACTTGTTGATTTGAATATTTTTTATTGGCAGCAAAAGTATATTATTAAATATAAATTTTCTTACAAATCTAAAATGTCAATTCATCTAATTAAGGAATGTTCCTATGGAAACACTGAATAAAGCTTACAGTTTATTTACTAGGCCAGATTCTGGAGCAGACACCATAATAATGCCTTGGATTTCTTTAAATTTAGGATGGTCTTTATCTCCAACCAGCTGCAACAGAACAGCTTCACTTGTCGTAACTGTGGCTCCCATATGTCTAAAACGCTGAAGAAAGATTCAAAAAGTTGTTCATTTTAGTTGACCAATGTACATAGACAAAGTTGTGTATATCAAATGGACATTAGTGAGATCAACATTTAAGAAAAAAAAACACCCACTACAGTATAAACAAGAACAAAAAAAAAAACAATAATAAGACTACAGCAATATTTAATCAGAGAAAACTAAGCCTGTTCACTCCCAATATAGTGAAAGCAACTGGAATGGAAATAACTCATTATACCATTTTTTTAGTTCTAGCGCATCCTTAATTGTCACAATTTTTTTTTACCAGGGGTATATGTAGTTTATCTGTGTGTGCATACTGTGGTGACTACGGGATCTTGTGCACAATACAGCTAACCAACAAAACCCATTAAAGAACTCGGATAGATAGAAACAACATAAAATACTGGTAGCTTTAATAAATGAATTTAAACAACCGATGCTACACAGTTCAGATCTAAGCACCATGTCTAATAGCAGTTGCGTACATATTCTCTCGTGTTCTCTCTTCCCCCCCTCTCCCCCCAAACATGTCTCACAATATTGCTTTCTTCATTCAGACTTCTAACAACATTCATTGACACTCACTCATCACGCTTCTATCACACCAAAGTACAACCACCAATGACACTGCCATAGACAACACACTACCACCTAAACCTCTATTCCAAGTCACCACACATACCATTTTTCTTTCATCAAGTTTTTCAACAGTATTCATGGAATAATAAGAATATCTTTCAGAGAAAGTTTACAGCAAATGTACAGAACTTTAGTCCTGATTTGTCTAATGGCCTAGGCGTCATTAAAAACAAAAATACAGAACTCATGGAAATTATATCTGTTGATTATTTCAGCATCTTAGCCAAATAATTTGAGATTACCTCTAATGCAAATATTCTGTCCATCTGACTCCTTGAAGAAACAGCGTCTGCAACAACATGTACCTCGATGCCTTTATTCAACAAGTCTATGACAGTTTGTTGGACACACACGTGGGTCTATAGATATTTTATAAATAAATATACAGGAAACAAAAACAGTGTTAATAAAAAACTAATCATTTATGAAATCATGAATCTAAAAAAATAGAGTTAGAACAGCAAATTCTTTAAATCATAATATTGATTAATTAACAGTTTCCTTGTACCGGTAACTGTACTATATACAGAAATTTTAATATTTGACTGGTTTTTATTATTCAATGTATTTCTGTTGCATTTAAAGGGCAATTAGTAACCTTCTTATATAAGAGTCTTGTTTAAGGTCCTTAGCATCTACAACATTTAAACAACATTTGATTGAATCTATTAAAATTAAATAAAAAGGCACATATTTAATGTACCATGTAAGGGTAATTACAGAGGGTGCTAGGAAAAGAGGCTAGTCTTGCTTGTGGTTCAAATAAGTGTGCATAAGGGACATGAGTTGACTTGACCCTAGAAGACGTTTACATCATAGAATAACATCAAAGATATTGGCCCTATTAATTTTCTTACTCTGTAGACCAGATTCTAAAACAAAATATAAGTTCTCTTTCTTCATCTTGGCATCCAGGTAAGGAATAGGTTGCCTGAACAGACCAGGAAAACCAAGAACATAACATTATTTATACAAAGCACAGAAAAGGAAAAAAATAAACAATCTACTGTATGAAAGGAATGCCTTTAACTGTCAGATGAAATAAAAAGACTGAATTCAACAAAATCAGAGACAAATGCAGGGACAAGTTGCTGTTGGTACCGGTAATTATTCTTGTGCACTTAATAACAACTATGTTATTCATTTGCCCAATGGGTGTTTGATTACTTGGTTGTTCAGGTTGTAGTATAGATGCTAACATTCACATAGAAAGGAAGTGTGGCTAAGAATTTATTAACAAATATAGAGAGAGTTCTTACTCTAAAATCATTATAAAATTCCAAATGTTTCCTAAACTTAAACAAAAAATAATTCCTGAACCAATTTTCATTACCATGTCTGAAATTTCTAAATGTTAACTGGCAGCATATATAGGTAGTCAAAATTACAAAGTGTTTGAGTACAACTTTAAGTACTTTAAAGAAACCAATTTGCTGAGAGATTTATTAACTACTTTTCAACTAAACTACACAACTATTCACTTTTTTAAATAAAATAAAAATTTCAAGTATTTTTCATGCTATTTTGTCCATTTTAGTAACATTCTCAAACTTTCCCAAACTGGAAAAAATCAAATCATTATTTTCCAAAACATTCACAAACTTTCCTAAACCTGAAAAAATCAAGTCAGTATTTTCCAAAACATTCACAAACTTTCCTAACGCATACGACCCCTGTATGGCAATATAAATGTGATACAAAATGTGGAATATAATAAAATTGATTAAAAATCATAAAAAAAAGCCACTGAGGATTGGTAATGGCATAACAATCAGAAAGTGTTTGACAACATTAATTTTTTAGGTAAGTGTAATACAAAAAATGCCTGGTCAAGTATTTGGTCATTTTTCACAAAAGCCAATGCTAAATGGCTTGCATGCACAATCTATAAATTTTAGATCAGTTTTTCATAAATTTGTTTTCCATGTTTTTTAATACTTTTACTTTGTGACCTACCAACATTTATATCACATAAGTTACGTCTGTAAGTAAAGCCTGTAAGTTACATATGACAAGTATGATTTTTTTTGCAATCTGATAATTTTGATTTCTGGGCAGTGACCCAACATTAGGGAAAACTACATTAACTCTTTCTCTCCGGATCGACGATGCCAGCGTTGATTTGTTAAAATACGTTGATTTTATTTATTTTCAGCGCTATTCTTTTTATTTTACTTTTACATAAATCTAGAATGATTTCCCTTTGAATAACATCCAAATTTGTGTTATATCGTGTTTTCATTTTTTTTTAAATGCATTTTTATTTATTATTTTTTTTACCCGTGTAGGGCCATATGTGGTGGGTAGTGATCATAAATGATCAAAACAGCTTTATATTTATATTTTAAAAGAAATATTTGTTTCTAATAGTGAAAAAAGGTGTATATTTTAGGTAAACAATGTAGATAATTAATTTGGGAATTTATTTATTTTTGGTGTGAGCCTTGGAATTTGTTTTATGTAAGAAGTAGGTGAGTAATTTTTTTTTAAAATTTTCTTTTTAAATTTTCTTTTTAAAATATTTTTTTTGAAATGTAAGTTACAAATGATTTTATATTCTCTGTAAGGAGCTTTTAGTTTCCTTTACTTTAATTCAATACCAAATATGATATTGTTTGATTAAAACCCAAAAAGTTATTAAGATTTGAAGATAGCAATAGTAATGACAAAGAGAAAAAAAAGGATAATTCCGTCAGAATAGGGAAAATAATTCCAGAGAGAAAGAGTTAATAGAAGGGATACAATGTTATTTCACTGACCTAAATAAAGGCTGTAATACAGTTAATGAGTTATACCTCAATTCCACATAAGATAACATGTCGCACTTTTCCAGAGCACAAAGTCTTTAACTTTTCCTCAACTTCTGGAATAACCATACTGAATTTGGTCTTTGGGAAAACCCCAACAGCATTTGATATATTCACTTCAGGAACTGTGTTACCAAGACCTTTGGGATACTGTAAATGTAAACATTGAGAATCAATCATGCTTTTATTAAACAAATCTTTTTAAATCCTAAAAAATGCAGTAAAAAGTAAGGTACGGTAAAGTTCAGAAATCCTATCAGACCAAATTGATCCCTATGGTCATTTGAAGCAGCATTCACCAGTTTCCATGGTCACAGCATACTAGCCAGGGGATTGTGTAGTCCCAACTAATGTCAGGCACCCATTAGAGCAGGGTTGACTTAGGGTCACCCTCTGGACCCGGGAAAAATCCTAGCCTTCACCAGGATTCAAACCCAGGACCTTCAGTGCACCAGCCAAAAGGGCTGCCACTCAGCACCAAACACTGTAATTAATGAATGCAGGCTAGGGCCTGATTTCAAATCTAAATTCTTTTATTTAAAGAATGAATTTGAAAGTGATTAAAAAAATAATTAAAATGTAATAAATTAATATTAAGATCATCTTCATCCTGATCCAGCAGAATTAAGATAAAACCGTTTTTTCTTATTGCCTCTGCAAGTACAAAATTCACCTGCCAGTAAATTTTCCTTTTTTTACCAAGCGACATTGGTTATAGAATGAAACCATGGTTATGCTTAGGATACATTCATCTTCTATATATAAGGCACTTCTGTACCCATGGAATCAAAGCTGGTAAAGTGTGTAAACCACTGATATGCTCCCATTTAGAGTACAGTGAAGGGCTAACCCCTGTAGTACACCCGAGATTTCATTGCACTGCCAAGAGGCCCTGAGACTATGTTGGGAGGAAGCAATGTGCGCAACAGTCTCCCCAAGCCCTGGTGCCTTGATGTTGTGCTGCCAGGCGACAGCGCTGGTATAGAGTGAGCCCCCCTTGCTAATGATGCAGGGGAAATCCGCGTGGGGAGAAGCAGAGTAGTACATGTGACTGCGGAGAAAGTACCCTTTGTCATGCGGGATGGCTAGTCTGAGACAGGAGCTTGGTGTGCCCCTCTTGATCCATCCAACCCACTACCGTACATCATTTTATGCCCTGGACTTAAGAGCTGAAGACTCGTCTGTATTTTTTGTTTAGACATAAAATCTGTATAGAAGGGGTGACATATAAAATAAAATACAACTACAGTAATAGTTGGCCAGGTTTTTTTCTCTACACAACCATAGTCTTTTACATGGGTAATAAAAATCATCATTTAATTAAAATTCAAGAATATTTAAGAAAACATTTGACATCTTTAATAGGGTATGTCAACAGCCCAAATAAAAGTTAAAATTCTTTGTCTATTATCTAAACAGGATTTTCTTATTTGTATTGCATTTAATTGAGTATAATCCTGTTGTTTCTACTGATGTTTAAACAAATGTTTGGAAACATCTACATAATGTATTCCCACTGTTTACAGTCTAGCTGTTTTGCTCCACATTTTAATAGCTGTCTGGTAGTGAATCATGTTAACCCAATAATTTATTATGTTACCTTCCTTATAAAACTTACATAGACAGAGACAAATGGGGCTCCTTGTGCTATTAAAAAAATTTGTCGTCCCCTATACTAAATGTGGTGTCCCCTTTAATCAAGACTCTTTATACTATTTAAATTTAAAAAAAAACAACTAATCACAGATAAACGTAAGTTAAGTGAAAGTATTTACTAAATTGGAAAATGTTTAACATTGAGAAATGCCAGTGCTTACTTTACTACCATACTATTTTTAAAATAAAAAAAATATGTAAAACCAATAAATAATCAAAGTTGAAAACCTTATTTCTTTTTTCTTAAATAATGCTACTAAGTTGAAAGTTAAATTACAGCTTTGGCTACAGAAATCACTAGATTTAATGTATAGCTTTAGGCATTGCTAGAGATTAGCCTACAATAAAGTTATTAATAAAACTGGAAATACCGGTGTTTACATTCAAATGAAATATTCACTACAGATTATCAATACATCTGTCATACATTATAAAAAGCCTTGCTTGTGTCAGCTCATGGATTATAATGCTTCACTTCAATTTTATCCATAAAACTAATAAAATAAGTAAAGTACATCTTTTAGACAAACTTGGTAGCCTATATGGTACAAGTGAAACAGCGTTCAGAGGTTTCCATGGCAATAATATAAAAGGGATTGTGTGGCTATCACAATGTCCAAGCACCTTTATTTTTTCCAAACTAAGGTCAGGTAGTCATCAGAGTTGGATAGACCCAGGGTCACCCTCCATACCCATGAAAAAACAACATTAGGCTAACTTGGATTTGAACCAGGAAACTTCAGGATGGGGATTGGAAATCCTCCTGCCCTAGCCTATTCATAGTAAATTGTCAAAGTATTAGGCCATGATTTAAACATTGACAGAATATTGGCCAAATAATAAGCCATGATTTAAACATTGACAGAATATTGGCCAAATATTAAGCCATGATTTAAACATTGACAGAATATTGGACAAATATTAGGCCATGATTTAAACATTGACAGAATAGTGGACAAATATTTAACCATGATTTAAACATAATATATTGGCCAAATATGAGGCCAAGTTTTAAACCTTGACAGTATATTGGCCTACATTGACAGAATATTGGGTCAATATTGGGCCGAATATTTTACATTGTTCAATTGCTTTATTCAATCCGATTTCAACAGGTTTTTTTTATATTTTATTTAAATCGGAATTTAATGCCATGAGCAAAAAAAATTTGAACAAAGCAACTGTTTACCTGCTCAGTAACAATTAAAGGGATGTCTAATATTCTTGAAGCTTCTGTCTGTGGACAACAACAATAAGTAGTGTAATCATCATTAAATGAGGCAATGCATGTAGTATATAGAATAGTCTAGTTGGCTTTTTTAAAGAAGATAACTAAAAAAAGAAACTACTATTGGTCAATAACAACTTTTAGTGTTGCTTAACGACGCTATAAAACTAAAGAATTTATAGACTTAGGAAAAGAAAGGGCTGGATTAATAGTGAAAATATATTAATTGAAGACTTACTGTAATTTAAAAAAATTTTTATTGAAGAAGAAGAATAGGTATATTGATTATATATATATAGGCATAGGGGCGAAGCCAAAAGGGGGGCTGATGGGGGCTAAGCAAGTAAAGTACCTGTCGGACCAAATTGATCACTGGCCACACAATTCCTTAGTATGCAGTGGCCTCAGTAACTGGTCAATGCTGCTTCACCTGCCCCATGGATCAAATTGGTCCAACGGAATACTTTTTATGTTGTATGTTGGTTGGCCTAACACCTTAAATTTGGACCTTTCAAAATGAAATCAGATATATGGTCAATAGTAATATACTCATAGTGTGTCCTATTGAGTATAGCCTTCATGGCCTATATATGCTGATATTATTAATTATAGTAAAGTTATAGTTTGTTTGCTTCAGTGCTACAAAACAATAAGAATATTCCAAACCTCAGTAGATTATTAAACTGTAATTATTTTATTGTTGTATAGGCTATAATAGTCTAACTCTAACTTAGCTGGATTTTGCAACTGACATGTGAAATGTCTATTTGTGTCGTGTTTGTTTAGGAACATTATTGTGATTGTTTAAGAACATTATCGCGGGTTGGAGCAAGACTAAGATCATTATGGATTATTATCCCTGTTATTCTTAGATTCTTAGATTCTGTTTTATAGATAGTCCGGCCTTCTAGATAGAAGATTATTATGTCCACTAGGCCCCAAACTCCTACAAGGCGGCAGGGATAGAACCCGCGACGTGTTGGTTGACAGTCTGGTGAATTAACCGCAGGACCAGCCATTCTTATAATATGTTACAGACACTCACTACTATTATATTATTATACAGTAGAGAAGATTATTGTGACCTTTGGACACCCCCATATATGCTAATCAGTGGATTGAGTCTTGCATTTTGATGAAGGTTTTACGTTATAAATTCAATGATGTTAGTTTAAGTTGTTGATTTTTCTGGTTAGTTCAGGTTCATTCCAGCATGCCACTCAGGAAGAAAGTAGGCCTACAGTTTGTATGTTTCCCTATATGCAGCCTTTTGAATAAGGTTATAATGTGTTTTAAGTCTATTTTTCTAATCTATATAATTTAATATTTATTTATTTATATATTATTTATTTATTTATATATTTATTTATATATTTATTTATTTATTTATTTCATATTTCATGTTTAGCTTTCTATTTTTCTTATTTTCTGTTGTGTTGTAGGCCTATAGGTATAACCGTATAGGCCTACATCTGTTGTCTGGCCAATTTATAGTTAGCCTATAGTTCATCATAGTTTCATAGTCATAGCCGTCAAAGTGTCATAAGGCTCCACAGGTAGGCCTAGGGCCTAGGTGGCGGCTAAGTCAGTCGTCTTACTCTTACTGCGTCCTTACTCTACTCTTACTGCAGCGCGTCTTAGGTAATATCGTTTGCGAGACATATAATGACTTGATTCGTGTGAATTGGGCATGAATCTTTAAAAGAATTTCATACAGAACCAAAAAACTTGTGGGCTAACGCAGGTAAACAATTACCAAAAGTAAAGTAATTGATCCATAGGGTCGGTGAAGCAGCGTTCACCAGTTTCCGTGGCCACTGCATACTAGGTGATTGTGTGGCCAGCACTAAGCATAGCTGCCTTTACTTGCAAAAAGAAATTATAGTCACTACGAAGACAATGCTCTGGCAGCTCTGGCCCCTAAGCAGTGGCGTAGCTAGGGGGGGAGGGGAGTCCAAATTCGAAATTTCCCCTGGGCCCCTACGTGAGGGGGGCTCCCAAATGAGTGTCCGAATTGTTTTTTTCTCATGTCATAATGTTGAATGTCAAAATGCAGGGGCCCCTAAAGAGGCCGAGCCCCCCGGGCCCCCAAATCCCTAGAAACGGCACTGCCCCTAAGGGTCTGTCTCTCCTAACTTCGTAGCGGGTATTTCTATACCTTACAAAGGTATATTAAATGTTTCGAAACGAGTTTATAAGAGTCTACCTTATAGAGGAATTTATAAAGAATAAAACATTTTCCTCACTCACTACCAAGTCAATTCTTTGGCCCCTAAGCATGCCTAGGGGTCTATCTCTTCAAACTTCGTAGTGGGTTTTCATATACCTTACTAAGACTATCAAAGGTATATATATTATATATCATATATGGTTCTCATATATATATATATCTTTCAAAACGAGCTTATAAATAGTTATAAGAGTCTGCCGTTTAGAGGACTTTTAGTAATACTGCAATACACATTCTCGTCACTACGAAAATAGTGGGTATTTCTATACCTTACAAAGGTATATGTTTTGAAACATGCCAGCCTTTTACAGGACTTATACTGCAATACAAATTCCTCGTCACTATGAAGTCAATTCTCTGGGCCCCTAAGGGTCTATCTCTTCAAAACTTCGTAGTTGGTATGGTATTTCTATACCTTGCAAAGGTATACGTTTTGAAAGGAATAGGCCTTTTACAAGGATTTTATTTAAAGATACTGCATTACAAATTCCTCGTCACTACGAAGATAATTCTCTGGCCTCTAAGGGTCTATCTCTCCAAACTTCGTAGTGGGCATTTCTATATCTTACAAAGATATAATTCGAAACGAGCCTGCCTTTTACAGGCAATAAACAGAGGGCAAGCCAGGAAAGAACGTGCCCTAAACCTCGTAAAAAGATACTCCAAATATATAATTTTACCAGAGCGTCCGAGAAGGCTGGCCACGGCATACTAGGTGATTGTGTGGCCAGCACTATGCATAGCCGCCTTTACTTGCAAAAAAAGAAATTATAGTCACTACGAAGACAATGCTCTGGCAGCCCTGGCCCCTAAGCAGTGGCGTAGCTAGGTGGGGGAGGGGGTCCAAATTCAAAAGTCCCCCCGGGCCCCTACGTGAGGGGGGCCCCCAAATGAGTGTCCGAATTGTTTTTTTCTCATGTCATAATGTTGAATGTCAAAATGCAGGGGCCCCTAAAGAGGCCGAGCCCCCCGGGCCCCCAAATCCCTAGAAACGGCACTGCCCCTAAGGGTCTGTCTCTCCTAACTTCGTAGTGGGTATTTCTATACCTTACAAAGGTATATTAAATGTTTCGAAACGAGTTTATAAGAGTCTACCTTATAGAGGAATTTATAAAGAATAAAACATTTTCCTCACTACCAAGTCAATTCTTTGGCCCCTAAGCATGCCTAGGGGTCTATCTCTTCAAACTTCGTAGTGGGTTTTCATATACCTTACTAAGACTATCAAAGGTATATATATTATATATCATATATGGTTCTCATATATATATATATCTTTCAAAACGAGCTTATAAATAGTTATAAGAGTCTGCCGTTTAGAGGACTTTTAGTTTAATACTGCAATACACATTCTCGTCACTACGAAAATAGTGGGTATTTCTATACCTTACAAAGGTATATGTTTTGAAACATGCCAGCCTTTTACAGGACTTATACTGCAATACAAATTCCTCGTCACTATGAAGTCAATTCTCTGGGCCCCTAAGGGTCTATCTCTTCAAAACTTCGTAGTTGGTATGGTATTTCTATACCTTGCAAAGGTATACGTTTTGAAAGGAAAAGGCCTTTTACAAGGCTTTTATTTAAAGATACTGCATTACAAATTCCTCGTCACTACGAAGATAATTCTCTGGCCTCTAAGGGTCTATCTCTCCAAACTTCGTAGTGGGCATTTCTATATCTTACAAAGATATAATTCGAAACAAGCCTGCCTTTTACAGGCAATAAACAGAGGGCAAGCCTGGAAAGAACGTGCCCTAAACCTCATAAAAAGATACTCCAAATATATAATTTTACCAGAGCGTTCGAGAAGGCTGGCAAAATATTTTAAAATCTTTTTTTGTTAGCCTACCTAAAAACTTAAATCTAGTTCCTTTTTACAAGGTTTAATGTCCCTTTAGTAGTTTATATTCCTACACAGATGTTAAATTGTCTCTCATGACTTTATGTATTTTAAACATGTCTATTTTTGTTTATATTTTGTTATTTAGCTTAGGCTGCAAAGTTAGGTAGGCCCTATGTGAAAATCCGACTTTTTATGTTGTTGTTTTTTTTTGTTGTAAAAACTGTTCCATGTCTCATGGAAAGGCAAACATTCCGAAGGGTAGGTAATGTATCGGTCGTATTTTTTGTAATTAATTAAAAAAAATATATTATATAGTCTATATGACGCTTTATTTTTTTTTTAATAAACTGAACAACTTTACCTTAATCTTTTGGCGTTTTTTGTTTTCTTCATTTGTGTTGTAGGCATATCCTATACCTATAGCACTATAGCCTATTATTTTTATGTGTCTAAGTCTAAAAATAGGTTACGTTTCACACAAGAAATAAAAATGTAAAGACTTTACATGATGTGACTCTCTTGAAAACTGAAATGAAACATTTCAAAATATATTTTCTTTTAACGTACGAAATTTCATCAATAGATTCCGCTTAACTTTAACTCTTATTCAATTTTGTCTAACGTTAATGCAGATCGGAGATCGCTTTCAACATTCACGCACCAATTATCATATAATTATGCCATTTTGGGAAGTGATTCAGGTGACCTTTTTCCTAGATCGAGTCAATCGAGTCTGATTGATTCTGCCAACTAACCTGCAGATATAGCCTATATTCCTATATTAGTAATTAGGCCTATATTATAATACTATATTTAAATATTAGGTTGTAGAACAATTACCATAAATTATTACATTAGCTTAGCGAGTGCCACTTTCACTTACCAATCGATTAGAAACTTGAGCGATTTCAAAAAAATATTTTACTGCATTTCGAAACTTTTCTTGTATATCACACACAAAAAGAACTGTTTCGTTTAACTTTATATCACCAAGGTTTCTTTTAGCCATAATGTTTTTTTATCCCTCGACACCAAGACAAACTTTTTAACCACCGATGCCTCCGAGCTTCGAATCAACCTGGGCGTACTGTTACTGACTATTGTGGCTTTTGACCTTTCAACTTTAAACTCATAGTGTCTCCAACACTACTTTCAATGTTCATTTTGCAAAAAGAGTTTCGATTTTCGAAGCTTCAGAGTCAATGAAAACCGAGTTTTTATATAGGCCTACTGTATCATTGACTTTTTAGGCCTACATTTATCATGGGCTCTAGTCTTAATATAACACTTAATTTACTTAAAATGTTCAAACTTTTTCTGAAATTCATGAAAGGAAAGGGAATAGATCTAGTCTCTCTATATATAGATAATTAATATAGGCCCCAAGGCATAGGCCTACCTAGATCTATATGAGTGTGGGGTGATGGGGCTCAAAAGTATAGGCTAATAAACTAAATATGATGATTTTATAATTAATAATAGGGTACATGTCGTTACATGTATATACTTTATTATATAGGGGGGCTGACAAAGTAGACTAAAATTAGTAAAATATAATCGAAAATTGCATAATGACACGTGCCGGGCTGTAACATGACAATGTCGTACGTAAGCTTAAATTAGCTTAGCTCATAAGCCGTGGACTTTTATTTTTTTGTTAGACTTCAAATTAGACTATTTAAACTCGTGACCTTTTTGCTAAACTTATTGTTGAACACTTTCTACTACTGAACTTAAAAAAATATTTCGCCTATTTCTATTAAATGGGTTAAACATTATTATTGCGCGCCCTAGGGTCACATATAAATAAATATAGGTACTGACCTTTATTTTTAGAATATATTTAATTATTAGGCCTCCTTCTAATTTTTTCTTTTTAATATTAATGAATTATTGAAGTACTTTTTTTAAAGATTTGAAAACAATACTTGTATTGATATTAAAACTATAATTGTTACTATTTAATGGTTAGTATTTGTAAATAAACAAAAGAAAACACCCGCACTATTTTTTGCCCAATGTGTGGCGAGAGAGTCGTACCACACTGGTGGCCTTGAATACCTAAAGCTTCTGCTAGTTTCATTATGTGAAAATTTGTGTGAGGCGTTAACGTGTTATTCTACTGTAGGTCTTGTATCATTTTTTTTAAAACGTAATGTTTACATTTAAAGATAATTATTTTACTGCTTATTAACACTGTATATTTTGAATGTAGAATCTTTGTTAAGAATGTAATAACATTAAAAATTTAAATTATAAAAGTAAAGCCACCTACTATAGCCGCTATAGGCTAACTATATAATATACTATGACGATGACTATGACTATAGCCTCTATAGCCATAGGTATAGGCCTATAGGCCTACACTTAATACACTTATCCTATACTATAGTATAGACTATAGTACTATAGTGAACTATACTATAGTATAGTGTATACTGTATCATAGTGTATGCTACACTACATACTACATTACAGTATTACTCTAGGGGAGAGTGGGGAGAAATGGCCCACCAAATAGTCTTTCTTGATAAACTGTGTTACTGTGTCTAATTTATACAAATATGTATATTTAACTATGAAATTGTAATAGATGTTATATATAGTCTAGCCAATAATACAAGTTAATATACCTTGTTTATCCCTTAATTATATATAGATTTATAGATAATAAATAACAATTGATGTACATATAGGTGGGGAGAAATGGCCATAGCATGGGGAGAAATGGCCCACTAGGTGGGGAGAAATGGCCCTGAATGCTTTTTTTGCTATTTCCTACCATTTAGCTTTTGAAAAGTAGGCTATATGTAATCTGTATCTTAGCATGAGCATTTTACATATTTAGTAATATAAAAAAAATGTATTTAGTCCACTTTTTCATCCCGTTGAATGCTATGGTATTTGGAATCCTTTTAAAATCTTGAAGTTTGAATAGAAAAATTATAATTTCATAATTAGACATTTAGAAATAACATGTTGGTAAAGTCTATTTAATATTCATAGTTGCTATAATCATATTAAGCATAGTTTAATAAGCAATAGATTGCATATGCTTACTATAAACTATATATAAAGCTACATTCACTATTATTGGCTATTGAATTTGTAATAATAAAAAAACAATCTTTAAAAAACACAATAGTTTCTAATATCAAAATATATTTAATTAGTAATTTAAATTATTATCAATATTAGTGGTAAATTTAAATTAATTTACTATAAAACATTTGTTTTAAAAGGATAGTTTGCTAAAAAAGTTAGTTTTATGGGTGGCCATTTATCCCCACAAATTGTGGGCCATTTCTCCCCATAGGGGGGTTGTGATATAAAAATATTTTTTTAAAAATTACATGATATAAAAGATAATTTAAAATATCATATTGTTATATCTAAATAATTGATGTATTAAGAAAATGACTTTCCAATTATTAAGACAAAAAAAAAGCTTCATTTTGATTAAAAAATGTAAAAGTTCAAAAAGTATATTTTTTTAACATAAAATTTCAAACATATCCAGTCCAACAATTATTGAACATTTCGCCCGGAAATTGATGGAGGATCATAAAAAGAATGTACTTAATACATTCATTTACATCCTAAACATTAAGGTCCAGCAGTTTTGGATATAATAGGGGTGGGCCATTTCTCCCACCTGGCCATTTCTCCCCACTCTCCCCTATAATTATAATTAGTCACATTACTACACTACTCACTACATGAACTTGAAGGCATATAAAATATAGTATATATATTAGTAAAGGAGTAAAGGATATACTTACAAATAGTATAGTTACATATTATTATTACATAGTATATTGGCCTAGTTAATAGGCTATATTATACTAGCCTATATAATATAGTCACCTATAATACCGGTACTTGTAAATTGTAAATGCTTATAGTTAAAGTTATAGTCTTATAGTCAATAACTCGTATAGTAAATATATAGGGCCTACATGTTGAAGAATAACAACTAAAAAAAGAGCAAGTAAAGTCAAGGGTTGGAGTTTCAGGCCTTTATCCTAATAACCACTTAATTACATATTATAATGGTTCTTATTTTCAGTTCAAAATTGTGTGGACGTGGACTAGTATAAGTGCAAAAAACAACAACTTATAAAGAAAAAAACAGCCAGAAATAACAATACGTGACAGAATGATCAACGAAAGTGAACACTCAGTGATACAGGACCAGAACGATGCTAAGCATCCCAAACCAATGTGGATGCCTAAGAATGACAAGACTACGCAGATGGATAAGCTCAGAGAAATTATAAATGACAAGTACGGAGCAAAACTAAGTAAGTAGACATCCTTTGCTTTCTTCTTTTTTCTAGTTTCATATTTGACTTGAAAGTAGAAGGTCGTTACTGGCCACTTTGAATTAATTGCCACTAAATGTTTATAAATTGTATAGATTCATATAAAGAACTTCACCGCTGGTCTTGTGACAATTATCCTGAATTCTGGGGAGAGGTCTGGGCATATGCTGATATCATCCATTCAAAACCTTACGATGAGGTGAGAAGTTTTAAATAGAAGCATACTAATGCATCTTTGTATTATCACACCAAGAGTTTGTGCAAGCCGATGAAGCTAACATTTTTGTTTGTTTTTTTCTTATTTAGGTTATTGACAAGAAGTTAAATATATCTGCTATACCAGAATGGTATAAAGGAAGTCGACTGAATTTCGCAGAAAACTTGCTACGTTACAATGATGATAAAGTAGCAATTTATGCCACAGGTGGGAGCGTAATTTATAAAAATATAATTAGTGTAGCTTGAAAATTTCATACACTGTCAGTTAATATGTACAAACAAAATTTAGGACAGTTAAACTGGTAAGTCCTTACAAGTGAACTATTGGGTGTCTTTTGTCCTATTATTGTAATACCAGTACTACAATTAAAACAAAGTATCTGTAAAACCATGGTCTTTGTTCATGGTGAACAGCACAGGATCTAAATTAAAACCTCACCAGTCAGGGGAAGCAGATCTTGGGAGACCATGATGTGTGTTCAACCCAACATAATACCCACCCACATTTTAGTAGAAATCCTATAGGAAATCATTAATGACAATTATTATAAATGAAAGAGACCAGCTTAGACATCTCCAGTACAGACAAACTGCAATTTAAAGCTTGCCTTCATTTTGATACAACCCTTTCTTCCTTTGTTATTTTCCAATGTTGTTATTGTTTGTTATTGTTTGCTATATAGAAATTTGGTCAAAAAGCTTTAATTTTAAGATTTCAGGTTTTAAAACATGTTTATTCATATTTTGAAATGTAGGTGAAGGACAAAATGAAGTTAAACAGAAAACTTTCAGAGAGCTTCGCCAATCTGTTGGACTTTTTGCCTCTGCCATGAAAAAATGTGGTGTTCAAAAGGGAGACAGGATAGTTGGTATGTTGAATTTATTGCTTTGACACTTGCATGTCAATTTACAAATACCTGACATGTGTATTTAAACTACAGTAGGGTCAAGTCTAAGTGCTAGTGAGAAATGATTTTATGTGTTGTTGAAGTAATAAAGTACATTCTGGGTTTAAATACAAAATACATTTTGGTTTAAAGAAAATACAATTTTGGGCTTAATAATAAATATTTTGGGTTTCCAAAACCCAATTATTCAGGTTAAAAAAATGTCCATATATGAGTATGTAAACTGAAATATGTATTTTCACTATCTCTTGACTCAGGTTATATTCCAAACTGTATGGAGGCTGTTGAATGCATGCTCGCTGCTTCCAGTATCGGAGCCATATGGAGCTCAACTTCTCCAGACTTTGGTGTTGTGGTGAGGCCATTAAGCTATAATTAGTTGTCAAGGAATAATGGTATAAATGTTATGCTATATAAGTCTACGTGATAGTTTGTAATTATGCTCATAAATGTAACATTAGCCAATCAGGCCTGTAACGTTGTAACGTGCAGGGTGTCTTGGAGAGGTTCACACAGATAAAGCCAAAGTTGATATTCAGCGTGAATGCAGTCAATTACAACGGAAAAGTTCACAGCCACATGGAAAAATTGGAGCAGGTGGTCAAAGGTAAAAAAAAATCTTTCCATAGTGCCTTGAGCACAACAGTTAAGTCGTCACTTGTTTATAGATGTGTGCTGTTGGCTGTGATACCCAATAATTTAAACTTGATGTATTGAAACAGGCTTGCCTGACCTAGAGAAAGTGATTATCATTCCCTTTGTGCCTGGAAGAGCAACAGATCTCTTAACAATTCCTCACAGGTAGGCAATATAAAGAAGAAGAAGAAAACAAAACAAGTAGTCTAATTAAACTTTGCCTTACGGGTAATCTAAAAATTAAAAAACAAAGATTGGCTAATGATGGTAGAACTGTATTGCAACAAAATTTAATCAAAACAGCTGAAAACAAACAACATAATTTTGTCAACTCTATTTTGTAAAGCATTACACTGGAAGAGTTCCTTCAAGCTGGACTTGAAAATGGCAAAGTTCCTGAGTTGATGTTTGAACAGCTTCCTTTCAACTATCCACTAGTCATCATGTATTCTTCAGGGACCACAGGTGTCCCCAAGTGTATGGTTCATTCTGCTGGGGTAAGTGCATTTTTGTTTGTGTGTGTTTCACTTTGGATCTGTGTCTCAGGACACTGTAGTTTAATGTTTAGTTTATGTAGGTGTGAATGTTAATGGTTTGTTGAATACTTAACGTTCTGTGAATGCTTGTAGATGCGCGAATGCTTATGATTGTGTGCATGTTTATGACTGTTGAAGTCTCTATATTGATTCATGAAGCCTGATGAATAATTCATGAGTGTCTCTTATGTTAATGAGATATTCACCATGCCTTTCCCCTTGGCTATTTATATTTAACATGGAGCTTTAACATATACTCTATGCTCCTAACTAATTTAGACACATTCATGCAAATATTTACCTTCAAAAAAACTTTCTTATTGTGATTAAACAGGGCACATTGCTGAAACAGGTATCCTAATGTGGTTAAACAGGGCACATTGCTGAAACATTTATTCTAATGTGATTAAACAGGGAACTTTAAAACATTTATTCTAATGGGATTAAACAGGTCATTTTGATAAAACATTTATTCTAATGTGATTAAACAAGGAACTTTAAAACATTTATTCTAATGGGATTAAACAGGCCATTTTGATAAAACATTTATTCTAATGGGATTAAACAGGCCATTTTGATAAAACATTTATTCTAATGGGATTAAACAGGCCATTTTGATAAAACATTTATTCTAATGGGATTAAACAGGCCATTTTGATAAAACATTTATTCTAATGGGATTAAACAGGCCATTTTGATAAAACATTTATTCTAATGGGATTAAACAGGCCATTTTGATAAAAAATTTATTCTAATGTGATTAAACAGGGAACTTTGAAACATTTATTCAAATGTGATTAAACAAGGAACTTTGAAACATTTATTCTAATGTGATTAAACAAGGAACTTTGAAACATTTATTCAAATGTGATTGAACAAGGAACTTTGAAACATTTATTCTAATGTGATTAAACAAGGAACTTTGAAACATTTATTCTAATGTGATTAAACAAGGAACTTTGAAACATTTATTCAAATGTGATTAAACAAGGAACTTTGAAACATTTATTCTAATGTGATTAAACAGGTCATTTTGATAAAACTTTTTTTCTAATGTGATTAAACAGGGCACATTGCTGAAACATTTATTCAAATGTGATTAAACAAGGAACTTTGAAACATTTATTCTAATGTGATTAAACAGGTCATTTTGATAAAACATTTATTCTAATGTGATTCAACAGGGCACTTTGATGAAACATTTATTCTAATGTGATTCAACAGGGCACTTTGATGAAACATTTATCAGAACATCTCTTTCATGGCAACATGGACAGAAGTGACATCATGCTGTACTACACAACTGCAAGTCATTGATATCTTCATTAGCTCATTCATTGTATCTACTGGGGCTACTTTAACATTTATTTTTATTTCACTGCTCTGGGCTATTTATTAAAATGTTTGCATTATTTTCCCTCTTATTGTCTATTTATTAAATACTTAAAGACTAAATATGAACATACACATTTAAAAATTATGTTATAAAACATATACAAGTTGACATAAGGACAAATTGTGTTTATACAAAAGTTTTGTTGGCCTATATTTTAAAAACAAGCTAGATCAATAGCAGAAAAACAACATATTGTACAGTACACACCCCGCAAAATAGACTACTGAACAGACTGCACTTCAAGACCCATTCAACACATGTGAAAAAAATCAAGGGGGTTTAACTTTTTCATAGTCAATATGTATTGCTTGTATTTGTGTTATAGTTTATGTGTATAGTAAACTCAAAACTTATAAATGGTCATACTTTTATTTATTTAAAATCCAAGAATGGAGAAACATGTGTGATAAATAGAAATATCTTTTGTGTGAATGTACTTAACCTTTGAACCCATCTGTCAAATGGCCAATGAATCTGTAGCGAACAAACAAACATACAAACATATATGTATCTATGAAACTCAAAGGAATGATGCAAAACAAACAGGATTTTGTCCAATTCTATTGTCGCTACTTGTCTTATAGTTGATAACTTCCTAGGTGTTAAGGTTCCATGTTTCTCCTAGGCTGGTTGGATGATGTGGAATTGGATGGTCACAGCCCTGGCCGTGGGGTCAGCCATAGTTCTGTACGACGGCTCTCCGCTGGTCCCCCATCCCAACATTTTGTGGGATCTGATTGACAAGTTGGGGTGAGTTGTGAAACCTTGCATGTTCATGGTTATGTATAGAATATAATCATCTTGTCACTTTATGTTGGAGAAATTTAGTGTTTTCTTTTTGCAATAAGCTAAATGGAGACTACTTTAGAATTGATATTGCGCTACACCAATAATGATGATGGTACATGGTGGTCTAGTGGAAGAGCGCTCGGCTAGCGCACCCAAGGTTCCAAGCTTAAATCTTGGTGAATGCTAGAATTAGTTCCCTGATCTGGAGGGTGTTCCTGAGTCTACCCAGATCTGATGGGGTACCTGGCATTAATTTGTGCAAAAAACAAGGCTGCTGGGCATTGTGCTAACTACACAATCCCCTTGAATGCTGTGGTCATGGAAACTTGTGAACCTTTGTGTCCCAGGCCCTATAGATGAATTTAACAGGGATTCTTTACTTTTTTAAACACCATTGATGTTGCTTTGATCTATATGTTTTGCTCCATTTTATTGATTTTTCCTCATCTTCCAATAATTGTTTCTTGTAGAATCAATAATTGTTTCTTGTAGAATCAAGAATTGTTTCTTGTAGAATCAAGAATTGTTTCTTGTAGAATCAAGAATTGTTTCTTGTAGAATCAAGAATTGTTTTTTGTAGAATCAAGAATTGTTTCTTGTAGAATCAAGAATTGTTTCTTGTAGAATCAAGAATTGTTTCTTGTAGAATCAAAAATTGTTTCTTGTAGAATCAAGAATTGTTTCTTGTAGAATCAAGAATTGTTTCTTGTAGAATCAAGAATTGTTTCTTGTAGAATCAAGAATTGTTTCTTGTAGAATCAAGAATTGTTTCTTGTAGAATCAAGAATTGTTTTTTGTAGAATCAAGAATTGTTTCTTGTAGAATCAAGAATTGTTTCTTGTAGAATCAAGAATTGTTTCTTGTAGAATCAAAAATTGTTTCTTGTAGAATCAAGAATTGTTTCTTGTAGAATTAAGAATTGTTTCTTGTAGAATCAAGAATTGTTTCTTGTAGAATCAAGAATTGTTTCTTGTAGAATCAAGAATTGTTTCTTGTAGAATCAAGAATTGTTTCTTGTAGAATCAAGAATTGTTTCTTGTAGAATCAAGAATTGTTTCTTGTAGAATCAAGAATTGTTTCTTGTAGAATCAAGAATTGTTTCTTGTAGAACCAAGAATTGTTTTTTGTAGATTCAAGAATTGTTTTTTGTAGAATCAAGAATTGTTTCTTGTAGAATCAAGAATTGTTTCTTGTAGAATCAAGAATTGTTTCTTGTAGAATCAAAAATTGTTTCTTGTAGAATCAAGAATTGTTTCTTGTAGAATTAAGAATTGTTTCTTGTAGAATCAAGAATTGTTTCTTGTAGAATCAAGAATTGTTTCTTGTAGAATCAAGAATTGTTTCTTGTAGAATCAAGAATTGTTTCTTGTAGAATCAAGAATTGTTTCTTGTAGAATCAAGAATTGTTTCTTGTAGAATGTTAATTTTTGTGTTCCTTTAATCAATTAGATTTTTTTCTCCAGGGTTACAATACTTGGCACAGGAGCCAAATGGTTGGCAGTTCTAGAAGACAAAGGTGTCCGCCCCAGTGAGTAATATCTGAATGTCATTTCAAAATAAATTCCACAACGGCTGTTTGTTTATTAGTGCCTATAATGTTAGATCTGTAATAGGTTTGTGCCTAAAATGTTAGATCTGTAAAGGCTGTTTGTTTATTAGTGCCTAAAATATTAGAATTGTAATGGCTGTGTGTGTTTTAGACAATATTTTTACTTATGTGTTTTAGACAATATGTTTACTTGTGTGTTTTAGACAATATTTTTACTTATGTGTTTTAGACTATATTTTTACTTGTGTGTTTTACACTATATGTTTACTTGTGTGTTTTAGACTATATTTTTTACTTGCGTGTTTTAGACTATATGTTTACTTGTGTGTTTTAGACTATATGTTTACTTGTGTGTTTTAGACTATATTTTTACTTGTATGTTTTAGACTATATGTTTACTTGTGTGTTTTAGACTATATTTTTACTTATGTGTTTTAGACTATATTTTTACTTGTATGTTTTAGACTATATTTGACATTATTCTGGCTTTGTTTACAAATAGTTTTTTTGTATTGTCTCATTAACAGAAGGGACCCATAGCCTGACTTCACTGAAGGCCATCCTGTCTACTGGATCACCATTGAAACCTCAGAGTTTTGATTATGTCTACAGGGACATAAAATCAGACGTCTTGTTAGGCTCTATATCAGGTATGTCTTGTTAGGCTCTATATCAGGTATGTCTTGTTAGGCTCTATATCAGGTATGTCTTGTTAGGCTCTGTATCAGGTATGTCTTGTTAGGCTCTATATCAGGTATGTCTTGTTAGGCTCTATATCAGGTATGTCTTGTTAGGCTCTATATCAGGTATGTCTTGTTAGGCTCTATATCAGGTATGTCTTGTTAGGCTCTATATCAGGTATGTCAGGAAGTCGGAGCATTGCACAAATTAATGGGAACAGTTTTTGGTCTTAATGTTTTGTCGTACTTGGATAGTCTATTCCAAAGAGAACAAATATATTTTAAAGCACTGGCTGTATTAGAATGAGTTGTTGTTGATTCTATGATTCAATAGTTTCCAGCTTTTCTCTCTCTGTAAACTTTATTAGTAGTATTGAAGTACTTATGGGACAGTATTTTAATACTTAATATTGTATATGAACTAACCATTTCACAAGTCTCAGTGTACTGTGTTACCCATATACTTTGTTACCCATGTACTGTGTTATCCAAGGACTGTGTTATCCAAGGATTGTGTTATCTCTATACTATGTTATCATCTCTGTATGAGCCACTAGCATACCTACTTTTTATTAACAGGTGGAACAGATATAATTGCCTGCTTCTTGGGACAAAACTGGACAGTGCCAGTGTACAGAGGTGAAATCCAGTGCCTTCTCCTGGGCTGTGACATGCAGAGCTGGGATGAGACAGGTCAGTGCTTATGTGATGTTGGTACCCACCACCCCAGTGGCAATCTCTGTAGGTCACAATTTTTCAAAGAACTCTTTTTGCTGTCTGGCCAGCACAATACCCAGCTGCCTTTACTTTTTTCCCCCAACTTATATCAGATAACCACCATCAGAGCTGGGTAAACTAATATCAGATAATCACCATCAGAGCTGGGTAAACTAATATCAGATAACCACCATCAGAGCTGGGTAAACTAATATCAGATAACCACCATCAGAGCTGGGTAGTCTTAAGGCACCCATCAAGTCCCATGATTGTTACCAGAGATCCTCAGAATGGTAATCCAAACACCATGGTCCCTACTCTATTGTAAAAAATAAAAGAAATGCAAAAGCTCATAGCTTCCACTGGAACTCAAACTCAGGACATTTGGTTTGTCAGTCTAGCTAGCCCACCAAGCTCCTGCTCTATTGTAAACTAGAAACAAAACATAAAGTACTTTTCTTAATATCAACATCTTCTGTCTACACAAACCTGTTCATTTTGAAAAGGAAGATCAGATCCTTTTACTGAATGTATAGACATCAACACCACTTATTGCAATACTAAACCATTTCTATTTTCTGTTGCAGGGAAGCCCGTCTGGAATGATAGCGGTGAGCTGGTGTGTTTAACCCCATTCCCTTCTATGCCTGTGTACTTCTGGAATGATGCAGATGGGAGCAAATATAAAAAGGCCTATTTCAACAAATTTCCTAGTAAGTACATTGTGCAGAAACAAAATGTCCCAGCTAGTACATTGTGCAGAAACATAATGTCCCAGCTAGTACATTGTGCAGAAACAAAATGTCCCAGCTAGTACATTGTGCAGAAACAAAATGTCCCAGCTAGTACATTGTGCAGAAACAAAATGTCCCAGCTAGTACATTGTGCAGAAACAAAAAGTCCCAGCTAGTACATTGTGCAGAAACAAAATGTCCCAGCTAGTACATTGTGCAGAAACAAAATGTCCCAGCTAGTACATTGTCCAGAAACAAAATGTCCCAGCTAGTACATTGTGCAGAAACAAAATGTCCCAGCTAGTACATTGTGCAGACACAAAATGTCCCAGCTAGTACATTGTGCTAAAGCCTGTGAAGAAGTATGAGACTTAATAGTTGACATGTTTCTTTAATGTGTGTAAAATCTGACAGTAAATGTTTTATTCCCTTTACTTCCTAGTTTATAAAGAGGCATTTTTTATGTATAGTTTTTTGTATTGAACACATGTCACAATCAGTGTTTACTTTCAGGGCAAGGAGATCAATAAATCAATCAAACTATTTTTTGTTTACTTTGGTATTGATCCCTGTCTTGTCTCCCCTGTTTTTTTTTAACACACATATACTGTGTTTAACAATGGCATTGTTTGCATACATACACTTCTACTGTGTTAAAAATGACACTGTTTAATTGAACAGAATTCCCCTATGATAAGTGAAATAGTTTTACTGATATAGTGTTTGTATGTGTACAAATAAAAGTCATATCTTTATAAGAACCTTCTAGATTCTGCTGATCTGGAGTCAGGGCTAGAGGTCATATGACTGACAGGTTTACGCAGTAATATTCTGTATGATTCTTTCCAACACCTTTCTTTCAACTATGATATATGAGACAAACTTCAGTTATTGAATAAACAATTTTATTTAAATTGTAGACTCAAGATAAACTTCAAATAAATGCATCAGACATAAGAGTTTCATAAAATATCATAATAAATACAAGGAAAAAATTATTGCGACTGCTATCCTACAAACATTAGAACTGACTGATTAAATAAGGTAGGGAGCTTTACAAAGAAAACGATTATGGAATGTTCTACAGGGTCCTAATACACATTTTTTAATTCAACTGCTCAATAGGATACTGCGATCTAGACTCTATCTCTCAATTTCCATGAGGTTGGACTAATTATTTATTAATTCTGCACTAAGGACTGCAAGGTCAAACCTTGGTCTCTTATAATATCTAATACACACTTATGGAAAGGTCAATGCACTGAACAGTCATTCATCTATAACCAAGATTTGTAAAAGTACATACTGCGACTGATATGTTTGTATGTGTACATACTTTGACTGATGTAGTGTTTGTATGTGTACATGCTGTGACTGATATATTGTTTGTATGTGTACATACTGTGACTGATATAGAGTTTGTATGTGTACATACTGTGACTGATATATTGTTTGTATGTGTACATACTGTGACTGATATAGAGTTTGTATGTGTACATACTGTGACTGATACAGTGTTTGTATGTGTACATACTGTGACTGATATAGTGTTTGTATGTGTACATACTGTGACTGATATAGAGTTTGTATGTGTACATACTGTGACTGATATAGAGTTTGTATGTGTACATACTGTGACTGATATATTGTTTGTATGTGTACATACTGTGACTGATATAGTGTTTGTATGTGTACATACTGTGACTGATATAGAGTTTGTATGTGTACATACTGTGACTGATATAGAGTTTGTATGTGTACATACTGTGACTGATACAGTGTTTGTATGTGTACATACTGTGACTGATATATTGTTTGTATGTGTACATACTGTGACTGATATAGAGTTTGTATGTGTACATACTGTGACTGATATAGAGTTTGTATGTGTACATACTGTGACTGATATAGAGTTTGTATGTGTACATACTGTGACTGATATAGAGTTTGTATGTGTACATACTGTGACTGATATAGAGTTTGTATGTGTACATACTGTGACTGATATAGAGTTTGTATGTGTACATACTGTGATTGATGTAGAGTTTGTATGTGTACATACTGTGACTGATATAGAGTTTGTATGTGTACATACTGTGACTGATATAGAGTTTGTATGTGTACATACTTTGACTGATGTAGTGTTTGTATGTGTACATGCTGTGACTGATATATTGTTTGTATGTGTACATACTGTGACTGATATAGTGTTTGTATGTGTACATACTGTGACTGATATAGAGTTTGTATGTGTACATACTGTGACTGATATAGAGTTTGTATGTGTACATACTGTGACTGATATATTGTTTGTATGTGTACATACTGTGACTGATATAGTGTTTGTATGTGTACATACTGTGACTGATATAGAGTTTGTATGTGTACATACTGTGACTGATATAGAGTTTGTATGTGTACATACTGTGACTGATACAGTGTTTGTATGTGTACATACTGTGACTGATATATTGTTTGTATGTGTACATACTGTGACTGATATAGAGTTTGTATGTGTACATACTGTGACTGATATAGAGTTTGTATGTGTACATACTGTGACTGATATAGAGTTTGTATGTGTACATACTGTGACTGATATAGAGTTTGTATGTGTACATACTGTGACTGATATAGAGTTTGTATGTGTACATACTGTGACTGATATAGAGTTTGTATGTGTACATACTGTGATTGATGTAGAGTTTGTATGTGTACATACTGTGACTGATATAGAGTTTGTATGTGTACATACTGTGACTGATATAGAGTTTGTATGTGTACATACTGTGACTGATATAGAGTTTGTATGTGTACATACTGTGACTGATATAGTGTTTGTATGTGTACATACTGTGACTGATATAGAGTTTGTATGTGTACATACTGTGACTGATATAGAGTTTGTATGTGTACATACTGTGACTGATATAGAGTTTGTATGTGTACATACTGTGACTGATATAGAGTTTGTATGTGTACATACTGTGACTGATATAGAGTTTGTATGTGTACATACTGTGACTGATGTAGTGTTTGTATGTGTACATACTGTGACTGATACAGTGTTTGTATGTGTACATACTGTGACTGATATAGTGTTTGTATGTGTAAACTTTATTTTTCCCCAGACACCTGGGCACATGGGGACTACTGTTTAATGAATTCAGAAACTGGAGGAGTCCTTATGCTGGGCAGAAGGTAAGTTCATGTTATTCTAGTCATCTAGAGCTACACATGTAACAGCTTGTTGTTATATAGTATAGACTCTAATACTTAATACTTTGTCATTATTTTTATGTTTTTTATTCATCAGTGATGGAACTCTCAACCCTAATGGTGTAAGGTTTGGCAGCGCTGAGATCTATCACGTAGGTTAGTGAACCAACTTTAGTTATCTTATATATAGGTTTAGTGATTTGACTAATGGTGTTACTCTTGTTAGTTGTGAATATTTACTAGTTAAGAACCTTGATGCTCTTTTTTGAATTTGTTCTAATTTTTAAAATGTTTTCCTTAGTTGATGGGTCCCATACAGTCTGTCTAATTTGAGTCTAGTCTTATATTTTTATGATTGTTTTTGATGTTGTTGGGTTGTCCGAGTCTAGTCTTGCTATTTTATTAATGTTTTAAATGATGTTAAGTTACTGGTTTTCCTGGTTTGCTCAGGCAACTCATACCATGCCTGGATGCTCTCTGAGAAGAAAGAGTACTCATATGCACTTGTTCTTGCATATGGAATAAGAAAAGTGTTTTTGTCTGTATGTATATCTGAGCATTGTGTAATAGTTGGCATTGCTCCAGTAGTAAGACTTATCTAGAAGATATATTGGTAATAGTTGGCATTGCTCCAGTAGTAAGACTTATCTAGAAGATATATTCCCTTTTATCATCATGCTGCCTTGTTGCTAAATGGACTTCATTGTCTACATAATTACAGTGGAAAGTTTTAAGGAGATTCAAGACAGTGTTTGTGTTGGCCAGAAGAGCCAGGATGGAATGGATGAAAGAGTGGTGCTGTTCTTGAAGATGGCCCCAGGAAGTGAGTTTGGCTCAACTGTCGTGGAGAGCATCAAGAATCATATCAGAACCTATTTGTCCGCCAGACACGTGCCAGCTGTCATTTTACCCATTACAGATATACCTGTAAGTTTATATTCATTACATATCTCTTAAAGATATATACAAGCGACTGTTTGTACCATGAATTTATTAATATATTGTTACTAGCTTTGCTGTTGACTAAGCAGATCTCCTAATGATATCAGACCTGCCTACTCTCCCGCATTGTGCGGGAGTTCTACGCATTTGAACCCTGTTTTCCGCTTTTACGCACACCTTTAAAATTCTCCCGCTTTTTTGTTCCCCGCCTATGGATTTTTTTTCCGAAAATTGTTAATTTTTTTTGTTCCGATCGATATTTTTCCGACACTTGCAAAAAATGCGAATCTTTTTCTGTCGAAAATCGGAAGTCGGAACTAAAATTTATTTGCATGGACATGCGCAGTATACACATTTCCCTTTATTTTACCATCGAAGCGGCCAAAAAATGGCGGCACTTTCACTTTCTGGTCTGTGCCTGCCAAAAAAATCGGCAGATAAAAACTACGAAAAAATAGCGATTTCCAATCCAATGTCTTATAATAAATATAGTTACTTCCTTTTACTAATAAATAATCTTCCGCTTTTCGCTCTTCTGTTCTTTTTTTTTAAATTTATTTTTACAACGATGGATGTCAAACTTGGATTTGCTAGCAATGCAATGCCTAGGCCTAGGCTAATGCTATTACTATTGTATTGAAATGGAATAAGCTAGGTCATCTGGCTTACGTTATAAATCAGTTAGGAACCTTTTTAAGGCATGCTAATGCTATGTGACTCAGAATATAATTTTGCATCTACATATGAAAGACTGTTAGTTTAAAGTTTAGATTTTGAGAGGGAAAGCTGATCCGAAGCTTCAGCCATTGACTACGTCATACTCAAACACTGTTATTTTGCCATTAAGTTAGGCTATATCGGGATAATTCTTTTTTTTTCAAAAGCTCTAAATAACTGAAACCTCTATGTAAATATAATAATAAATAGTAAGTTTTTTATAAGATAAATAAAATATAAAATGGCTATTATTAAATTCCATTATAATTTTTTTAAATGAAAATTAATAGGCCTATGTGCCTTTGAAAAGTGGAGTTTGGGGCAGGGGTGCCACTTTTCCGGATTATCCCGGAAATCCGGATTCGCGAGGCTAAATATTTTTCGGCTCCGGATTAGCGAGATTCAATTTACTTTGGTTCCGGATTCGTGGGTTAACCAACAAAAAAAAGTCTACGGTCCGAAATCGCGGTACGAAACCCGGTTCGGTGATAATCGGATCCGCTATGAATAGACTTAATAGACCTGGTATGCGTACTGTAAACCATACCTAGATAGGCCTACAGTATTAGCCTATAAGCTTAGTAGCTTAGTTTAGTGAAATGTCACGCTATGTGGTTGGATTTTTTTTTTAATTCACTAAAAAAAATTTTATGATCGGAAAATAAAGTGGGCTACCTAAATTTTCCAGCCGCCTAGATTTTTATCGTCATATCGGTAATTGGTTATTCCCGACTCGGCGACTGTTTCACACCTCCGTGTAGACTATACTATAAGTAGGCCTATATTAGGCTAGGCCTAACTATAAGCTTGTAATGTGAAAGATTATTGTCATTTCAATGGAAAGATTAAAACTGCTTTTTTTTTTCCTCCATTAAAAATGCGTTTTTTATCAGCTCGCTAAAATGAAGGCGACGAAATATGAATAAATTAATCTATTGGAGCAATGACTCATTGGCAATGTCACAGTTAGGCCTACTGTTTAATATAGATAGCATATATACGTTTCAATCATATTTATTAGGCCTAATGAATGGAGTAAAACTGTCGGTGTAGTGTTTAGAACTAGGCCTAGTCCTAGCTGTCACTTATGCTGGTGCATATTTTTTTCTAACAATATCGGACATAACAAGAAAATCATAAAATAATGTTGATTTAAATTAATTTCAAAACAAAGTTTTAAATTGTTAGTGCCCCGCATTCGCAAATTTGCTCATTTTCATAACAAAATAAAAATACGTCATTTCACTGAACTATATAGCCTACCGTAAAAAAAATTTGTATTAATCCTTCAGTTTTTATTTTTTCCCTCTTTTTAGTTATTAGGCATTTGAAGTTACAGACTAGATTCAATAGTTTACTAGTTAACATGTTATACTAAATTAACTTACGTTTCATATGCCTTAGAGTTAAAGTCACTAGGATTAGGATACAATATTTAAATTACATTTATTGGTAACTGACCTAGAAAATACAGAACAAAGTAAATGGGGAATAAAGAAACACATAATTATATCTTTAAAGTAGGCTAGCTTAACTTGAAAAAAACAAACGGGTTATGATAAGATCAATAGGAATGATGTTATTAAATGGTTAAAATAACACATCTTTGTATGTTTAACTATGATTTTAGATTTGTCCATTTTTTTTAAAGATTTTTCAAGCCATTTATCAATAACTAAAGTAAGCTTAGGCCTAGCAATAACACAATCATATAAAACATTTTAAAGACATAATTTTCCTATCATAATATGCAGAAACATATTGTAAAAACAACATTGCTTTTTGGTATAGCCTATATTATATTAAATTTTATATATATACCGGTATATACAATATGGTAAAAATAATATAAATTTTAGGAGTTGCGATAAATTTCAGGGTTTGTAAAATTTTGGAAAGTAGGTTTCAGGGTTCAAGAAATTTTAAGAAAAGGATTTCAGGGTTCACTGCTTCAAGTGAGTGGCACCCACGTTTTGGGGTTAGGGCCTAATCAAAAATTAAAACGACTTTTTCTGTCATGTGCCCCTCCTTCTATAAACTTATAGAGGAGACAATTTCTGAGTTTTACAAGTCTGTAAGACTTTATTTTTGTAAAGTCTGTGAATACTTGGTGCAAAACCTGCCCTTGGATGACCAAGTCCTTGTCAATTCAGTTGTAGTCAACCTTCATGAAAGAAAGAACATAACGTCTTCCCATCTAAATTACTTCTTAGATAGGTTTCCAATGCTGATGGGGGCTGTTGACAGGGATGTTATCCTTGAGCAGTTTGCCAAGCTGCAGAGTACTGACTTGGATCTGCCAGTAAATGAACGGGTTGATCACAGCTGGACAAAGTTGTCCTCCGAGTATCCCCAACTCGCTAGTCATGAAGGGGATACTCACAATTCCCCACTCTAGCGCGCCTTGTGAGCGTATTTTTTCACTGGTCAGGAAGACGTGCACTGACCATTGCATTTGGAATGATGTTATTTCATGTAGATTAAATATTATCGTATATATTATGCTGCAAATGCAAACCCGTGTTTCTTTATAACTATGATAAAATAGTTTGTGTATAATTATAATTATATTATTATGTATTTTTGTTATGCTGCTCTAAATCTCCCTCATCAGTTGGAAAATCTCCCACATAACTAGCCTCTGTCTCCCTCATGGGTCCAGTGGGGGGTAGGCAGGTCTGTGATATTCATGAGATTAGAGTTATTTATACAATCAGGGATTCCAAAACTGTGGGCCAGTGTAACCTTGGGAGCCTGTTTCCTTACTGGTGAAACTGGTGCTGTGGAATATTGTAAAGGCTTCCATGATAGCATTTTCTTTTCCCATTCAATGTTGTCAATTGGGACGTAATAGCCTTTGAATTTGGGAAGGAAGCCATTGGAAAACTTTGTTTTCTAAAGAGGCTCCCTGAGTGGAAGAAAAAGTTTGCAAATCACCCTAATAAAAAATAATAATAACTAAAACTAAAACAATTAAATACACTTTTGAAAAATTTGTTGGAGAAAAACAATCTCTTGCAAATAGGTTTCTCTAAAACCTGAAGTTAAGTGGCATTCAAAAATATTGGTTAACTAAAGAGTAATAAAAAATATATCATATATTTGTGTTTGTACATTTTTATTTCAACTGCCCAATAAAAGTTTTTTTGTGTGTTTCTCCACCTTGTTACAGTACACAATAAGTGGGAAGAAGGTTGAGGTGGCCGTAAAACAGGTCTTAGCAGGGCATGACGTGCTGCAGAGGGGAGCCCTGGCCAACCCCGACTGCTTGGACCTCTACTACAACATCCCAGAACTGCAAGGCTACTGAGAAACCATCCACGCCATATATCACCATCACCTGGCCCTGCGTACATCACCGTCACCTGGCCCTGCATACATCAGCTAACATTATCAAGCACCTGTTGAGATTTCTTTTCATAAGTCATCAGAAACTGAAATTATTTTTGTTTATAAACTCCTTTATTTATTATTGACACATTGAGGTATAGTGGTCATATTTTTCAGTCAGCTTTTAGTAGTGTTAGCTTGTTGATCAATTCCATTGTTACTATATAAGGAAATACATGACAAACATTCTATTTCAGTTAAATTGTACATTTCTTCCACATGATTTTTTGGTGTGTTTTTTTTTTGTGTACGCTCTCCAGTCATTTTGTTCAAATGTTTACATTTTTAGCAATTTTTTTTAATGTAATTTTTTGTGTGTATTAAGATGGCGGTGAAGAGTTAGTGATCTGGTAAGAAAAAAAAACATCTCATTTTCTCTTTTTCGTTCATCTCAGTAATATGTTCATTTAAGTTGAGTACATTTTGCTGTTCATTACCCATCATTGTGGATGAAACTACTGGTACATTCAGTGTCGTAGCTCCTGATATCTCGCAAGGGAGATATGCATTGTATCATATGCCATAATGTAAGATGTAAGCTTTCAGGAATCTCATATTTAATACTCTAAATCCTATTGGTACATCTATTGTGCTGCTGGGCTTATAGTTGATCAATTAACAGAATTGGTGTGGGAATAGTTGGTATGACTGCTATAAATTATTATTTTTTTATACAAGCGTTGTAGTGTGGCAAATAAATTTTTTTCTAAATTATCACTTATCCAAGCATCACCCATATATATATATATATGATTATATGCCATAACAGTAAAATATCATTTGATTTTGAAGTCCTTATAGAGATAAGTTTTTCCCAAACTTTATGATTATATGTCCCAGTTATTTATATACTTTTGTGAGCCATTATCATTAACTTTTCAATCATTAATATATTACAAGGCTGTAAGTCACATAAAATAATTCAATTTATAAAAAAAATATGATATGTATTTTTTTTATTTTAAACACTCGTTCTCACACATAATATATATTCATACAAATAGTTTCCATTTTGAATGTTTTTCTCTCAATCTTTGCCTGTTTCTTCTAAGCAGTATTTTGTTTCTCACATTTTTTATAGTCATAATAAAGAGATATTGCTCAAGACATAATCTTCCTATAAATACTAGATGTAATGATAAACATATTGAGATTACACATGAGGAGAAGCCTAGATGTCAACTGTACAAATATTTCACATGGGCCTGTATTGTGTGGTCTAAGGACAGAGTGTAAAATTACATTCTGAAGGTTAAATTTAGGTAAAAACTTCAGAATCCCCCCTCCCCCACTTCCGGTAGGCAGGGAATTTTGCAGGCCGAATAATCTCCTCATATATGTGGTCAGTGAAAATGAGATTCTGTCTTATTAAAGCCCTGAAGGGAAATTTGATAAGTTGTGTTTTCATGATAATACATTAGCTACTTTATTTCCTGGAACATTTTATCTCCAGCTTTCATTGAACTGAATGGGAGGAGCTAGTGGTCTTCTCTGTTGTTGTTTTTCCTCTTTCAGTGGGTTGTATCATTGTAGGCACTTTGTTTTATTTTATCCTTAGATAGCCATCATTTTTGGTTTGTTCAAGACATTACATGACATTGTCTTTTTTTTTAAAATTGAAAATCACTGTCTTTAAACAAATTAGCCAATAGTAAATGTTCTTTGAATTTGATTGACATTGTGCTGTTTAAAAAAAAGGGTCTAACGCTATACTTTGCATTTTACAATAATAATCTAGATGTATAAACTTTAATGGTTTAAATATTAATACACTGAGAACAAAAAAAAATCTCAAAGATTTAATTGTAAGAAAAATTCTAATTGTGGTAAATGATGATTTGAACACAGATATGTTGATATTAACATGTGTATAGAGCTGTTATTAATTAGGATATTCATAAGAGGTGGCTTGAAAAAGAGATACGTTTTGTTTTTGTTGCTTAATTTTTAATTTAAAACCACTCAGTGCCTTTGCAAAGTTTAATTTGCCATTTTTACTTTGTGCATTTAGACAATTTTTGTTATTCAGTTGCTGAATTCAATTCTTACACGACACAAAAAAAATATTTTAAAATGTTCAGTTTTGTTGTTTTATTCACTGATTTTACACTTTACCTTTTTGGAAATTGTATCATTTGAAAAGTGTTGATTAATGGAAAAACGGTAGGCATATACAGTTAAACTTGACTTACACAAGGTGATTGGCCATAATCTTATCACACGAGTTGAAGAGAAATTGAAGACAAATGAAAATAAACCAAACGGACTAAAAAGAACATGAATTGAAACAAAATTAGATGTAATTATATAGAAAATTTTGTCAGGTTCTTTGGACAGTGTTAGTAGTGTTAGCAGTGTTACTGTAAGTAAATATGAATAGATTTTGGAAATAGAAAATGTGTTCATAGCTATCATAGAAATGTTTGGTTAGACTCTGACAGCAAATTGAATTGGTTCCCACACCATTTTATAGGGTTGATTGCCATAGAGTTCAAAGTAAAGATGACATTCCCTTACATTGAAGTTGCATGGTGACATGTTGAATTATTCACTGTTAAGTTAGGTCAACTTGATAAATGCATAATGATTTGTTTAATGTTGGTCAAGAATAGGTCAATTTGATGTAATGTTGAGTGTTAATGTGAGGTTTTTAGGTTCATTGGTGACACTAACTCCTAGGTTTTTATTGGTGACATTGAATCCTAGGTTTTTATTGGTGACATTGAATCCTAGGTTTATATTAGTGACACTTAATCCTTGTTTTTTTTTGGTGACACTGAATCCTAGGTTTTTATTTATGATATTTTTTTGGTGCGACCTAATTAAACTATAGTTGTTTATAAGTGATACTTTATTACAAACTTAGCATAGACATTTTTCATGAAATTGAAATTAATATAATTTTTGTGAGTTATTTCACAAACTTTTTTCAAAATGTGATCAGTAATAAACATTGAATACTTTTTTTTTGTGTTAAATTTTGTTTATATCTAAAGATAGACATTGCTCCGGTGATAAGTTTCATTTGACTGTCTTCATTTTTTAAAGATACCTTTTTTTTTTTTACATTTGAATGTAAGAGTAAAAGAATAAAATATTTTGTTGGTTAAGCATTGTTGTTGATTTGTGTTAGGCATTGTTGTTGATTTGTGTATCCTATTTGTTTATTCTACATGACAGTGACTGTGTTACTAAATGTTTTTTTTTAATTAGAATAATTTTTTCTTAGAAAACAATCAAGAAGTAAAAAAATATGTTACAGGGGAAGATTTATTAATCAACAAATATATATATGGATAAACATAATTATAGAAATAAATAGGATATGTAGAGTACATTTTGAGTGCAGTAATAAAATAAATAAATGTAATCCACTGCAAACATCACTCATAACATTAAAAAAAAATGGGAGGGAATGAGAGAAACATGGGATTGAAAGAAGTATCAGAGGGAATGAAAGGAAAGTTTTTAAAAAGTACTTTCTGTCAACCATCAAATAACAATTGGACTTTGAAACAAACCACCAGTCATTCAGCATCAACTGACCATTATTTTATTAACTGCTGAAAAAAAAAAAATCTCATAAGATAGGTGAATTCCATGTAAAAGTGGACATGAAATAAAAAAAATTAATTGCATAAAATATTTCATGAAGTTATTTTCTAGTATTTTTGGTTTGATCCAGACAATAGTTACATGACATTGTCTTTGTTTCTATTGAAAATCACTGTCAGCTACATTTTAATAGATATCAGCTTGATATGGACAGCATAAAAATAAAGTTATATAAATGAGAGTACATTCTAATTTATTCAGGAAAGTATTTTTTAATTCTCTGTAATAGAATTGATGTTCTGCTTTAAATTGATTGCATTCAGAAATATTACAGATACTTTTTGAAAACTGTTTTCTATGTTAGTTTTAAAGATTTTATTTACAAAAGCAAACACTGCATCTAAACAAGTCTGAGAAAAGAACAGATTTTTAGATTTTAAGTCAACAAAAAAGTTGAAAGCTCAAATAGAATGTACTTGTCATGTTACTTCAGTTTAAAAATTAAATAAAAATTCTACTTGTATTGCCTTCCATCAAAGACCAAAACCATTTGTAATTCAGTTAAGCACAGATTGAATTACTTTGTCAATAACAATTGACTTCTCCTATATGACAAATGAATAGCTTAAAAAAAATTGACATCCTTTTTTTCCAGTTAAAACATTTTTCTTCCACAAAAAATATGCTTAATTCATTTTTAAGTTGGAACAGAACAGTCCGTGAATGGAATCACCTTATTGTAAAGTTAGTAAATACATTCAGACATTTCTTTTTACTTTTGTGCTGCATTTTAAGGTGAAGATTCTAATGGAACATTTCCATTAGTAAGTAGGCGTAGGGTTAAGTTTTAACTCTACAACAATTTGGTATGTTTTAGAAAGAACAAAATGACTGGTCTGGAATGACAGCAGTAAACAAAAAATAGTATAAAAAATCAACAAAATACAACCAAAAAAAAATATAGAAAATCAGAAATTTCCCTCTGAAAAAAGAAATATAAAACTGGGTTTCACTTCAAAACATGCATTCAACAAAAATTTGTGCGTTAACTTAAAATCATTTTTATGGTGTCGCAATAAGAGGGGGTAAAACAACACTTTTCCATTTTTATTAGTTTTGGTATAGGTCAGTGCAGGTCAATGTTTGAGATCAAGGACATTTAGGTCTCACTTTTTTTATTATTAATGTGCATATTAGAGTTTTTAACTTGGCTATCACTTGCTAACACAATACCGTAATTATTTCTACTTCATTATAAAGAAATACAAAGTTTTTCAGCCTCACACACACACACACATATTATATATTATATGATATAAGCATTCCATTATTTGCATAATTATTTGATAATTAACACTGTAGCAGGGTTCCTAGTTCCTACTATAAAATCATTCTGGAATTCTCAAAACTTTTCCTGAATTGTACATAAAATTCACAAGTCAATTTAACTCGGTATGATGTAATTGAATTTTTTTTTTCAGTACATAGAAAAATTATTTTTAGAAAAAACTTAATGGGAGTTCAGAACTCCTTAACTTCAAATTTTAAATAAAACTTTGTCCACAAATTTTTTTTATCCATTCTGGCAAAATTGACAGACTTTTCCAAACCCTGGTTAATTTTTCCTAACTTTCCCGACCCTTATGAATCCTGGGGTATGTTTGTTATCATATGACCCTCGCACATATGCAGAGGGCACGTGAACTGGTGACCACAAAAGGGTTTTGAAGGAAACTGTCCTGATGTCACTAAATGTCAGGTAGAACAATGTGAAACTGTCCTGATGTCACTAAATGCCAGGTATAACAATGTGAAACTGTGTATATTGATTATTGCAGATTACATTTAAGGTAATATCTTGTAAATACATCTCACAATGAGACAACATTGCTTGTCAGTGATAGAATACTGAAACTTTTGAGTATAGTTTAATATATGGCTTTACAGTGTACATCTATATTCAATATAAATAATACTAGAATCCATAGCGACTTTAGACAGAATTAACAAATGATTACATAGAATAACACGATTGGACTTTAACTTAACTACATATTTATCCACTTTAAAATCAAACAAGTTCAAATAAATATTATTTACACTACTTTTTCTATTTTAATGATATTCCCAAAATGTCCCAATCCTTGAACAGATATCACCAACGTTCCTATACTTGAAAAAGACTTCCTGTCATAAAATGCTGAACAAACAAGATAACAAGAAAACTTTTGGCATTTACATGAAATTAAAAAAAAGAAAAAAAGATACATTAAAACCAATATTTGTCTTAGACTACTGGAGAAATAGACTAAATTAATTATTCATCTAGTTTATTTCATTTAGATATTGATTTTTTTGTATTCGTAAACAATGTAACTAATTAGTTAAAAGTAGGGATGTTAAACGAAAACCGTTATACCGGATGATTTTGATTTTCAAAACCAGATTTCAGTTTGTTGGTTGGAAGTTGGAAGGTAATCATTACTTCAAGTAGAAGACCCTTTTTTTTTTTTTTGGTTTTAATGGAAATATTTTTAATAAATAATGTTGGATTCGCACAAAACAATTCTTGAAATGCCTTGCTAACACTATTTAGTCTTAGATATTGTGTTTCTTGTGTTTCCAAATACCAACTATGGCTTGCGATAAAAACAACATCAAACCAATTGTTAAGTTACAGTTAAAATTAACTTGAATCTTTTTACTTGTCAGCTCTTGTAGATGTGCGCTGCTCTTTGATGTACGCGATGGAGAGACGCAAACTAGCCCTTCCCTGTGATCCTGAATAATTCGCCTAGACACTGCGTCTGTGCTTTATTATTAACGGCACTATTAAATACACATTCTTTTGATTTGTGCTACGCAAAATCTTTCAAAAGCCTACATTATTTTTCTAGTTACCGGTACCGAAAATAGTTTTGGAAAAAAAAAGTTTTAACATCCCTAGTTAAAAGTAATCAGTAGTTGAATTAAGTTTACTGAATTTTACAAGTACAGTGTTAAAGGACGGACCATCAATGTTTATATAGATCAGTGGTATTTGTGCTTTCATAATTTAAAAAAATATATTATATGTGTATTTGTGCTTATCAGTCCAAGTTTGGATCATTCAAAACATCACTTAATACAAAAATATAAATGCAAACTGGCCAGAGTTGACCAGTGAATATCTACCAAATATCAATAATTTGAGCTTGAAATAATAATCATTATTTCCTTTTTATATCTAAACAGTATGTACAAACACATACATATTTTCACAACCTTATGTTGACATAGTTAGCTGTAATAGAACATTGAAGGCACCAATGCCTGCCAACTACAATTTTAAAAGAAAAAAAACAATAGGAAAACCAAAAAAAATAATAATTTGTCTGCAAATATGAAATGCTAAACATTAAATATTTTATTACATGAAAAAAAAAAGGAATTACAACACAAAATATATAAATCTACACAAGATGAACTCAACTTTTTGGTTTTCAGATTTTGTTTTGGGGACTTGTGCTCTTTTGGTTGTTTTTGGGTTAAAATATTGTATTTGAAAAAGGGCTTGCTATGTGAAGAAAAGATAATGAATTAGTAATTACAAAAATAAAAATAATCACTGTAATTTATCAAACAGCTAAAAAATATATATCAGAAGGAGGAACTAAAAAATAAAGTAGCTGACATTTGTTGATGTCTATAAATAATTTTTTGGAAGGGAATACAAAATATCACTGATATATATATAAGATAAGATAAGATAAGATTTCTTTATTGATCCAAACTAATGGAAACTACATAGAGTGGCAATGCTTATATACAAGTATGCCAACTTTATTGGCTCTTTACACACCTAAAACAATTTTTTGACCTAGAGAAGCCGTGAGATTATTTGGTTATGGTTATACACCTTTACAAAAAATGTTATAACTGAATTTGTGTATTAGAATAATTAGATTTTGAAACTTTTATAAATAAATTAAATCAATTGGCATAAAAAACATGGCCAAAGCTAATCAGAGGCAGAACAATATAACAAGAAAATAAAATATTAGAACACAGGAAGAAAGTGAGCCATGGAACATAATGAGAAAGTGAGCCATGGAACATAATGAGAAAGTGAGCCATGGAACATAATGAGAAAGTGAGCCATGGAACATAATGAGAAAGTGAGCCATGGAACATAATGAGAAAGTGAGCCATGGAACATAATGAGAAAGTGAGCCATGGAACATAATGAGAAAGTGAGCCATGGAACATAATGTGAAAGTGTAGTCATGAAAACATAGAAAGGAAGTGTAGCCATGAAAACATAGAAAGGAAGTGAATCATGAAAACATAGAAAGGAAGTGAATCATGAAAACATAGAAAGGAAGTGTAGTCATGAAAACATAGAAAGGAAGTGTAGTCATGAAAACATAGAAAGGAAGTGAATCATGAAAACATAGAAAGGAAGTGAATCATGAAAACATAGAAAGGAAGTGTAGTCATGAAAACATAGAAAGGAAGTGTAGTCATGAAAACATAGAAAGGAAGTGAATCATGAAAACATAGAAAGGAAGTGTAGTCATGAAAACATAGAAAGGAAGTGTAGTCATGAAAACATAGAAAGGAAGTGTAGTCATGAAAACATAGAAAGGAAGTGTAGTCATGAAAACATAGAAAGAAAGTGTAGTCATGAAAACATAGAAAGGAAGTGAATCATGAAAACATAGAAAGGAAGTGAATCATGAAAACATAGAAAGGAAGTGTAGTCATGAAAACATAGAAAGGAAGTGTAGTCATGAAAACATAGAAAGGAAGTGTAGTCATGAAAACATAGAAAGGAAGTGTAGTCATGAAAACATAGAAAGGAAGTGTAGTCATGAAAACATAGAAAGGAAGTGTAGTCATGAAAACATAGAAAGGAAGTGTAGTCATGAAAACATAGAAAGAAAGTGTAGTCATGAAAACATAGAAAGGAAGTGTAGTCATGAAAACATAGAAAGAAAGTGTAGTCATGAAAACATATAAAGGAAGTGTAGTCATGAAAACATAGAAAGAAAGTGTAGTCATGAAAACATAGAAAGGAAGTGAGTCATGAAAACATAAGATAATGAGTCATAAAGACATGACAAGAAAGTAAGTAATCTAATCACAAAGAAGAAAATGAGTGAAAAAAACAAAAAGAATGTGAGTCATAAAAACAGACAGACACAAAAATGCAAAACAAAAAAAAAATCAATGCTGTTTAAAAACACTGAAAGAAGATTTACGTTACAAAACAATGCAGTTTGTCTTCTAGATCATTCATCTGTTGTATAAAAAATAATAATTTGGGGCACAAGGAGGGGGTCATTGGCAAAGAAAACTGCAAGGACTAACTGAACACAAAAAAATGACTTAATTGGTATAGCTGAGATTCTCACCCTGTGTAACAGGATTAGAATTATTGCACAAGCATTCATTAGAACAAATTCATTAGAACAAATTCATTAGAACAAATTCATTGGAACAAATTCATTAGAACAAATTCATTAGAACAAATTCATTAGAACAAATTCATTGGAACAAATTCATTAGAACAAATTCATTAGAACAAATTCATTAGAACAAATTCATTAGAACAAATTCATTAGAACAAATTCATTAGAACAAATTCATTAGAACAAATTCATTGGAACAAATTCATTAGAACAAATTCATTAGAACAAATTCATTAGAACAAATTCATTAGAACAAATTCATTAGAACAAATTCATTAGAACAAATTCATTAGAACAAATTCATTAGAACAAATTCATTAGAACAAATTCATTAGAACAAATTCATTAGAACAAATTCATTAGAACAAATTCATTAGAACAAATTCATTAGAACAAATTCATTAGAACAAATTCATTAGAACAAATTCATTAGAACAAATTCATTAGAACAAATTCATTAGAACAAATTCATTAGAACAAATTCATTAGAACAAATTCATTAGAACAAATTCATTAGAACAAATTCATTAGAACAAATTCATTAGAACAAATTCATTGGAACAAATTCATTAGAACAAATTCATTAGAACAAATTCATTAGAACAAATTCATTAGAACAAATTCATTAGAACAAATTCATTGGAACAAATTCATTAGAACAAATTCATTAGAACAAATTCATTAGAACAAATTCATTAGAACAAATTCATTAGAACAAATTCATTGGAACAAATTCATTAGAACAAATTCATTAGAACAAATTCATTAGAACAAATTCATTAGAACAAATTCATTGGAACAAATTCATTAGAACAAATTCATTAGAACAAATTCATTGGAACAAATTCATTGGAACAAATTCATTTCATGAAAAACAAGAGTGAAAACTAAAACATAGAAATGCCACATTTAAAAAAAGGAAAACTTGTTGTTTTTTTACATTTGGAAGCCTTGGCTATCAGAATACTGCAATGGTGTAAAAATACTTTAATTACTCAAATAGTTCTTTCATTACTCAAATAATGTGAGCTCAAAGCTCTTATGTTTTCTAACTTAATTACAAATTCTTACTTTAAACAAAATTCTATTACATTACACGACATTTAAAAAAAGAATATAATTTATTACATTTTAAAATATTACATTTAAAAAATCTTTTTTTTACAGTTCCTGACAACATTTAAACAAGGAGACAAGAATAAATCAGTACTTAAGGTTCTTTTTTCTTGTGTATGAAACATCTCTAACACATTCTAGTATTGTTGTTTTCTTTTGTTTACTCATTCTTCTTATGGATGAGTTCCTCATAGTCCCAGAGAGCTCTCCATTCATTGGCTCCAAGTAAGGCGACCTCAGTGACCCACCCTTTACTGTGAAGCTCTCTAGTCAGGGAGGAGATCCAGCTCTCTACAAAGTGCAGGGAAGTGGCCAACACAGACTTCACTATTTCTGTGGGAGTAAATGTATTTGTGTGAGATTAGTTTTAAATGTATTTGTGTGAGATTTTTTTTAAAATGTATGAAACGTAAGCCTATTATCTACATATCTTTATTGGCTCATCAAATTCTCTCTCTATAGATATATAGATATATATATATAATACATACATACACATTACTTGCACGTAACTGGGTAAAATATAAACAAAAGAAAATTTGTTTACAAAAACGTAGAAGACATTCAGTTAAATTTTTTTCTTCTTATAAGTTTACAGACATTCCTTCTAGATAGAAGATTATTATGTCTACTAGGCTAAAAGCTCCTGCAGGGCAGCAGAGATAGAACCCATGACATGTCTGTTGACAGTCCGGTGAACTAACTGCAGAACCAGCCGGTCACATAAAAGTAACAACAAAACAGATCCATATTTACATGTACAAAAACTAAAAATTAAAGAATTACAACAAACAAATAAAAACATAAAAAAGAACACCTTAAAAAAACAGCATGGGAGTAGCTAAAAATATCATGTTAAAAAAAACATAGAATGAGTTCCACCAAAAAAATGAACATTACCTTCATTCACAGGTTTTGATTGTTCAGCTTCAGCAACCAGCTTCCCTAAATGTTTTAACTTTGGGCTTAACTCCTAAAAAGATTAGATTGGCTTATTATTTCTTAATAAACTATTTTATTTTTTTTATAGATAATAAATTGTTTTATGAAAAAAAAAAATAACAACACTTATACAATCACCAAACTTGATTTACAATATTTTGTGTTATCTTTTTAATTTGATTGTAGAAGATAGCATGTGTTAGAAAAACTAACAATAGCATGTGTTAGAAAAACTAACAATAGCATGTGTTAGAAAAACTAACAATAGCATGCAGACCTGCCTACCCTACACTGGACCCATGAGGAAGACAGGGGCTAGCTATGTGGGAGATTTTCCAACTGATGAGGAAGATTTAGAGCAGCGTAACAAAAATACTTAATAATAATTATAATTATAGGCTAATTATACACAAACTATTTTATCATAGTTACAAAGACACACAGGTTTGCAGCATAATATATGATAATATTTAATCTACATGAAATAATATCAATCCAAATGCAATATTTACGTGTCCAAAATAATTACAACACCTGACAAAAAATGTCAATTTCTTTCACTATTTAAAATGTATAGGTGGGCCTAAGTTTTACAGATAATGGCTCTACTTACTCTACTAGCTCTAGAACTAGTACAAAGAACATTTAATTCAAAAGTTTTTCTTTGCTGAATAAACTCCTCTGAATACTCCTTCCTATAACACTGAATTCTTTTTTTATTTTTACAGTTTGAACAAATCAGATTTTAAATTTCTGAGCCAGGACCGTGCATGGGTGCCACTCACTTGAAGCAGTGAACCCTGAAATCCTTTTCTAAAAATTTCCTGAACCCTGAAAGCTACTTTCCAAAAGTTTACAAACCCTGAAATTTATCACAACTCCTCAAATTGATATACCATATTTTATACACCGGTAGGGGCCTATATATATATATAATTTAATATAATATAGCCCACACCAATAAGAATTGTTTTTTTTACAATATGTTTCTGAATATTATGATAGGAAAATTATGTCTTTAAAATGTTTATATGATTGTGTTATTGTTAGGCCTAAGCTTACTTTGGTTATTGATAAATGGCTTGAATAATCTTTTAAAAAAAAAATGGACAAATCTAAAATCCTAGTTAAACATACAAAGATGTGTTTTTTTTAACAATTTAAAATCATCAATCCTATTGATCTTATCATAAACCTTTTTTTTTTTTCAAGTTAGGCTAGCCCTTTAAAAATATATAATTATGTGTTTCTTAAATTTATTCCCCATTTAGGCCTACTTTGTTCTGTATTTTCTAGGTCAGATACCAATAAATGTAATTTAAATATTGTATCCTAATCCTAGTGACTTTAACTCTTAGGCACATGATACTTTAGTTAATTTAGGATAACATGTTAACTAGTAAACTATTGAATCTAGTCTGTAACTTCAAATGCCTAATAACTGAAAAGCGTGAACAAATAAAAATAAGGATTAATACACATTTTTTTACAATAGGCTATATAGTTCAGTGATATGACGTATTTTTATTTTGTTATGAAAATGAGGGAAATTCGCGAAAACTAAGACTAAGAATTGAAAACTTCGTTTTGAAATTAATTTAAATCAACATTGTTATATGATTTTCTTGTTATGTCCGATATTGTTAGAAAAAAATATGCACCAGCATTAGTGACTGCTAGGACTAGGCCTAGTTCTAAACACTACACCGACTGTTTTACTCCATTCATAAGGCCTAATCAATATGACGGCAATGTTACTCAATGTAGGCTATATTATAGGCCTACTAATATAGGCTATATTAAACCGTATGCCTAACTGTGACATTGCTCCAATAGATCAATTTATTCATATTTCGTCGCCTTCATTTTAGCGGGCTGATAAAAAAACGCATTTTTAATGGAGGAAAAAAAACAGTCTTTCACCATTGAAATGACAATAACCTTTCATAAGCTTATAGGCCTAATAAGCTTATAGTTAGGCCTAGCCTAATATAGGTCTACAAATAGTAATAGTAGGCCTAGGCCTTTAACCTACACGGAGGTGTGAAACAGTCACCGAGTCGGGAATTACTAATTACCGATATGAAGATCAAAATCTAGGCGGCTGGAAAATGTAGGTAGCCTATCCTATTAAATAGGCTATTTTCCGATCATTTTAAAGAAATAAAAAAAAAATCCAACCAGATAGCGTGATATTTCACTAAACTAAGCTTATAGACTAATACTGTAGGCCTATCTAGGTATGGTTTACAGTACACCTACCCGGTCTATTACTATTAAGTCTAATTTATAGCGGATCCGATTCTCACCGAACCGCGTTTCGTACCGCGATTTCGGACCCGTAGATTTTTTTGTTGGTTAACCCACGAATCCGGAACTAAAGTAAATTGAATCTCGCGAATCCGGAGCCGAAAAATATTTTGCCTTGCAAATCCGGATTTCTGGGATAATCCGGAAAAGTGGCACCCCTGCCAGGACATTTAGACATTTTCACAATCTTAGCAATACAGTAATGGACAAGAAGATTCATTGCCAAACACGCCTATAACCGCAAAAAAAACAACAACCTTAGAAGGGCCCAGAGTATGTCTTTTAAAAACCCTAGAAAACCCAAGTTTAATAATAATAGCATTGTGTCCTTATTAATACCTTTGTTTTATCAACCTAGACACGGACAATATTTCAACACATGAAAAACCCATATATAGCTATATATAGCTCAGTAGTGAAAAACTGAAACGACCGAAACTTTGAACAAAAAAGCGGGAGAATTTTAAAGGTGTGCGTAAAAGCGGAAAACAGGGTTCAAATGCGTAGAACTCCCGCACAATGCGGGAGAGTAGGCAGGTCTGAGCATGTGTTAGAAAAACTAACAAAAACAAGAGAAAGTATCATTTAAAAAAAAATATATTTGAATTACCTTCCCCTTGTTGTTTTGTTCAATGATAAAGTTCAGCAGTTCTCCATGGAAACAAGCCTGGATTTGATCAAGTATATCTGAAGACTGGGACAATACAATGTTGATATTTCCTAGAAGAAAGTAAGTCAGTAAGTCAGAAAGTATTCCTTTCAAACCAAATGGATGTAAAGGGCAAGTGAAACAGCATTCACACGTTTTTTTGTAGCCATTGCATACAGGGGGCAAGATGTGGCCAGTGCATATAGGGGGCAAGATGTGGCCAGTGCATACAGGGGGCAAGATGTGGCCAGTACAATACCCTTACTTATCCCCAACTAATGTCAGGTACCCATCAGAGCTGGGTAGACTCAGGTACACTCTCAAAACCTGAGAACAAATCCTAGCGTTCACCAGGAATAGAACCCAGTATATTGCGTACGACAGCCAAATGCTCAATAAGAAAGATGTGTGTGGGAAGGGGGGATAATTTTAAAAAATATGTAATATTACAAAAACTAGCGTGTTTATCTGATGCTGTTATTATCTGTCCCTATGTTTAAGTGTTCTGTCGCATGCTTAAATGTCGACACATCATATTGACATGCTTAAATGTCGACACATCATATTGACATGCTTAAATGTCGACACATCATATTGACATGCTTAAATGTCGGCACATCATATTGACATGCTTAAAAACCTTTAAATATAATTCAGATTTATTAAAATTTGTTTTGTTAGTTTGTATGTAAGGCCTGAAGATATTGTGATTTGGTGGTCAGGATAGAGATCAATTAAACAAGAGAAAAGCCAGCTCTTGCAGCCACAGCATTTGTAATCATTACAAAATATAAACAACTAACATGCACTGTCTTTGATGATGCCTCTTAAAATAAAGGGAAACCCAAACCGTCATTTGTTTATGTTTGTGTAATGCAGGACTGCAAACTATGTGAAAGGATATTTGTTTATAAATACATTTCATGTTAAAAAAAGGCAAAGCAAACTATCTGCGAGTCATCTACAGACTATGACTTGAATGACTTCCAATTAAGGGTGCATCCTATACACTGGTATGACTTATACAAATAGTATCTACAGTATTTACTCTTTTTGAAGTCTATAGCCAGGATGTATCCAGTCACACTTCTTTCATACACCTCCATCAGTGAAGCAAAAGATATGCTGAAATAAAACAATGAAAAAAGAATGTTGAAAAGTTATGAGTAAAATATGTTATAAAAGTTAAAAGTGGGACAACTATTCATGCTATTAACATTTTAGCATGCTCTGTGCTCTCTAAAAAAAAGAGAGATTAATTTCTAAACAGCTCAAAGTGACCTAATGATTTCATTTCTTCTAAACAAATCACAAGTTAATTTATAAAGCAGGGGTTCCAAGGCTATGTGGGCCTAAAGTGATACGGGGGGATATGCAAACAATACATAGGTAATAGCAGAAAACAAAGAAATTATTGACTTGATTGAATAATGGTTGTTCTTTAATAAAAGTTAACGTAATTAATAGTACTAGTACAGGTTTTTTTATAAAGAGTACCTAAAATAAAACACAGTAAATGTTGATATAAAGTGTCGGAAATAAGCGTTATTTTGTTGAATATAATTAAAATTTTTTCCTTTTTTTCTAGTCTAGTCTTACAGTACTGCATACGGTAGCCTACACGTCAATTTCAGTTGATATCCCAACCTAGGAAAAATAACTATTTTTATTCACATGTGTATAAGCCTCACCCCTTTCTCAGACCCAAAAATTTGTTACAAAAAGTGTGGAGATTTTTTTGTTATAAAAACTTTAGGGATTAGTGGTGCAGTACAGTAAAGGGCACTTGGAAATGAAAAGTATTCAAAGCAATACAGAAGAACCCAAAGTTTGGAAACCACTGTTATAAAGTAATAGGTTACGTTAACAAGCTCTAAGTTATATGGTAAAAGGCTTAGACTTTTCAATAACAAAGTTTACATTATATGTTGAAAGGTTTACACTTTTCTATAACAAACTTTAAGTTATATGGTGAGAGTTTTAAGACTTATTGAAAGCAGCTCAAAGTCTATAAACATTAATAAATAAGACTTTCAGCAAGGACTAAACAAATGTTGTGATTTGACAGATAGCACAAAATAAATATGAAAGTAACTGTTGTGATTTTTAAAACCCAAAGAAACCTGCGTAAAAAAATTGAGAAAAACCTAAAAGCAAAAAAAAAAAAACTCATCTACCTCTTAGTAACATCTCCCAAGGAAACTCCAAGTCTAATGGTCAAAGGTCGTTTAACAGCTGAGTAGAAAAAAAAAACTTAGATGAATTAATGAATGTAAACTCCATTTATACATTAACATTTTGGAAAGTCATGATCAATTTTCATTAACCCTTTCATACTGACCCAATTATTTTTCACTGAATAACATGTGCTTATTAAACAATTCCTCACAAAAAAAATCATTTATTGCTCAATTAAAAAACAATAACAATACAAGCTAATTAATATTATCCTTTATGAAATAAACATTATACCCAAGATTGTAGTAAAAGGTTATATCTTTAATTTAGAGTTTAAATTAGATACCCTTATAGCTTAGAAAGAGGAAAATATATTCCTGACTATGGGAAATCGGTTACTGAAAAGAATCTTGGATACTAATGTTGAGGTGGTTTTCATTGATGTAAGGCTCTAAATCTAAAACTTAAAGGGTTACTTTAATAAATAATAACAAGCTCCAGACATTTGCAAATATATCAGTTGAATACTAAAAATTAGATAGCCGGAGGCCAGCTGTGAGATCTATCCAGGCAAAAGCCAATCCTAAGGAGATTGGAAGACGAAAGTGGAGATGGATAAGGCACACCCTGAGGAAGATAAAAGTAGCCAGACCAAAGCAGACCTGGAGAAGGTTGGTTGTAAACAAGGCAAAGACTGCTGGCCTCACATTGACCCAACTGAGGGGATCTGGCCTCACATTGACCCAACTGATGGGATCTGGCCTCACATTGACCCAACTGAGGGGATCTGGCCTCACATTGACCCAACTGAGGGGAGCTGGCCTCACATTGACCCAACTGAGGAGAGCTGGCCTCACATTGACCCAACTGATGGGATCTGGCCTCACATTGACCCAACTGAGGGGAGCTGGCCTCACATTGACCCAACTGATGGGATCTGGCCTCACATTGACCCAACTGAGGGGAGCTGGCCAAGATCAAGACCAAGGCAGAGGTGTAATTATGGCACTTTTCTCCAATGGGGACCCCAAGGAATAAAACAATAAAGTCAAATCAGTGGAAATGTAAATGAAATTTTAACACTACGAAAAAAAAAGACAACTACCAAAAACATTGAATTCACTTACGAAAGAGCACAGGTTCCATGAAGTTGATCGTCTTCACATCTAAAACTTCTTCATTGGTTAAATAATGTCTGATGATGTAGTGAAGCCTGGCCTGGTTGAGATTCTCCATACAAACTGAAGTCACAGCCTTGTAGTTGGCAAACAGATGTAACACAGTGAAGATGAGGAACAGAAGCCAGATAACACTAGAGGGGCAGATTTAAATTATAGCAATTGTAGTTGGCAAATAGTTAGAGATAATGTTGAAAGACAGGTCTAAATAACAACTGTTTTGTAGGCTGTGATAGATAACTGAAGGATAGGTGTAAATAACAGCTGTTTTGTAGGCAGTGATAGATAACTGAAGGATAGCTGTTTTGTAGGCAGTGGTAGATAACTGAAGGATAGGTGTAAATAACAGCTGTTTTGTAGGCAGTGATAGATAACTGAAGGATAGGTGTAAATAACAGCTGTTTTGTAGGCAGCTATAGATAACGCTAAAGGATAGGTTTAAATAACAGTAGTGGTAGTTAGCAAATAGTTATCGATAACAATGAAGGACAGGTCTAAATAACAGCTTGTAGTTGGCAAATATTTATAGATAACGCTGAGGGACAGATTTAAATAACAGATGTGTAGTTGAAAAAGTTACAACACAGTGAGGTATAGGAGCAGTAGACAGATAACACTAAAACATGGATATTCTAAACCATCAAAGAAAAAAAAAGGTTGTGCAAAGAAATGCATGGCTTGGCATTGTACAGGAAAAACAATCTCCTTGTCTAAGAAGAAAGTCTGAATTTTTACTTAAATTTATACTTTACTAATATACAGAGTAAAAGTTTTCAAAAACAGGATTTACTACACTTTTGAAAGAATAAAAAGCAATATTCATATGTGTGTTTTTGTAAAGTGAAACATTGCAGATAAATAGTATACCAGTATATGGCAGTGTATAATAGTATCTTAAATGTTTCAGATTATTGCGTCCTAGGATTTTAAAGGGCTTGAGACTAATCTTGCCTTTAATATGCATTGTTAATGATGTTTTAGTTCTTTGAATCTTACAGTAACTCTATGGTCAAGTAACAAAAATTTTCATATTGTTCACACTCACATTTGTTGATTGCTCACCAAAGGAAGTAAAATAAGATTGCAAATGAGTGCAGCTAAATTAACCAAAGTTTCCTAGAAAGAAAAATAGTCAACATTTTAAACACTGTATCAAGATAAAGAAAAAATAATTCATAAATACAATAGAAAATTTGAACACAATTTTGATGCAAAAAGCTTTTTAAAAAAAAGCTGTTACGATTTGATCTTTTTGCATTTGAGCATTTGCTAGCAATTAATTTAAAAGTTCTCACCTGGCTGCCGTCTTTGGCTGAAACGTCAGCCATGTTGTTTCGGCGAGCCTGATGCTGGGTAAGTGCTGCCCGTGTGGCACTTCCTGCTACACCCACAATACTCTGGGTAATGAAGAAATAAAAAAAGGTATGGCGTTGTGAACAGACCAATTATAAAATAGAAGAATCTACTTGTACACTAAATCAAGGCCTGAGTCAATATTTAAGGAAAAAACTCAAATTTTTACCCGGCAGAGGCCAGAAATGCAAACAACAAGAGTGAAGTAACTTTGAAATGTCGGCGCCAAAATGTCCACGAATATGGCAGCGTCATTGAGAACGTCAGCAAATAATCTAAGGTAGAAATATTAGAGGCCCTGAATGTGTTTTTTATTTTTGCATTACACTGAAATCTATTTTTATATAAATAAAAGTTAAAACCTAACTTACCTCCATCTTTTAGCATCACAATCAAGTCCATTTCTGGAAACCAAAAGAAAATGATTGTTTATTTCATAGAATGTGTGATGTAACTAAGGCAATATATTTTGTTTATGTAAGCAATACTTATAATTGAAAATCTAGAGATGTCACTATTGTTTTATTTCTTCAAGTATAATTTTTATTTTATGAAATAAATTTTCTTTTACAAGATGTGTTTAAAAACATAAAAGTGTTTCCATCCTTGCTCTTAACATGTGTCACGTTTTATAAGGGCTTTTAGTAGCGTTGTAGAATTGTCCTACTTTAAGCATTTTTTTATTGTTTCATTTCTATTTTGACTATTTTGTTCTGCTGATTCAAAAACTACTCACCCTTTGGCCCAGGCAAACAGGATGCGACCAACCATGCCGGTGCCATCTGAAGAGTACAAGACACATTCAGATTAAAATAACTCTAACCAACACTGAAAGAAACATGAACACAAAAACACTATTGGGGAGTTTTATTGACTACCTTTCAATAACCATGATATTGTTGCCCCTAGAACTGTGGCTGCCTCATTTCCTACACCAACACCTTTCAACACAGCGTGTGCAGCCAGTGCCCCAGTGATACTGCTGGCAAACGCCTAGGCAACGATGCAAAAGAAAATAACGCAATAAAAAAAAAATTGGCATCAAAGAACGTATTCCAATAAAATCATTTTGCACATCAATTTCCTATCCACTCACATATAAGACTATTACTTATAACTGTACGGTAAAGATTTAAAGAGCAATTTTAAGCCTGGATTCAAATTCAACCACCAGAAATATTTAAGACTGTATCATTCTTTGACCCATTTTATTGATCTAATTTCTCAAATTATTTTCAATTGTGTACTAGTACTAAAAAACAGTAGAAATAATTAAAGAAATACTATAGATATATATGTATATAGTAATAAAAAAAAGTTTCTATTTGTTGCTTAGATTATTTTTCATATTTCTTTCATTTGGCTTTAATTTTCAATTTTGTGGTAGTGATGTTAGTAAACAGTTATTTGAATAGTTTCTTATTGTTCTCATGAATGCATGCAGGTTGTTACATATATAAAAATCGTACAGATTTTTTTTTCTTTGTGGTCAATGTTTTAAATGTCTCTGGCTATACAGTATAATGCTTACCTGTATGGTGTCCCAGATTTGATACTGCAAATAGTCTTGGCTAACAGTGTCTGGATAACCTTGTGGTAGGAAAACATTCTGCTCAAAAAGAAATTTAAAAAAAATAACTATCTCGCAATTTTAAAACAAAAGAATTTCATTACACACATTTGCCAAATTCAACTGATAAAAATGTTTTGTTTTACAGTGTAAAACTATTGTTTGAACTACTTAACCCTTTCTGTCTGTAGTTTTTTTCAGGTTCTGACGGAGTTTTTTTTTATAGACAAAATGCATATGTCCTAAAAAAAATATTTTAATACGGTTTTTTAAATTAAATTTAAATGTACCTAGTTGAAGTAGTCGATGATGCTTATTTTTCACCGGTTGATGCTCCTGACTCGATGTAGTCTTAGACCGATATAATTATATATTTTATTCTAAATTGTATTAAAGGTGTGTCTATAATAAAATAAGACAAGTTTGTATCATTTCTATAGAATATTGTCTTCAAAAAAGTCTAGCAGACAGTATTCTAGATGATCTTTACTAGCCCCCCCCCCCCTCTTTTCCTACTTGTGACCTCGTAACAAATCAATAATCACCGCTATAAACAATGAAAACAAAAGCATAAAAGGTCGTCAAATCCCCTTTAAACTTATGTTAAAAAGAGTTCTGATATCTAAAAATAGTCAGAGGAAGTTCAAATTAATTTTAGAAAGCTGGTTTGGATTTAATAGCGAAACAAACAATGTTACCCAAATCAACGCCAATGGTGTTCTTACGGCAGAATAGCGCTACCGATCAACGCCAGTGGCGTTCTTACGGACAGAAAGTTTTAATAAACTATTTGTAAAACTGTTTTGTAATTACTAATCTGTACAAAGTTACATTTTTATATGAACTCACCCTGAATAAATGAGAAATTGAATTATGTTTGACAGATGTATCTATTTGTTTTAAGACACCTTCGCTGTCTTTCAAAATGTAATCATATTTTCTAGTGGTGGATCCATAGCGTTCCTGACAGACAAGTCTTCCACTAGAAACTTCTTCCATTTTTTTCTGACTAAAAAATAAATAAATTTTCTTTTGATTAATTTTGAAATAAAAAAATATCAGTATATATAAGAGTTATTTTGAAAAAATAATTTTTAAAATGATTATGACGCACTAAACTTTATCAGCAGGCCTTGTGACATGTTCAGTAATAGCCTATATAAATGAATTTCAACAGAAAGATTAAATTATATTAATTTATTTTAGTCAATAGTGGTGTTAATATATACATCTCATATATGAAAATATAATTATAAGTAAGTTATTTAAATTTAATAACCATTTTATCTTTAATTTTCATAACAAATATAAACAGGCACAGGGGCCAACCTAACATGACTAGGAGATCTACAGAAGAAATAGAGACAACAGAGAGGAAGAGAGAGAATAAAGTCTGATTTTCCTTGTTGTAGGCTATACAGTTATAGTATAGAGTATAGGCTTATTAACTAAATTACAAATAAGTCAAATATAAATATAGAATAGTCTGATATGGGGTATGGGAGTTATGGCATAAATTATTAAATAAGGGCCTATTTCTTAGTCTTAGTCATAAAAAAATTAAAACTTTATCTTTTCTGATTTGATTATAACTAGATCTAGATTTAGGACCGATTTTTTTAAATGATTATACACAAATTCCATAACTACTACTACTAATCAGTTAATAATCAGTAATCACCAGGGGGCCAAGGCCAAGTGGCAGCGCGTTCGACTGGCATACCAAAGCTCCTGGGTTCAAATCCTGGTGAAGACTAGGATTTTTTCCAAGGATCTGGAGGGTGTCCCTGAATAACCTAGCTCTGAATCTGATGTGTAGGCCTACCAGTAACCAGACCTTAATTCAAAAATTGCCTTGGCCTTGGCCTTGGGGTAAAGTAAAGGCGGCTGTGCATTGTGCTGGCCCCACAATCACCTACCTAGTAGGCCTACGCTCTGACCACATAATATGATAAACTGGTGAAGGCTGCTTCACGGGCCCTATGACTATGAGTATGATCATAAAATTTGGTCCGAATGCGAAGGGTACTTATAACTTTCCTCGGCTCTTTTCTTTACATAGGCTAATCACTTATCTAATCTAGGAAGTTAGTCTTAGTTAGAGAAGTTAGTTTAGGCCTACTAGATGATAATGGCACTAAGGACTAATGCATAATAATTTAATTAATGTCGAAAGCAATATATTACTCTTATGTACACTTAATCAGCATAATAAAAATGTGTCAAACTCCACACCTTTTCTTATTTCAATGATAAACCCTAATATTTTCCCGAAACAGGAAACGTGGAAGATAAATTTAGTTTCACTGGATAGAAGATTCCGTTTCAGATCTTTTATAAACTTTTGTGACGAGCCAATAGAAATCGTTAGTAACGGGTTGCTAAGGTGGCGCCTGTACACAACGTTTGCAGTACAAAAATTAGCACATATATTTTCAAAAGAACTCTTTGATCTTTATATCAAATGTAAGTACATTTTTGTGTGTGATCTTATCCCGATATAAATTTGTCAAAGAATACTAAGTTTTAAATATTATTAATTTTGGAAGATTAACAGATTAGATAGGGGCAAACAGAGCCCAACTCCACCTGATCTCGAATCGGCATATTTAATGATATTTTTTCATTATAAATTATAATAATCGACACTCTATCGTCAATAGTCAATAGTAAAGTAAGATATTATTATTATATCGTAAGATCATAATGAGCATAATTCATAATTATACTCGAATTCTTCAAATTAGTCGTGTCGTGTTCAAATAGTGTTCGCGGGTTCTAGCCCTGCCACCGACGGATCCCTGTCGCCCTGCAGGAGTTTTGGGCCTAGTCGGACGTAATAATCTTCTATCTAGAAGGAACGTCTGTAAACTTATAAGACAAATAAAACATAGGCAAAAAATTAATTTAGACTAGGTCGTCACTAGGTCATAATTTGACTTGAAAGCCATTTAGTATTAGGCTACTAGTAGTAGGTCTATTAGTAATGAATTGACAATTGACAATAGTTAATAATAATACTAGTCAATAGCCTAGTCAGCCCTAGTTGACCTAGTATTCGCCTGTCAATACTGTAATTAAAATGGTTGTAAATAACTAAATTAAGTATTAGTTTGTTTATTTATTTAATTTAGAGCATCTTTGGAGGGCTCTAAAGTCTAACTAAACTCTTTAATCTTTTTATAATTTCCCTTGATGGCATTGACAAGCCTCACAACTACTTATAAGTTATAAGCCTTTTATTTATTGAAACAAATTAAAACACATTTCATTTGTTATATAGCTTTTAACTTTATATCTTGCTGTTGTGTTAATATTATATTATGCCTATAGAATGTAGGCCTAGATATCAAATGTTAGTGGTAGAAAAAAATAAAAAAAATAATGTTATTAAAAAGAATATTGGACAATAATATTTAATGTAAAATGCATGAAATATATTTTCTAGACCAACATATAACAAATAATATATATACAATTAAATTTAGTTAATAAACATTACAAGAAAAAAAGGGCATTTAAAAATTCGCTGGAACCATATATTCATATAATTTTTTTTCTTTATTTTCTTTTTAATTGCCTTTAGTCTCCTTGAAAATTTTTGTGTTTTTCTTTGGCTATCTTATTATTCATATAGAAAAGGATATTAAAAAAAAGACAATGCCTTTTTTGCCATTCTCAAATAAAGTTACCAGAGCTTGGAAGAATGACATTCACTCTCACCCTTTACCCCTAAATTTGGACAAAATTGATGCATTTACCAGGATTTACATTTGAGACCATTGCATGTGTGAACTACTGCCACTAGACCACTTCATTCCGTATACATGTCATGAAATCTCTCTTGCAGATGGCTAGATTAATCACAGCTCCTACCCGCTTTACACATGAAGACTGGACTCGATCCAACCTGACCAAGTACGCTAATGCTGATGTGGAAAGACAGCAAGCAGAACGTCTCATCAAAGAATCTGACAGACTGAAGGATGAGACAGCTAAAAAAACTGAGAAAACTCAAAGAGATGTCAACAAAAAGTTAGGTAAGCTCATACTTGATAATTAATTCATATACTGTCTATATGTAAGGGCAAAGTGGCCAAGCAGCAGCATGTTTGGCTGGCGTACCGAAGGTTCTGAGTTTGAAATTGTGGTGAAGGCTAGGATTTGTTCCTGGTTCTGGAGGGTGTCCCTGAGTCTACCAGCTCTGATGGGTACCTGACATTAGTTGGGGTACAGAAAAGGCGGCTGGGCATTAGGCTGGCCACACAGTATGTCATGGCCACGGAAACTGGTGACTATTGCTTCAACTGCCATAGGATCAAGCTGGTCTGTCAGGTACTTTACGCACTTACTGACTGTCTATATGTGGATTTAATATTTAATTGTTGTTATAAAATAGAACGTAAAATAATATGGAAATACAAATTTTGTCACCAGAACAACGTTTAGCTGACATCCGCTATTGGAAGAAAGAACTGGATGATAAGCTTGATGGGCTGGTAAAAGAAATAGAGAATTTGGGGGCCTTTAAGCAAAGAGTTGATAAAGCTCTTCAGGCAACAGAGGAGCCTTTGCACATTGCCAGGATGTGTCTTGCCAACAGGTATTTCTTTTCACCAACTGCTTTTACACATCCCACAGAAGGATGTAAAAATATTTATATTATATTTATAAGATATAAGTTAAAAGTCAAATTAATAATGAGGGTGGCTTTATCCCAATAATATTGATGGTAATAGCTTACATTTAGTCATGTATCAGTTTTCATATATTTGTAATTGTGATGAATTTTCTGGCAGGGAAAAGCGTGTTGGCATTGATTTGGTACATGATGATGTGCAAAGAGAATTGTTGAAAGAGGTTGAGACAATTGAAGGTGTTCAGAGTCTTTTGAAAAGAACCTTGGAACAAGCTACAGAACAGCTCAGGTATAGCTCATTCAAACATATTGTTGGCTTTCGGGAACCAAAATTTTGAAAATCAATATGTAAGCTTAAATAGAAAAAAAGTTTCAGATCTTACCAAACTTTCTTTTAATAAAAAAAAGGCCAAAATGGTTTCTAGTAATAAAGATGAGCAATATGATTACATTTTTTAACCCCATTAACAACAATACTAGCCTGTGATAATCATACATTTTTTTTTCAATGACTAGTGGCTGGAATAAAATAACATTAGAGTGGAAATTGTTTGAGTGAAAGACTAATTAATAATTTTGACTTGTGTCCTAAGTGTGTTGGTGAAGCTAATTAAAAAAGAACAACAGAAATCTGTTGAGTTTAATAAAGTCTAAAAGGTTTTCTTGTTGTTTGTTGATGAACTTAATTCCTTGTATGCTATGCAATGTAACACCCACCACTAATATTGACATTGAACATGAATATCTCTTACAAAATCAAGTTTATTTTTTTTATTCCAGACTAAACCGTAAAGCTAAATACCAGCTGGAGAAAGATTTGAAAGATAAATTTGGGGCCCAGACTATAGATGAGTATTGTGAAAACCTCCGCAATAATTCACAGCAGATTCACTTCAATGATTCGGTTGCTGTAATAGAGCCAAAGTACATATTGTTTTTACAAAATCAATAGCTTATTACATAATAATGATCATGTCTTTAATATGTGTCACAGCATCATTCAGCATGAGTAAAAAAAAATATGTTAAAACCAGTGTTTGTAGCTCTCTATAAAATTAGCTTTATTTCTACAGCAAATAGTTTAGCAGGAAACTGAATGAGTTCATTCATTCTCACTAACTTTGTGTACCATTTTATTTTGAACTGTATTGTAGCTCTGTGACTCCAGAGCAATGGGTGGACTTTTCCAATGACAATATCAACTATGCTGAGAGAGAAAGAATGAACTCTGTAGATCTGAGGTCCAGCATTGATGGACTACTGCAGCAGACCAGCAACGACATGAGGAAACAAGTGGACAACACCAATGTGGCATTTGCTAATAGAATTTGGGAGTGTAAGGATACTAAAGGCAAACTGGAAGATAATCTGAACAAGGTAATAACATTAACTAAACTATATATAGTTTCTCTTTTTTTTTTATCTTCCCTAAATAACTTTGAAATTCTGGAAAAGCAGGATACATGTTTCAGAAAGGTGGTTCACCAACGTTTACTATTGATTAAAAATGTTTGGGATAAATGTCCTTGAGTTATTAGTTCACCAATATCTTGGATGACCTAATTGATGTGAATTTTCTAATAAAATTAAATGATAAAATTTCACATTGACTTATTGACTTTGGGCTACTGCCACAGACTTGTCAAACAGCAAGCCTATGTTGTATATAATGACTAATTTGATAAGTGAGCCCATGTAATATATTATCCATCTAATCCCATTAAATTAATATATGCAACTAGCTTACATTTTCTATGTGATCAAATTATTTTTTTTAATACTTCAGTCATAAAAAACTTTTAGCACTTTGCATTGGATTTTTAAAGCAATTATACTTATTGCTGCATGCTTAGTTATGCTTGCATGTACTATTATAACTCACATTGTTTAAAACTTTTTCATTAAAAAAAGCTTTCATATCATACAGACCAAACAAATCATGAACCAGCTTTGCTACACACAATGTATATAAAGATGACTGATTTAGAATGTTTATATTGATTCATTGGCAGTTAAAGATGAGATTATCTTTATATTAAGATGCATATTCACATGAACTTTTTTCTCTCAATATCAACAAGCTTTTAATAAGACCTCATACATACAAATTATCTTTTATACCAACCAACTCTATATGAAAAAAGACAATTTGTGAGTCTATTAGATAAATAATGAACTGCTGGATTATCAGAAATATATAAAGTCAAATCTTAAACATACCATCCATTCTTATACCAGCAATCAAACTAGCTTGTATAGCACCTCCAGTTAATTGAAATTTAGTAAATATTTCCACAATAAAAAGTCTTCATACTGAATGTAATAATCTCATTTTACGTTCTTTTTTCTGTCTGCGACTTATAAAATATGATTACACTATTTTAGTCATCCTTATAAACAGATTAAATCTCTATAAGGTGATGAGTAAAAACTCAAAATTTAATTATGTTTAAATGAGTAGCCTATATTAAACACTGTATAACATTTTATTCTTGTACAGGTTATCAGCCAGATCAAAGAACAAGAAGAAAACATTGCCACTCTTGAAATGGCCATCAAGGCTAAGGAAGCCCCAATGAAGGTGGCCCAGACGCGCCTGGAGACCAGGCAGCACAGACCCAACGTTGAGCTGTGCCGCGATGCTGTGCAGTACAAGCTCATTGAGGAAGTCCACGAGATCAGTGACTCTGTGTCACAGCTGCAAGCCCGCCTGCGTGACGCCAACAGCTCCCTGAAAGGACTCGTCCGCAACCAGCTGGAGCTAGAGGAGGACATTGCTGTGAAGGCCAATACTCTCTTTATTGATGAGGTGGAGTGCATGGGAATGAGGAAGAGTATTAACATCCAGAGCTTTTAATCCTACGTTTCAATAATTTCATTTCAAGTGTTAGAAACTAATCTGATTTTATACATTTGTTAAAAAAAAGATTGGTAAGAATTGTTTTTCTTACATTGCAAAAGAAAATTATTTTTTTTAAACATGAAAGAGTAACAATAAATCTTAACATCAGTTAATCATCTTTGTGCTACATTTCTCTGTTTATATAGAGTTCAATGAAGGTGTTGTTTATCTCTCACTTTACGGTGTATTCATATGAGTTATTATTTATAAACAAGTAGAGTCTAATTTATCTCACAGTTTTTAAAAAGCAGGAAATAATTTACATGTAATATATAGAGCATTTTTTCCTTAAATGTCACTTTAGAATGTATTAATTTATAATTTTAAAATATAAAATTACTCTACACCAACATGATTTTTTTTATATATAAAACTTTTTTTTTTCAAACAATTTTCTATTTTTATTTGATATAAAGTCATTAAAGAGAAAAAAATATTAGATTGTGTTTGTTTTTGTTATTTATAAAAATTACTTTTGAATGTCATTTTTACTTTTTACAATTTACTGTAAACCACAACTGTTTTTATTTTTTAAATTTCATCTGTTGATCAATAAATATTTATTTGTTTCATTTAGTTTCTTTTTTGTATATGTTTTTCTATTTTGTGGCTAGCTGGGGAAAAGTCTGTATTTCATACAAGCTCAACAAACATAAATTTTCAAAAATCCATTTGAAACATTCATTAGGCCTTTATTAACATTAATGGAATGTGAGGACAATTCTTTGTTGGTCTTGTCAATTGTTGCAAACAGATGGCAAAATTGAAATGTTGTAATAAAAAAAATAACAAACAATGTAAAGTAGATCTGCTGATAACTTTATATTAGAGCTCTTTTAGACATTTCTGCTTAGAGCAGGAGTGGGCAAACTAATATGGCTTATGACTCTGTTTTGAATAACTCACACTCACTTTAAAAAATACCCAATAGTTGACTAATTCAGGTTTATTTGTATATTTTCTCAGATTTGGGAAAAACATATGCCTCCTCTTTCCTTATTCGACATTCCGATGCCTCTGTTTTCTAATGAATCTGGCTTGCAGCTTCAAAAGTTTGCATTTTTCTGGCTGAGAGAATTTTGACAAATCAACAAGAGTTATCTATGTATAATGCATGATAAGAGTAACTGTTCTTGCTCCAGATCTTTTTTCTTTTGCCTTTCTGGAGTGGTGAGGGAGGATTCAGATAAATTGTTGATTGATTGTATAATTTAATTACCAGTTGGTTTAATTTTCCATTTACAAGTTTAAATGATATTTTAATACCTAGATTTATTTATAAATCAAAACAGTTTATTAATTATATAGGTTTTGTCACTGAAAGCTTAATCATTGAAAGATGGATTACAATTTATAAGTAGATCTTTATATAAATATAATTACAGTGACTCAATTAAAACATCATAGAATATTAGCTAATTTAAATTTGTGTTTTTGTTTCAAAATTGTATATGCAACAAGAAAATTTCTTATAAGTGACTTTATTTTTTTTTCTGATGGAATTATTTCTGTTGTCACAGTTTGAAGTTTATATAGATAATGTTCTACAGATAGTACAAGTTCATAAACTTAAATAATTGTCTTGTACACTATATATACATTAGACATGCCTTATATACAGATTGATATGACATTGTATAGAGACTTTACATGCATATATACACATCAATATGATTAAACTATAAATTCATATATACAAATCAATATGAAGAGTTCTTAAATTAGTTCTTGAAAGACTTAAAAACATAATCACATAAGTTGCTGTCATAGTTACAACTCACACAAAACAATTAAAAAGAAAACAGACAATTTAATTCAAATTTTTTTTTTCGGAAGTAAAACTCCATCTTCTTCAACTCTTACACTCATTTACAGCAACTACTAATAATAAGGCATAACAAATCAGCTAAACAAAATATATCAACAGATTATAAATATGAAAATATTGTTGTTGTTTTTTAATTGGTATTCTTTAGTAAACAAAAAAGAATTAATGATGTTCTATTCAATATTAATATATTAGCTTTGGACACTTGGAATTATTTTTCTGGTTAAAGATACCTGTGTGCAATGTATAGGCTACCTGGGAAATAGCCATACAAAGTAGGCTAGGCCCTATTTATAATTTGCCATGTTAACATATAGGTAGGCTACTATGCTATATAGGCCCCAGAAGCATAACTGGAGGTAGTATCATAAGAGCAGTGCATTTACAAGCTTATGTGGCGACCAAGGGCAAAAGTTCCAGCGCCGCTCTCTTGCATACTGTAACTGCTTGTTTACTGCTATATTTGCTATATTTAGACTACATTTGCCGCCCCCTTGAAGTGCCGCCCCTGGGCATATGCAATCCTCTGCCCCCCACACCTATGTGAGGGCACTGCGTAAGAGGAGGTAGAGGGTGCAGGGTAGACTCCAAACTGACCCATTCTCAACCTCTACGTATGTTAGCTTACTTATAATAAATGAAAAATAATATTTTAAATTGGCGCCATTTTCCCTAGTTAGCGGCCACGGACTAGAGTGGGCAGAGTAGACAACCGCCTCAGGGGCAAAGGTTTGGATAAGTGCCAAAATGAATCTTTAAAGTAATATATATTAAAAAAAACAACAACACGAAAATAAACTGACAATTTTTTTTAATTGTTAAAGGCCGTCCATATATGACGTCAATCATCTAGTGAGGGTTGTAAGTAAACATTATTCACGATAAGTGGGGGGGGGGGGGGGTATGTTGTGTTTAAAGAATATGGGACGTCACATGAAATAAATGTGCATCTTTAATTAAATGTCCACTTTGACAAGTTTCACCTAATGAACTATATGGATACATAATTTTAATTTTATTTTTAATTCTAATACTTATACGACAAATATGTCCAACTGAAACGTACCAATTTTGAAATTGGAGATATGGTGGGTTTGTGTTTTTATATTTTTTGGAGGAAGGTGGGCTGCAGAGCTTTGTGACATCATATTGGAAGGGAGCCTGACTTTTTTTTTTGGCCGAAATCATGTGACAGCATTTATGGACGACACCTTAGAAATAAACGGAAATCGACTAATATTTCAATGTAAGAAAAAAACATGATGAACACATTAGGCCACGCCCCTGTCTTACCCTCTTCGTACGGTCGCTTACAAACAAACGAAAACTGATATCTATATCTATATAATAATATAGAGGCACCTGCACCTTTCCCCTAGATACACAACTGATACTAGACCTATATATTACTAGTGTGACAATAGAAGTCATCATTACATTTAAATAGATGTGTCTGATGAGACAAACACTTTCATCAGAGGCGAATTGAAATTATTGACTGAACTGATAAATCACTCAGTCCATGTAAAGATGGTTCGTTAAGGTAGTGGGCGAGGTAGATGTGTTTCTATTTCAACATTATAAACCAATAGGCTACTAAGTCTTCTTTTTTGGATTACTGTTGCGGTATAGATATGTTTACACAAATTAGTTGGTACCAGGTCCATATAGGCCTATTGAAATCCAAGAAATGGTCGCAAAAATAGATGTTGGACTATAGTATAAGCTTAGACCAGAAGTGTTCAACATGTTTCTGCTTTGGGCCGCATATGAAATTTTATACATTTGCATTATCAATGCAGCCAATTAAAAAAAAATGCCTTTAGAAGCTCTTCGGGTGCCATACTAAAAGTCTTGGCGGGCCGTTTTGTGGCCCGCGGGCCGCCTGTTGCACACCCTTGGTAAAGACATAGTAGCCTTATTAGAAGGGGTGGCCTAAAGGGGAGTCGCCCCCCCCCCCCCCCCCCCCCAGGTTCCAAAATTTGGATAGGTGCCAAACTGACACTTTTTTAACCTCTACATACGTTAGTTTACTAATGAATGAAAACTGACATTTTAAATATGTGCAAAATTTGATCAACATTCCAGCATTCCAAAGGCTATTTTCCATTGTTACGCCACTGCCTAGGCATATTATAGTGAACATCATGGACATAAGTTACCCGCCAAACATATTGTTGGGAAATACAACTCAGTGAATTCATAGGAAATATTTGTGAATAGAGTTGTCTAACTTTGATTCAGATTAAAATTGAATTCCTCTTTGTTTAAAGATCAAAACTTTGTATAAATTCATGTAATATAATTAAGAGTCTAAGCGGTAAAAAAAAAAAACACTGTAGATGTAGATAAATTGGTAATTAAATACAAGATCTACTATTTAGTACAATTATGAAAACGTGATTGTCTACCCTGAATACTTAGATATTTCTTGGACATCTAATAAGATTGTGTTTTTTTATAAATATAATTCAACTGTTTTTTTCTGTAGAACAAACATGTTCACAAACAGTTTGTTAGTGTAAACTCAACATAGGAAGAAAGGTTTGAAGAAGAAAGTTTCAGATCCCCCCTCCCCCACTTCTCCATAACTGTTCCCAACGGGATATGCGCTATACAAGTATTATTATTATAAAGTGCACAGTTTCTTCTATCGAAAAATTCAAAGATGTATATTTATAGGCCTACTAGTCAAATTGTGTAGTTATATATATATTGTTCTATCTCTCTATTTCGTGTCATGTTGACACTAGTAAATACAGACGTCTAATGCAAAAAAGAAACTAAAAGAAACGTAAAGTAAAGCAAGGTACCACAACCTACCCTTCGGATCAAATTCAACATAGGCGGCCGGTGAATCAGCGTTCACCAGTTTCTATGGCCACAGCATACAAGGGGATTGTGTGGGCAGCACAATGCCCAGCCGCCTTTACTTTATCCAAGACCCAAACTAACGTCATGTACCCATCAGAGCTGGGGAGACTGTAGGGACACCTTCCAGTCCCGGAAACAAATTCTAGCCTTCACCAGGATTCGAACCCAGAACCATCGGTACGCAAACCGAATTAATATTATATAAAATCCTAGGAAATGTTGATCAAGTTCTAGCATTAAAGATCAACAACAGGAGATTCAGATTGTTTTCCTAAAATAACATAACAAGAATCTTTACATGACTTTTGCTTGGCTAATTTTTGTTTAAATTAATAACAAACACGTGTCAATGTTTATTGATTTGCCACAAGTTGCCTAAGTCTAGGTATTTGGCTTAAAGAACATAGAATTTTACAAGTGGGCATTCAAACGTTTAGTTTGTAAACAGTTCTATAAGTTAGAGTGAATGCCGCACACAAAACAAGGTGACTTCATAATTTTGATTTTGTTGTTTGTTGTTAACAAGCAGAAAATCTTCTGGCGCTTAGATTTAACCGTGTGACGCCGATGTGTTTTAAAGGGTTATTTCCGTAGACTGGCTGTGGAAGGTCAAGGACGTAGGAGAACTCGTGAAGATCCTCCAGCTCGGACTGGTAGTCGTCTATCAGATCTTGGTGCTGTTCCGTACAGCGACGAAGTTTTAGCTGCATTTGAAGAACAAAGGAAACATTGCGTTTAGATACCACTGGTGACTTATCCCTATTAATACATTTATGTTTTATGATCGGGACAGTTAGTGTAGCCTTATTTCTACAATTAGATCTAAATCTTGATAGAGTCTAAATGCCTAGCTGGTTGCATCATGGAGATCTAACCCGAGTTTAAAAAGTAATTTGGGTGGTAGTGGCGGTGTGTGTGTGTGGGGGGGGGGGGGCGGGCAGTGGCTAGAGGTTGGGTACGACAGTTTGTCAGTTATATAGTAATGGTTAGTGGCGTGTCATGTCATGCTCTTTGCGTTCCACCAGGCATTGCCTGGAATCGCCATTCAGCCCGTTGATCTTTCGCGCTGTCCGTCAAATTTCAGTCTTCAGGGTTTTAAGGCCCTTTTGGTTACCTTCATCTGGTTTAGCCCTCCCGCAGTGTGGCCGCAGATGAGATGTGGATGCCAAAGATGGTGGGGCGAACTCCACCCCAGGGGAACAAGACATATCCTCCTCAGAAAAGGTTTTACCCCTCCCAAAGCATCCCATACATTTGTAGACTTAACAAAGGCATTTGACTGACACTGTCAGCCGCGAGGGACTCTGGAGAATCATGGTCAAATTCGGATGCCCAAATATTTTCATTTAACTGGTCAAACATGAAGAAGGCTAAGTGATCTTTTTACATCTGTCACATATTCAAAATAAATATCAATGTATTACCTTGTGTAAATCTTGTCTAATAGACAGCAGCTGGCGGGCGAGGTTTTGGTCTTGACTTCTCATCTCTTGCTAATTAGACAAAAAATGTACACGTATTATACATAGGTAAAAGACGGATAATATACTTTTATTTTTTTTAAAAGCATTTTACAAATATATTTGTTTAAACACAGTAATTTAATTGTAGCTAGTAAAGAGAAGATGTTGATCATTTTGATCCACAAATCTAAAGAGGCAGTGATCACCACGGCATACAAGGGGATTGAGTGGCCAGATCATTGCCTAGCCGACTATTAAGCTTTCTATAACTAGACATGTAGGCTACTGTCAGAGCCGTGAGGACTTCGTGAAAAATCCTGGCGTTTAGGTTTAAAACTCTAGCTTTTATAATTAAAAGTAGTTGGTTTACGATGTGATTTACTATATGATCTCAGTCAACTATGTGGTGTAGCCAAGATCTACATAAATACATGTGTATTTTGTTGCCTTTGTATTACCTAGCTCAGGGGTCGGCAACCTACCGCACGCGTGCCTGACTTGGCACGCAAATCGATTTTTAATGGCACGCGGAGGACCCCGAAAATAAACAATTAAAGTCTTTTCTATAAGAAATTGAGTGTTAGAGCAGGGTACATTTTTGTCTCTTGGCACGCTGAATGAATTAAAATATCCTACATTGGCACACAATTATCAAAAGGTTGCCGATACCTGACCTACCTGACCCTCTAATCTAGCTTTAAAATAAACACCCAATACACCAGCCGGAATTCAGGGAACTCTTTAAACCAAATGAAAATTAAATGATTGATAATTATATTTCTTGAGTTATATACAATAGAAAAATTTACTGAGTACCCAATTGCTGGATAATTAAATGATAATTCAAATGATGTCTACGCATTTGTTATTATCTATGCCTAGGGACAAGATTGTTTCAACAAGCCTCCATACCAACTCATTTCTCAGCCAATCCAATGCGGCGTTTATTCTCTGCTTCCTGTCTATCGTAAGTTCCTCGTCTGCCGTGGTGCCGTTTAAAACAGTTCTCGGCAATTGTGGCTCAGGGTTCTCCATGTACTTCTGCCTCCACTGCATGATGCTGGGCCGCCTGGCGCTCAGGTGGAGCTTCTCTGTCGTCTCCTGCAGCCTCTTCAGGTCCGAGCCCAAAACAATGTCCCCGGAACCCTCGCTGAGATCTTCGCTGAGCTCGCCCTCGGATAATGAATCGTTCCTGACACGCCTCGTGAAGTAGGAGCTGCCATATTTGGTGGAACTGTATTTGGACGTTAAATACGACGCCCTGCTAGGCAACTTGGGACTGACAATTCCGTTCGTTTGTACCTCGGCTACATCCAATGACGGGTCGTCTTCGGATGACCGTCTTACCATTCCGGAAGTTGACGTTATGGTTATCTTCGGCATAATATCTCCGGCAAGGGCGTTAGCATCGGAAATTTGTCGTGTGGTCGGTATCGGGGAAAATTTGAACCGCTGGCTTAGTTTAGGGCTTGGCGACAACGTCACTAAAGACGGGGCAATTGGAGAGGGTGTGGTTAAGTTAAACCGCTCGACAGTTTCTCTGATTCTGGCCAACCCGTCGCTGACTATTTTTGAAGAGGGAGGAGAGTGTTCACTAGCCTTAAGCTCTGTACAGCCATTGGTCAAGCTGTTCTTAAGCATCGCGGAGTTATCTTGTGCTTTCTTTCTGGTGCGTGGAGGTTTTGTAGCTGTGGGTTCCTCAGAATGGTTTGGTTTGTCTTGGAATGCTTTGCTGGAAGGATCCGACAGACTCGGCCCCACCGCGTTCTTTTTGGACGACTTCTGTTTCTTCTTTTTCCACCCTGGAGTCTTGATATCCGTTCCAGAACTGTTAGAAATCGATTGTATCATTTTGGATTTAGCAGACGGCGTGGATTTTGAGCCCGTGTCGCTCCCCTTATTTTTATTTTTGGAACCGTTATTTTTAGGGGTGTTAATTTTGATAGGACCTTCATCAAGATTAGCAAAATTAACAGATTCCCCGGGTTTCTTAGGGAAATCATTTTCCGGTATCGGCATTTCTCTCGGTGTCACAAAAGGCGGTTTATTTTCTTTGGCGCGTGCCCCTGGGTCACCGAGAGTGTCCGGTGAGACAGCGTCGTCACTGCTGTCGTGCTCCTCGATGATGGACAGGGGCCGCTTCCGCTGACTCGGCGTCATGCTCGGGTCCTCGGCGCGCGAGCACATGGTCGAGCTTGTGGTCGATGACGTCACATCCGTCCTGGTCATCCAATCCGATTAGAGAAGCCAACAGGAAGTGATGTATTCTTGAAGTTTAATGACAGAAAACTGGAAGAAAAGAGAGACAGTAGTTTAATAACTGGTGTGCATACAGAAGTTTATTATATTCAAATTCAAAACATAATTTTATAGCATAGAATAACTTTTTAATCATTCATCAAATAAATTACAAACAATTTCTTGCAATTTATAGGGGTTAGAGCAAAGGGTTCTGTTCGTGACCTCAGTAATTGAGTATAAACTACCTTTCACCAGTAGTTCTGTTCGTGACCTCAGTAATTTAGTATAAACTACCTTTCACCAATAGTTAACTACTAAATAATTTATTTTGACCATGATATTTGCCCGGTATAATGAAAACATGTACCAAACATCTTTTCTTAAAAAAAAACAACAACTGAAACCATATAGAGTTTACGCCAATTATGTTTTTTACAATTCACTTTGTTTTTATGGCATACGAAGAGGCTTATGTGGCCAGCACATTGTCAATGCGCTTCATTGCACTTTTCCTCAAATTGTTGCCAGTAAAAGTACAGTGCCTACAGATGTAATTTTCATATCAGCTACGAACACAAACTTGCCCAAACTTTGTATTGACTGAAATAAAAATTGAAATAAAAAGTTTGTGTACAAATGAGAACAAAGCCATTTATATATTCGAAACTAAAATACAACAACAAATTTTAAGTTTAAAAAAATGTTTTTAAGTATCAGCACCAGTAAGAAATGAATATTAATAGGTCAGGACTATATTTAGAACAACCCCTGCACATGATTGGCTAGCTTCTTTGGACATCTTTTTATTGGTTGGTTTAAAATGGGGTCAACATGGGCAGACAAATTGCTTTTATTTTTTGCTGTAAAGCAACAACAATAACAAACATTTAGACCTCCAAGTATGCTCAACTAGTCACTTGACTGACTATTGCATGCATGGGAGTAACCACTGGGTAGTCAAAGTAACACTAACAAGGCTTTTTTTTACGAGTGCAAAAGAAAAACAACTGAAAAGTCACAAGTAGTTCAAGTGGAGATGGATTCTAATACTAAAGAAGATTCTCTACAGTTTACTCCCTTATTTGTACAACCAATTTTATGTCCCGAAGTGGTTTCATAATTTATTATTATATTTTTTTATCGGCCTACCCATTTCGCTAATTTTTGTAAGACAATTCATAACTTATGACACAAACACTACGCCATACTTTATAGACCAGTTCATCAAATCTTCAGTCTTCAAACTGTTTCAACCAGGGGGACATTATAAGGGTAATGATGGCAAACAAATGCTCCTATGTTATTTTGGACACTCGCGTGCCAGGACTAAGGAACCAGGTAGACCTCGGGTTTGTAAATTGAGAACTCCTACTATTTACCGGTGGCTGCTGCACCCATATTTCGGGACTACCAAGATTACATTTGCACTCTAAATATATTTAAATAGATTTATAGATTATTACACAGCGAGATAACATAACATATTACAAATGGCGCAATCTTATTAGTTTTTTAATTACAGAATACTTTTTCTTATTAAAAGAAACACATATAATATTCATTAAAATATAATTAGGGTAGGTCAAGGGCTTGTGCAGCGTAATAAGATGAAAGCATTTAACAAATAATTTATCATTTAATAAATAAGAAATAATCTTTAAAAAATGTGTAGGCCTAATCTAAATGTATTTTTTTTTTACATATAGCATTAAGAATGATTATAATTTATAATTAGTTTAGTTAAAACAAAATTGTCTGACATTTTTAATGATATGAGAGAGATGCAATAATTAAGGTGGCTCAAATATCATCTTTAAGCTTATATTTAGAATTTAGACCACCTATTCATTAGAAAATAAAGCGCGGGAAAGGGGAGAGCAACGAAATCGTAAGTTACGCCTCCATGCTATCAGAAGATCAGTTTTTATAAAAAAATAAATCTAAAGGACAGGAACTCCTGCATGAAGCTTAGTTAAAATGTTAAAATCCAGGTGCAGGAACTCGTGGGGAAAAAAAAAACACACACACACAAACAAGAAGAAAAGGTAAAGAAATAACAAGTGTTCCGTTAGTGAAAAACTTTGCACAGTGGAACTGCCGATGTACACAGTCCATTAATTTTATGTTATACTTTGTAGCATTAAGTCCCTTTAACGTTCATGGGTCTTAATATAACACACGTTAAAGGTCTGGTGGTGGGGGAGGGGGTGTTGGGGGTGTCAGTCAACTACATACACGGCACTTGAAGGTGACAGTTTCAATGTGGGATGATTTTCTTTTCCTCAACAGGTTAATATCAGCAAGCCGTTTAATGAAGACGCTCATGCGGAATAAAACCCTAGTTGATGAACGTTTATCTATTCATAATGTATGCACTTAGTAAAGCACGCGACAACATGGATAATTATACATAATAATTTTGGTAAATTTCCGGGGCTCTTAATGAGTTTTATTGCTATATAACCTCATATATCCCCCCTTAAAGTGGAGAAAGCTGATTCCTAGAAATGTACCCTCACTTCTACTAAGAGCCCCAGAAATGTATCAGGTGTAAGCTCCCCCCCCCCCTTACCCCTTTTTATGTAAGTAACCCCAGAAATGTAGCCTACCAGATCTAAACCCCTTCTCCCCTCCACACACGCACACACTTCACATTGCACAAATTCAAATTTATTTAAATATTCACAATATTGCTAACAGTTAAATTAATATAGGCCTATGTTAAACGACGTTTATTGTTTATTGTAGCAATGTCGATAAGTAGCCTACAAGTTACCCTTCGGACCAAATTGATCATAGGGCCGATGAAGCAGCGTTCTAAGGCCACGGCATACTAGGTGATTGTGGGACCAACACAATGCACAGCCGCTTTTACTTTACCCCAACTAAGGTCAGGTAGGCCTACCCATCAGAGCTGGGTAGACTAAGGCACACCCTCCCTTACTTACATACTTAAGCCTACTACCCCTCTCGGCGCATAGGCCACAAGGGCTCTCCAGCCATTCCAGCCCTGAGTCTTTCCATCTGTCGAGATGATGACCGTCTGCCTGGCAGCTTCCAGTAGCTGGATTTCAGTGCCCGACATCATCGTACCTCCAACTGTAGGTCAATCCTCTCCCAGTACCGAGTTGTCGGTTGAAATCCTTGTTTGTGCTTTTGTAACGACATCCTCCCTACCTGGGAAAAAATTCTAGTCTTTACCAGAATTCGAACCCGGGACCATCAGTACGCCAGACGAACGCTCTGCCGCTCGGCCACTGTGCCTTCTAATGAGTAGCCTAAAGTAGCCTAAAGTAGCCTAAAGTAGCCTAAAGTAGCCTAGATACGGACAAAATATCTATATCTATAATGAGTAGCCTAAAGTAGCCTAGATACGGACAAAATATCTATATCTATATCTATAATGAGTAGCCTAAAGTAGCCTAGATACGGACAAAATATCTATATCTATATCTATAATGAGTAGCCTAAAGTAGCCTAGATACGGACAAAATATCTATATCTATATCTATAATGAGTAGCCTAAAGTAGCCTAGATACGGACAAAATATCTATATCTATAATGTGTAGCCTAAAGTAGCCTAGATACGGACAAAATATCTATATCTATTTCTATAATGAGTAGCCTAAAGTAGCCTAGATACGGACAAAATATCTATATCTATAATGAGTAGCCTAAAGTAGCCTAGATACGGACAAAATATCTATGTCTATATCTATAATGAGTAGCCTAAAGTAGCCTAGATACGGACAAAATATCTATATCTATAATGAGTAGCCTAAAGTAGCCCAGATACGGACAAAATATCTATGTCTATATCTATAATGAGTAGCCTAAAGTAGCCTAGATACGAACAAAATATCTATATCTATATCTATAATGAGTAGCCTAAAGTAGCCTAGATACGGACAAAATATCTATATCTATATCTATAATGAGTAGCCTAAAGTAGCCTAGATACGGACAAAATATCTATATCTATATCTATAATGAGTATAATAGCCTAAAGTAGCCCAGATACGGACAAAATATATATATCTATATCTATAATGAGTAGCCTAAAGTAGCCTAGATACGGACAAAATATCTATATCTATAATGAGTAGCCTAAAGTAGCCTAGATGCGGAAAAAATATCTATACCGTGGGTTGAAAATGGAATTTTTCTTTTTTTTTTTTACTTTAATAGGCCTATAGCTTTTGAAAATTGCAATTTTAGGCTAATTTTAACCAATGCATGAAAACCATACCGTCTTTAATTTAACTAGTATAGCTTTGAAAATTTATTCCTTTTTTTTTTAACCAATACTTCCTTATAAAAAATTTACACAATAAAAAAGATTTATCTAAATGCATATCTTTCCCGTGTCCTATTACCGAATTTCAACATCTTGAGGGAAGCAATTAATCTTTCGTGGGCTACAAAAGCTTCATGTCACCGGACAGTTCAATCAAATGCGACACCGGTAACTTTAGCATTTCACCAATGATGCACAATTTCGAATTTGGACCAAAATAGACACATGCTTCGAGATTTTAAACAAGAGAGGAGAGCAAATGGTGGGGCTAGAAATATTGGTATTTGTTTGTTCAGACAAAAAATTCGTATTGTATTAACATGATGTGTTTTTCCCCGCCCATAGACCGAGGCTATCCTCACCAAACACACAAGTGTGAAAAAGCATGTCCAATATGGCAACATCTGTCAACATGACCTCGAGACAGGGAAACAATAGGAATATTTTCTTGGCCAGATTTTATGGTTATGAAGGTTAAATTTCGGGAGAAATAAGTTGAGTTTGCAAAACGTAATATATAATATGTAGACCTCAAATCTCAAGACTGGAACTCAGGGGTTCTCACATTTTTCCAAACAAGGGTTTACGGATTGTTTAACAAAACTCATACTTTTTAAAAACTCAACTATCTTTAAATTATTGTCTATGTAAACAATTTTTAAAACTTCTTAATTTTTGAAATTGGTTCACGATTTCCATTGCCTCGGAAGCGGTAAATAATCCACCTTACCGAAGTATTCGACTACAAATACATTCTTTAAACGGAAAATAGATCCACCTTACCGAAGTATTCGATTACAAATACATTCTTTGAAACGAGAAATAGATCCACCATACCGAAGTATTCGATTACAAGTACATTCTTTAAACGGGAAATACATCCACCATACCGAAGTATTTGATTGCAAATACATTTTTTAAAAGAGAAAACATACAACTTCCTGAAGTATTCGATTACAAATACCTTCTTTAAAATGTATTCAGCGTGCCGACAGCCTTAAAGTCACCCTGCTTTAGCACACTCTTTGTCACCCTGCTTTAGCACTCTATTTCTAATAGTAGATACTTGAATAGTTTTTTTAGGAGTCTTCCGCGTGCCATTGAAAATCGTTCTGCGTGCCAAGTATGGCACGCGTGCCGTAGGTTGCCGACCATTGATATATAGCATGTAAGAGAAATAACAGCCATTATCAAGCAGTGAATACAATATTATTTAAACACAAACGATGTCTATAAATGTTTGGTAGATTTTCACGTTTCATCAAGATGTTTTTTTAAGCGTAGGGAGGGGGTTGGGATGAGGAGGGGTCAGATTAGATTTCATTCACACGATCTTGGATTAGCGCCATCAAGTGTTAATTAATGGCCGATAATTTTACCAGGATGTGTGTGTGTGTGGGGGGGGGGGGGCTGTGTGGGTGGCACAAAGCCATTAAACCAGGGCATGTGTCACAGGTAACAGGTGAATGTCGTCTGTTGGGACGGTCGCAATTTTACACGCGAATTACGTAAGCACATTAACACGTAGCCTACACTGTACTTTAAGTATTGAAGCATATTTTACATTCCATACCAATGTTCAAACTGTGCCACTAATTGCTGGGCGATTCGGTTCCGATCAAAGCTGGCAAAATGTGTAAACCACCGATACGCCCCTATTACGAGTACACCAGTGTGCTAACACAAGCAAGACGTCTTCAGTTGCGCATCCAAGGATCCACGCACGGGCGAGTGCCCACCGAAACGGAGAGGAAGGTATAGGCGCAGCAATTACCGTCTCGCCAAGCCCGGTGTCTGAATGACCAGGCCTAAAGTCTGGTATTTGTACTACCGGGCAAACAGGCCGGTATATGAGGTTTTGCTGCTTCGTTAATTAAACGGGGTAATTCCGCTGGACGAGGGGGAACGTAGTTTATGCGCTTGCGGAATACCTAGCATGCCTCAGACAGGATTTTGGAGCTCAGCTGACTTGACTGGCCTCTTCCTACGTTACGCACCGGACTAAAGAGCATCGTCCGGTATAAGACACTTTAAAATTAGTTCCGATTCAATAAATCTTTTCGGTATACGGTGGACATCTTAGTGTCTGATTTCAGAGTCAAAAGAAACTCTGGTGTCATTTAGTAAACAATCACATTGGACATGGCTATTCACACTATTTAGACTAAGAATCGGACACCCTAGCCTAGCGTGGAACTGGAGCCCAGAAACCTAGGGGGGGGGGGGGGTGGGGGGAGACATCCCGCAATACTGTCTACCCTAAAGAAAAGCTCGAAACCAGGTCTGAAATCAGGGCGCCAGTATGTTGGAAAAAACTTTGGGGGTTCTAACTCTAAGATACATCTACTAAAAACTATCACTTTCATTGATGAGATACAACTGAGGGCCAGAAACAACGTGGTTTAAAAATACAAGGGGGAATAAGGCGATGAGAGAGAGAGTTATCCAATCAGATATCGTGTCAGGGTTGAAGGGACGGGGTAAGATGCACACGCAAACTGGCTGTTCAATAACGTTGTAACAAATCCAAGAAAGTTCAAATATAACTTAAATATTTAGAGTTTACATGGTACCCCATTATTACTGTGTCACCACGGTGCGCTCCCTTGACTTCAGCGTTTGCCTGTAAGTGGACCAAAAAAAAAATAGGACTATGGACACAAAAGAAGTAATTTGTTACGTTACATAACGTAAACATATCGTTACAAATAGGTAAACACTAGGGACAAATGTAAACATTAAGTAGAAATGAGAACATTGTGTACATTAAGTGCAGTGTTATTTCTAGTAAATATATACCCGTGAAGTATTTCTTCACTACTGGGTGTCTTCCTAAACATGACGCAGACGACCGAATAACAGATTCAGCTCATTAACACACACACAATTGTTTACACAGACACTTAGAACATATACACACGGAATGAGGCTAAGTGTAATTGAAGAGATGCACGTTCTTATTAAAATGTTGTATAAAGAAAGTTATGAATTCGTAGTAGTCTACATAGTCTAAGATCACCTAGAGCTAAGGAAGTCCTTCATCACAAAGAACTAATCACCATCCCTGAAGAGAAAAGAGGTGTACCATCACAAAGAGTTAAAGAGGTGTACCATCACAAAGAGTTAAAGAGGTGTACCATCACAAAGAGTTAAAGAGATGTACCATCACATAAAACGAAAGCGTCTATCATGACAGAATTAAGAAGTCTACCATAACATAGACAAAAAGGTCTACCAACAGAGAGACTTCCATCACATGAAAAAAAAAGTTTACCACCAGAAAGAAAAAACTAGACTAAAGCTTGTAGTACCATCACAAAAACGTATAGAGGTCTACCATCACAAAAACGTAAATCAATCAACCATCACAAAAACGTAAATGAGTCAACCATCACAAAAACGTAAATGAGTCAACCATCACATAACCGTAAATGAGTCAACCATCACAAAACCGTAAATGAGTCAACCATCACATTACCGTAAATGAGTCAACCATCAAAAAAATGTAAATGAGTCTACCATCACATAACCGTAAATGAGTCAACCATCACATAACCGTAAATGAGTCAACCATAAAAAAAACGTAAATGAGTCTACCACCACACATAACAAAAAGAGTTTACCATCACACTTAGCAACACACTTAGTCCTTCACGTGAATACATACAGTCCTACATCACACATAATGAAATGTCACATCTCCTGAGGCCAGGCTAACGATCACTACATGCAGAGTACAACACAGGGTAGTACTCAATGACACAGTACTCTACTTGAATAACAAATGACATCCCCACAGCCTCACTCCAAGATCTTAAGTTCAGCAGTGTATCCAGCTCTTTGAGAATATCAATCACCACAGCATCCTAGCATCTCAAGTAGCCGACACACGTTTGTTATCATGGGGACGTCCATAAATAACGACACGCGATTTAGACCGATTTTCACCCTACCCCCTTTTCCCTCCATTGAGACAAGTAATCATAGTAAAAGAGGCATAGGCTACACCCACTTCCAATATGACGTTCCAAATCTTCCCCCCCCCCCCCCAAAAAAAAAAAAATTAAAAAAATTAAAAAAAAAATTAAAAAAACAAAAAAAAAAAAAAAAAAAAAGAAACATAAAAAAAAAATAATAATACAAAAAAATAATAAAAACAAAAAACAACCTCAACATATTTCCGATTTCAAAATAAGCATTTTAAAAGTTCAGTTTTATTGTAAAGAATATAATTCCTGTAGTTAATAAGATCAAACTTGTTTAAGTGGAAATTTAATTGAAAGATTCATTTTTATGTGACGTCACATTTTTTACCCTTCTCCCCTTCCTTTGCCCAAGTCACATATCGTCACAAATCTTCGACTGCCTTCTCCCCCAGGTGCGTGACGTCATTTATGGACGGGCCCACTTTTTGTTTTGACGAAATCGATTAGTCAACTCGACAAAACTTGATTTACTGAAGCAAATGATTACACAAGACATCAAAATACATAAGTCATAACACGTTAGATGAGAAACAATTGATTATGTCTACACACGATGTGATTACTGGCCACCTTCCATGTACATATAACATTATTACATAAGCCAGGAATGTGGACAAACTTACTTATACTTAAGATACCTAACATTCAATCAGCAGTACAATTAATTGACAATACTTAACAATAATTACATAATAGCTTACATTCGCCTACATGATTATAAATATTATAATATTACAAGTTAAATTGCCCGGCGTTGCCCGGCGTTGCCCGGGTGAAAATAAAACAGGCTTGTATAAGCTACAGATAAAAAATCTATAAACTACAATGAACAGAAAGCTATAAATCTAAAAATTTTACAAATAATTCTTTTACTGACGATTTTTAGGTAAGTAATTTAAAATAAATATTGTAATCGGGTAAAAAATAGGCAGGTCTTTTGGTCTTTTTATTTGACACAAATCTAAATTGCCCGGTGTTGCTCGTAGATTTACAATCTTTTTTGTTAAATTAAGTAATATTAATTGAAATAAAAAAAAGGAGAAAAAAGGTAGAGACTAACTGGAGAATCGAACCCGGTCGCCCGCAATTCTGTCCGATAAGTTATTCACTTAGCTAGCGAAGACACTTGTTCGAAGTGAAATCGCATAAGTATAATTTGAGACAATAAGGTCACGTGTCCTGAAATTAACTAATATGACTGGTTGAACACACACACAGTCTACTTTATATATATATAAATTATTATTATTATAAATGTCTTGACGTACATAAGATGTTTTATAAAGTATGTTATATCAAATTTGATAACATTAGACATGCTTAGGTAGAATCCGAACTTCTATATGTTAGCACTATTAAGAAGAAGAGTTGCTTATATAAAACTTGATTACGTCTTGACACGTATACCTAGTTCATTGATTTTGAAGACGATTATATAAGACACTATTTACCAAAGACTGTATCTGTATCTGTTGTGTTTTTGTAATACTTGTTATCGAAGAGATAAGTGCATTAGGAAATAGTGAAGGAGGGAGGCTGGAACAATCGCTTTCATTAAAGGAGGGACATTAAGAATTTGCAACAATATATTCCAGTCAGTCTTAAACTATTTAGGCCTACCTTCGCAGTCAACGCCCATTGTGTCTACACCTATGTAAGCGAAGAATGCTTACACTGGGAATTTGTGTGTGTGTGTGTGTGTGTGTGTGTGTTCTCTTCACGTTCGATGAGGGAAGATGAGCTTAACCTTTAACTCAATGTCGAAACATTGACAGGTAACATTGTTATGACGTCATCGAGGAGGGCTAGGCTTCGCACACAGGTATTTCGTGAGAGAATGCAACTTTGATTTTTTGGGGCATATGCTAGTGATTTGTAGATGTAGACAAGTGATTTTTAGTTAAAATCGAGTGATTTTTTAAAACAGCCAATTTTAAACAGCAATTGATTTGTATATATGGGGAAATGATTTGCAGATATTGGCAAGTTATATATAGATATAGGCTATTGATTAGTAGATTTAGGCAAGTAATTTTTAAATATTGGCAATTTATTGAAATAAATTAACAAGTGATATTTAGATATAAGCAAGTGATTTGTAGGTTTAAGCAATTGATCTGTAGATATAGTCAAGTGATAAGTAGATATAGGCGATTGATTTGTAGATAATAGCAAGTGATTTGTATACACCGACAAGTGATTTGTAGATAAAGGCAAGTGATTTGTATACACCGACAAGTGATTTGTAGATAAAGGCAAGTGATTTGTATACACCGACAAGTGAATTGTAGATAAAGGCAAGTGATTTGTATACACCGACAAGTGATTTGTAGATAAAGGCAAGTGATTTGTATACACCGACAAGTGATTTGTAGATATAGGCAAGTGATTTGTATACACCGACAAGTGATTTGTAGATAAAGGCAAGTGATTTGTAGATATAGACAAGTTATTTGTAGATATAGGCAAGTGATTTGTAGATATAGACAAGTTATTTGTAGATATAGGCAAGTGATTTGTAGATATAGACAAGTGATTTGTAGATAAAGGCAAGTGATTTGTAGATATAGACAAGTTATCTGTAGATATAGGCAAGTGATTTGTAGATATAGACAAGTTATTTGTAGATAAAGGCAAGTGATTTGTAGATATAGACAAGTTATTTGTAGATATAGACAAGTTATTTGTAGATATAGGCAAGTGATTTGTAGATATAGACAAGTTATTTGTAGATATAGGCAAGTGATTTGTAGATATAGACAAGTGATTTGTAGATAAAGGCAAGTGATTTGTAGATATAGACAAGTTATCTGTAGATATAGGCAAGTGATTTGTAGATATAGACAAGTTATTTGTAGATAAAGGCAAGTGATTTGTAGATATAGACAAGTTATCTGTAGATATAGGCAAGTGATTTGTAGATATAGACAAGTTATTTGTAGATAAAGGCAAGTGATTTGTAGATATAGACAAGTTATCTGTAGATATAGGCAAGTGATTTGTAGATATAGACAAGTTATTTGTAGATAAAGGCAAGTGATTTGTAGATATAGACAAGTTATCTGTAGATATAGGCAAGTGATTTGTAGATATAGACAAGTTATTTGTAGATAAAGGCAAGTGATTTGTAGATATAGACAAGTTATCTGTAGATAAAGGCAAGTTATTTGTAGATATAGGCAAGTGATTTGTAGATATAGACAAGTTATTTGTAGATAAAGGCAAGTGATTTGTAGATATAGACAAGTTATCTGTAGATATAGGCAAGTGATTTGTAGATATAGACAAGTTATTTGTAGATAAAGGCAAGTGATTTGTAGATATAGACAAGTTATTTGTAGATAAAGGCAAGTGATTTGTAGATAATAGCAAGTGATTTGTATACACCGACAAGTGATTTGTAGATAAAGGCAAGTGATTTGTAGATAAAGGCAAGTGATTTGTAGATAAAGGCAAGTGATTTGTAGATAAAGGCAAGTGATATGTAGATATTGGACATATATTTTTCGACATAAGCAGCTTTTACGGAGATATAAAGAAGTGTTTTTTTTTGTATATACAGAAAGGTGATTCTTAGATATAGGCAAGTGATATGTAGATATAAGTGAGTGATTTGTAGATGTATACCAATGATTTTTTTAAATATATAGGCAAGTGATTAGTAGATAGAGGCCAGTGATGACAATCGCAGTAATTTAAAACTAATAATTAAAAATAAATTCAACAGCGGCTAATTTAGTAACTACTTTAAACTAACTAATTTACATTCTTTCCAACTATCTCTACCACTTGATTACATCTATAGGAAAGATTCAGTACAAAATTTAAACTTACACCTTCACACTAGAGTTGGCAACAACATTTTTACTTCAACTCTTGACAGTCTTTGAAAAAACAACACAAGCAACAACAGCGGACAGAGTTACCCAACATTGGTAAAGGTACACGGCGACTAAAGTTATTTCTGTCATGTAACGTCACGCACGTTCTGAGCACTTTTGATTTTAAAGGGAAACAACTCGTCACCATAAAGGGATGTAACTCGCATGCAAAAAAATCAAGGTAGTCCGTGTCAGAGTTCTCTCGGTGCAGCGTCACAAGTTGACTCGGCACATGACGCTTTATGGCTGGTGTTCCTGGCAAATTAGAAATACTTTATAAACTTACAAAATAATCAAGTTTATGAAGTTGTTTTTGTTGGCACACAACCAAGATGGCATCTAGGTCCTTTTTGGCATTTACGTATTCAATGGGTTACATGAATTATAGATGGAAACGAACATTTAACATTATTTACCTTTGTCAAAATGAAAGACTTTTACTCAAATCGGATGATAAGTGTGTGACGCAATAACTTTATTGTATAGAAAGAAGGAGCGTGTGTTACATATCAGATATGATAAGAAGATGAACGGGAGCCACAGGCATAAATCAGTATAAATACTGATATCATAGTGCACCCCACACCCTGTTTTGTTTACACATGTTATAATTAATATAGTTGTAACAAAAAAAAAAACAGAAAAAAAAAATTTGGTAATAAAAATGGTTCAGCGATAGAGCGCCACATTGTCAACCCGAAGGATTTAAAGATCAAATTCTAATATTTAGAGAACATTGAACGAAACGTTTCCAGCTGTAAGTTCCCTCAGTTCTTTCTCGACATTTGACTTACATACCACATGAAAAAAAAACTCGTTTAAAAACAATATAAAAACAACAACATAGGACACAAAGCAAAGAAAATATATTTTAAAATATAAAAACGAAAATTGTAAACAAGTTGTCAGTCATAAAGAATAGAAGTCTGAGGGTCTTAAGAAATTGGTAGCAGTCAAACCAGTTGGGTAAAAGAAAAGCTATTGTTATTTGTTACCTCGTCTTTAGTCTAGACTCTAGAGTTATGAAGGTAATTTTTTTTCAGCATATTAAAATAAGAGCAAGTCGCTTGAATAATACATTTTACAAGTTTAATACCAAGGTGGTAGAACAATATAGAATACAAGTTTAATAACATAGTAGGAGAACCATACAGAGTAGCCAACACGTTTAATAACAGTAAATTATTATGGACACTATATGTTTAACGTAAGCACGTTAAATAAATAAGTCATTACTGATAAATATTCTATGGACATATTTATAGGCTTTTGGCGAGAGCGTAGGAAAAAAACATAGATTAGTCTACAGTGTGACGTCATTTATCAACACCAATACAATTTTCCGCCTACTAGATTGAGGTGGTAATTTTTTACACAAGGGATATAGATCTAGTATAGACTATTTTTTTTTCTTTCTTTGACTGTTTATTCTCGTTAGGTTTATACATGCTACGATGAAAGAAAACACAATGAAACAGCCAATGTATAATAATATATTTATATAGATAGATAGATTTTTGAAAAATTGGTTTTGGAAGGGTGGGTGTAGGGTAATATAGAGAAATCCTAAACAAACTTTGTGACTAAGGCTTCTATTTGACTTCTGTGTCAATGTTGTTATGAAACTATTTCTTTTCTTTAAGTCAGCTTCTGTGTGGAAAGTAAAGGCATTTGGGTATTGTACTGTTCACACAAATCCATGCATCACCATGTCTAAAGACATTCCAGGCCTCCCAAAAATGCACTTTACTTGCAATTACTACTAGCACATCTCGTGGACTTCAAGTAATGGTGTTGTTTACATTAGTGTTATTTTGAAATAGTGTTATTTGTTTTTCCTACTTGGAAGATGGCCGAGTTTCCGTCTTTTATTGTAACTTCTCCGACAGCCTTTCAATTACTATTTTGTATGCATCGTAAATTCTTCCGCATGTATCCTACATTATTTAGTTAGAACAGTTTCCTAAAGTCGATATGTATGAGATCATTTCTAATGTGAGTTTTAAAATCTATGCGCTTAAAAATACAGTACACAGTCAAATACTTAAATAAAGAATGTGATATTTTCTAATAGTCTTACGATCATACCAAGTCATGCATGTCACTAGTGAATGTGAACATAATAAAATAAATCAAACACACACAAATAAAGCCAGGTCCGTGTAGACTCCAACAATCTAATCTAAGAACACCCTTTTCTTTTTTTCTTTTCTTGTTTTTTTTTTAAAATTTGCCGAACCATGCCAGCATAGTATACATACATGAGAGATTGTCATCTATTAAATACCACGCTGTATATTATTATGAAGCAGTCAGCCGTTACTTGTGCGCGCGCGCGCACACACTTATACATATTCATAATTCGCACACAGAACACACACACATTTATAACACACACACATGGCAGAGTCTATAGTGTGAAACTTGTTGATTAAAAAACATGTCTTATAACATCATCAACAACAAGAAAAATGAAAAAATAGTATTGGTGTCTGTGGATAGTTAATGTCTTTAGCTGTACCGTGGAGAGTTAATGTGTTTAGCTGTATGTGGAGAGTTAATGTGTTTAGCTGTATGTGGAGAGTTAATGTGTTTAGCTGTATGTGGAGAGTTAATGTGTTTAATCCCCGAATGATAACGTTGTTAATGGGATATCACGACAGTTCATGTAAGGGAGGAATAACTCAGAGAAACATAACGTACATTTTTTAAATCTCATGTTTACAGTTTACACATCATTAAATTGTATCCACCAGTAGTTGTTTTTAACATATTTATTGAAATCATAAAGGCCCCTACAGTTTTGTTGGAATTTAAGTAATGTGCATTTAAAAATCAACATTTTCCCCCCTCATATCTATATCTATATTAACAATTAACAAGTGCTACGCCGTTAGTAAAATGACTAAATTTAGAATCACTTGATGAAAGTAGGTTAAAATATAATAGTAGTAATAATACAGCAACATTAAATTTTAACTTACAAATACGACACACTACTCGCATTAAAATAGATGTTGAAATGAAACAAAAACATTTCTCTTATATTTATGTACACATTCATATATAAATTCTTTCTTTCCGGGTGTCACTCGTGCATGGAATGGGTTGCCAGTAAAACAATTAATTAATTTAACATCATTTTAAGTTTAAAGCAACTTTCGAAAGGAACCCTTGTTAGTTGTGATTAATAAGTAATATGCAATAGGTCTTAGAGTATTTTTTTCAAATTTAAACGTAGACTAACATAATTATCGCAACGTAAAAAAAAAAGATAAAAGCTACTATCAAAATTCAAATATACCTTTGCTCAGTAATAATTCACTACTTCAGCTAACATAAAAATATAAGCATAATAATATAAGAGACTTCAGCGCTTTTATATGAATTTTGCACTGTACATTATTTAGATCTATATAAAGTCGATTACCTCTATTGGTGATAAGTAGCTCCAAGGTAAAGCATTTATAACATACATAGTCAGAACTTTAAATGAGGGCATGTTTGGGGGGGGGGGGGGGTATAGTAGAAGGCATATTTTTTTTTGTATTTGGTGAAAGCAGTAGAGATAAGCTAGTTCGTTCTGGAACTATTTGAATAAAGCGCCAGTTGGAATTCAGTAAACATTCGTAGATAGCCTTACGTCTCGAATACAAACTGTCATAACATTGTCATACCTATAAATAATGTACGGTACGGGAAATGGGAATTAATGATCGTACAATAAAGACGGCTTTACATGATTTCTTTTGAAACAAGGATTTATTGACTCTTGAATTGATCCACGTACGGTAAAACTCAATTTTCTGTGCCTCAGTTTCTATTATAAAGTGTTTCGATATTACAACGTTGTTTTTTTTTATTGTTGTTATTGGTGTAAATGTGATTATTTGCTACAAAAGTTTATGGACCAAACAACATTTGTTTAGAATTAAGGAATTGGTTCTTGTCAAAGTTTATGGACCAAACAACATTTGTTTAGAATTAAGGAATTGGTTCTTGTCAAAGTTTATGGACCAAACAACATTTGTTTAGAATTAAGGAATTGGTTCTTGTCAAAGTTTATGGACCAAACAACATTTGTTTAGAATTAAGGAATTGGTTCTTGTCAAAGTTTATGGACCAAACAACATTTGTTTAGAATTAAGGAATTGGTTCTTGTCAAAGTTTATGGACCAAACAACATTTGCTTAGAATTAAGTAATTGGTTTTTGTCAAAGTTTATGGACCAAACAACATTTGTTTAGAATTAAGTAATTGGTTTTTGTCAAAGTTTATGGACCAAACAACATTTGTTTAGAATTAATTAATTGGTTCTTGTGAAATTTTACTCTATGGAAAATGTAAATCCTGTTTTGATGGGTGGCAGTGGTTGTCAAGAATGTGTACCAAAACTGCGGTATAAACTTCTGGGCCCCAAATATCCCCTATTAATGACAAACTGTATGGAAATTTAAAACACAATGAAATCACTGCTCAGTTGAACACAAATATTGAAATCTTTAATTGCACCAACTAAACATCGAGACCAAATAATAATAAGAAGAAAGAAGGCTGAATAGATATTGAGTGACAAATAAACCAATAGATACGTGTTTGTTCCATTATGTATGAAGATAAATGAAACATGTTGCAAGATAGATAGATATACAATGTATGGAAGAATAGTCAGAAAAATAGATTTTATAGAAATAGATAGATAGACAGATAGATAGGTGGTGGATAGTTAGCTAACTTTGCCTAAACTCCTAGTATTTCTATAACCATGCTGTCCATCTAACCTTTATTTTAGTGAAACAACTTTAAGCTTGTCTTGCTTAATTTGTACTTAAAACATCTTTACAGTTTTTATCGTTTAGAGTAAAAATGAGTTCCAAATACTTTATTGGAGTAAAATGTCTTTTGTTATGTCATAGAATTGTAGTTCATGTCTAGTACAAAGTACAAACACAAATGCCTTACAGAAAAGTTCCGACTTGAGACTAGCCTATAAATATTTATCAAAGGGAGAATACAAAGTTCCTTTATCATGTCTGTAATTTGACATGAATCAACAGTCTTGTTATATGGTGTACATGCTTTACTTGTGTTATATGTTATTATGTCTGCATTGTGTAATCTCAAAGTGGTAAAACTCTTAGAGTTGGTTTTTATTCCTATAATCAAAATGCATGACTGCATGACAGTGCTGTTTATAGCATGTGCAGATATTTTTTAAATAAAAGAACCTCGATTTTTTGGAAGTCAAGCAAGTTAGTTCATTGTGTATATTGTATAGTATATGGTAGCTTGTTGTGTATGATCTATATTTTGTGATAGCACATTCTGTAAGATCTATATTCTCACTTGGTACATTATGTAAGATCTATATTCTCAATTGGTACATTATCTAAGATCTATATTCTCACATGGAACATTCTGTAAGATCTTCATTTTGTGGTAGCACATTATGTATGATCTATATTCTGTAAAAGCACGTTGTGTATGTACTATATATTCTGTCGTAGCTCATTATGTATGATCTATATTCTGTAAAAGCACGTTGTGTATGTACTATATATTCTGTCGTAGCTCATTATGTATGATCTATATTCTGTAAAAGCACGTTGTGTATGTACTATATATTCTGTCGTAGCTCATTATGTATGATCTATATTCTGTAAAAGCACGTTGTGTATGTACTATATATTCTGTCGTAGCTCATTATGTATGATCTATATTCTGTAAAAGCACGTTGTGTATGTACTATATATTCTGTCGTAGCTCATTATGTATGATCTATATTCTGTAAAAGCACGTTGTGTATGTACTATATATTCTGTCGTAGCTCATTATGTATGATCTATATTCTGTAAAAGCACGTTGTGTATGTACTATATATTCTGTCGTAGCTTATTATGTATGATCTATATTCTGTAAAAGCACGTTGTGTATGTACTATATATTCTGTCGTAGCTCATTATGTATGATCGATATTCTGTAAAAGCACGTTGTGTATGTACTATATATTCTGTCGTAGCTCATTATGTATGATCTATATTCTGTAAAAGCACGTTGTGTATGTACTATATATTCTGTCGTAGCTCATTATGTATGATCTATATTCTGTAAAAGCACGTTGTGTATGTACTATATATTCTGTCGTAGCTCATTATGTATGATCTATATTCTGTAAAAGCACGTTGTGTATGTACTATATATTCTGTCGTAGCTCATTATGTATGATCTATATTCTGTAAAAGCACGTTGTGTATGTACTATATATTCTGTCGTAGCTCATTATGTATGATCTATATTCTGTAAAAGCACGTTGTGTATGTACTATACATTCTGTCGTAGCTCATTATGTATGATCTATATTCTGTAAAAGCACGTTGTGTATGTGCTATATATTCTGTCGTAGCTCATTATGTATGATCTATATTCTGTAAAAGCACGTTGTGTATGTACTATACATTCTGTCGTAGCTCATTATGTATGATCTATATTCTGTAAAAGCACGTTGTGTATGTGCTATATATTCTGTCGTAGCTTATCCACTTCACGGGAAACGAATCTGTTACCATAAATTTAAATTCATTATCAGTCCCCTACAGTTTCAATTCTCCTCTCATATATTGATATAGACAATTATTATTCATATATTATTTACAAATACCAGTTTATTTTGTGAGCTATGCATATAATTGGTTTGAGACTTGGCTCCTCCGTAAGGTACTTGTTTTTTTTTTATTCATTTTAAAAAAAAAACGTTTACAATGAAATGAGATTTGATGAAATACGATCCTTTTGAGGTTCCTGAATTTGAAGTAGTAATACCGTTGACAAACAACAGTAACATTTTGAGTTGTAAATCTCTTGCATGATTTGTTGTTTGTAATCTGCTATTTGCAGATGATTTCTACTCAATTGTAGTTGACGCTAAATGTGTACATGTATAAAATTAAAACGATAGTTTGAAACAGACAAATAAGCTTGTTTTAGCTTTAGAAGTGTTGAATTCGAAACAGTGTGTGTGTATATGTGTATGTGTGTCTCTGTGTGTGTGTGTTTGTGTGTATTTGCTGTGTGTTGGCGTGTGTGATCGTGAGATGTGGATGTTCGAGTGTGTGTCTGCTTGTTTGTATTAGTGTATGTTTATCTGTGTGCTAATCTGTGTGTTGGTACGGGCGTCTGTGTATGTGAGTGTGTGTGCTTGTCTGTGGTGTATATGTTTGAGATGGAATCGAGAGAAAGAGAGAGAGAGAAAGAGAGAGAAAGAGAGAAAGAGAGAGAGAGGGGGAGAGAGAGATATAGAGAGAGAGGAAGAGAGAGAGAGAGAAAGAGAGAGAGAGAGAGAGAAAGAGAGAGAGAGAGAAAGAGAAAGAAAGAGAGAGAGAGAGAGAAAGAGAGATAAAGTTTCAAGACTAGACTTGGGCCATGGATGAGCGTAGGACGCAATAATGTTCTTTATAAAAGGAGCGTCTGTAATATATTAGATACGATAAGAGAGAGAGATACCGATAGAAAGTGGAGAGAAAGAAAAGGATAGAAGATAAAGCGGAAATTTTAATTATAGATAGATAGATAGATAGATAGATAGAGAGAGAGAGAGAGAGAGAGAGAGAGAGAGAGAGAGTAAAAGAAAGATAGAGGAAGACAGAAAGTAGAAGTTAAAAAAAAAGTGTTTCCATAAAAGTGTCTGCATGACCTCTAAAATATTTTAAATGACCTCTAAAGCTAATTGTTCTATTCTGAAGTGCCCAAGTAATTGAAGTGGCCGGCAACGACAGAAGTAGGGGGGCGTGGTCTGTTTAGTTAACATCAGCAATATTTAGGCTTCTAACTGACGCACCTTTTATATATTATAAACTTTGTAAATATTCCTTTTTTACGCCCTGTTGGTGCATAGGGCTTGTGAAGCAGCTTTCACGAAATTGACACGGCCACGTCATTCAAGGGGATAGTGTAGTTAGCACAATGCCCGATCAACTTTATTTTCAAGTTATGTTAAAGTACTCATCATATCTTATATTGTTTTAGTTTAGTGCTTTTAAAGAATAAAAAAAAAATATACAACTCTATTTAACGTTATTACGAAATTTGATTGACGTCGTTTCTGAACGAACCTTTCTCCTACGTAATCCTTACTCTGGATCTATCTATCTTTCGCAGCTCTTGCAAAACTCATTCTCTCGCTAAAAGGCTCGCGTGAACAAACAGTAGCATGACGAGCACATGGGTGTGCGAAAGCTTACCATCTGTTTACCCAGAGTGAATTAACCAATCGTGTTGCTGCCTTTTCAGTCCCAGCCCATAATGGTGTCGTACGCATGCGCGGCAAATAGAGAGAGTCGTCTTTATGTTAACGTGGAGCCGCATGCCATTAAAAACAAATTAAGAGTTTGTATTTTCAGTAATTGCATTTTCAGTAATTGTGAGCTTTTAAACAAATGGGCCTCAACTCTTGGCTAAGTGTGTACACCCTCTAGAACACATTAAGATTCAACCGGTCGGCTAGCTACTTGCGCCTCTGAGGATCGTCGCATGGGGACCCTGATCCCACTGAACTTTGAAGGAAGCAACGTTACACGTCTCGCAAATCGCTCTAGATCTAACCGAAACCTCTGAGTCAGAACGGAATTTTTCTATCTCTTAGGACAGACTAACCAATGTTCAACTGCTGTTCGCAAGGAACTCATGGAACCTTTCTCCACTTCATTCTTCAAAGTTCTCGAATATTTGCTACTGTCACCGAGATCTGCACCCTGAACTAATTTTTATAAAAAAAAAAAAGTATTGAACAAGTATAGTCTAAGCACGTTTGTTATACTAGTTTTAAATGGGTGTTGTTTTTTAAAGGGGGGGGGGGGGGGTGTTTTCATCGGTAACGAATCTATGTTCCAAGTTTCAGCTAGATAGGATTTCGGACAGTGATTTAATAAGCAGTACAAAGAATTTCACTGGCTGTCACAAAAAAAAAATTAAAGCAAAGTTAATATAAAGGAATAAATACTCAACAACAAAAAAGACGTGCAAAACTGTACATTTTTTTGACTCCCTTTCTATTAACTCGTACTGTCTGTCTGCTTGGTTGGTTGCTTGCTTGGAAAACTTTGCATCGATTTTTCGACCACTTCCCGTCGTCCAATAGAGCTGAAACTTGGGCAGCATACTTGTTGCGACTAACAATACAGTCCATCAAATGATTAGCTTCCTAGTCTTTAGTTACTAATACCTTCGACCAATTTGCGAATCGAAGAAAATTTTACGTAAAACATGGCTGCCTTTCTCTACCAGAAGAGACGGAAGTAAATAAACTTGTCGGCTTTGGCCCGAATAAAAAAGGATGCGCAACATTTCAGTGTGAAAATTCATAAGGTATGATATCACTTATATTTATTTTAATCAATCAAAATATAAATTAAATATAAACTTAGTTTACAAAGAAAGGGTTAGTTTTTTTTTATGTCTTTAGTAGTTGTTGAGCTAAATGCACAAGAGTGTGAATAGTTGAGCTATATAATATTATATGATCATCATTATCATTCATCAAGTTTTGTACGTCTGTATAACGCATATTTTTTAAATCCACGTTTTGTATTTATTACACGCGCAAAAGTTTTTGTTTGCGGAAATCAAGAGGACCCATTTGAAAACGAGACACTGCGCGCAGAGTATGTTCTACAAGTATACAGTCACTGGCATATGTATGGTGGAGAAAAGGATTAAACTTGATATGGATCAATTCTATTATCTTCAAATCGTATAATTTACAATCGTGTCACTCTAATCAGACAGTGAGTGATGTGCTCAGAAAACATACAGTAAACAAAACTCTAGTAAGTAAACATTAAAACCTGGAATTTGTCTGTTGACCCTTTCTGTTGGAATTTAAAACCATTTATTAATTAACTTTGCTTTTTTTTTTTAAATAACTTTTCGGCATCATTGACCCGTTTCCCGTCATCCTATCTACCTGAAACGTGACACATAGACTCACCCCCACCTCCAACCCAAGGATCTGTTCTTGTTTTTTTTTCCGTTATTTTTTTTTTTAAATAATGAAGAATACAGTTTTGGGGCAAAATGTGAAAGTTTTGAAAGAAAAAGAAAATATGCAAACAAAATTCAATATATGCAGGATTTAAATGAAATTAATTATTTCTCATCTTCTCATTGATTCTTTAATAAGCCTACAGACTTAGCTATTTTTTTCTGTTAGTTTTAGATCTTTTCTTTCTTGGGGTTAATTTTATTTGTTAATTTTAGTTGTACTAACTTTTTGGTCCAGTGTCCATAGAAAACTTCTGTCTTCGACATAGAGTTGGTAGATCTATATGAAGAGCCACGAACTACATAGTTCTAAAGAATGAATGTCTTAACAAAAATGTCCTAGTTGATAGGGGGAGGGGTAAGGGGAGGGGAGAGGGTTGAGGTAAACCGATTTTTTAGTGTCTGATAAAAATACCGGACGGGACGAACCTTTCGGCTCTTACGTCCGGGGAGTAACAATGTAAAGGAGTGGATCAAAGGGTCCGGGGAGTAACAATGTAAAGGAGTGGATCAAAGGGTCCGGGGAGTAACAATGTAAAGGAATGGATCAAAGGGTCCGGGGAGAACAATGTAAAGGAGTGGATCAAAGGGTCCGGGGAGTAACAATGTAAAGGAGTGGATCAAAGGGTCCGGGGAGTAACAATGTAAAGGAGTGGATCAAAGGGTCCGGGGAGTAACAATGTAAAGGAGTGGATCAAAGGGTCCGGGGAGTAACAATGTAAAGGAGTGGATCAAAGGTTTTTGGAGGCATACCAAGATCCTGTCCGAGACTAGACAGCCCGTGCTGCGTAACATAGGGTACGGTCTTTGCAGTGCATGCACTACACTCCTCTCCCACCGGCGGAATTTCCTTTAGATCATTAACGTGGTGACTAGCTCGTATATCTGCACTGTCACCCGGTAGCACACATAACTAGGGGCCTGGACATCCAGGCACCAGGCGCTCATTGCTTCATCCCCATCGAGTCTCGAAAGCATCTCGGCAGTGCAATGATCCTCGGACGCGCAACAGGCGCTGTCCTTTTTGCGTTTGCCCACCGGTGTACTCTTAATGGGGGCGTAACGGTGGTTTCACACTTCGCCAGCGTACAGTGTTGAGGTACACAAACTTACAGTTCTTTATATTAAAACACATTTTCCATGTTGGTATCAATCCATCCCCTTTTCCCACCCCCAAAAATATGTTCAATATTACACAATGTATATATACTAGCTACACTCTTCACTTTTAAAGGCAAAAGAACTAGCAAACTGTAGCCCTAATGACCACAAAGAAACATGTGTGAAATAGCTTAAAACTAGACTATGTCTGATGTTTATTCAGTAGATAAGTAATCTCGTCCTATTTAAAGGATATGTTTTCTCATGATATAAACTTTCAACAAATCATGCTCAATGTGAAGACTTCCACAACAACTACTCCAATTTCCTAATATTACAAGTGAAACCAAACTCAGGCAGATCTCTCGATAAGTGTTTGCTTTTGTGTTATTCACGTCCAGTTTAAATATGCGTTATTTTGTTGTTGTTTTGGAAATGTAGCTAGACACAATGCAGCAACTGAATTTATTTTCTTTTTACAACCAGTTAAACATAAAATTTACTGCACATAATTTTTCCGAGTCTGAAAACAAACTGATCGATTACTTATCATAGATTATGTAGTGTGTGTCTGTATGTGAGTTTTCTGTGTTTTTGTGTGTTCTGTGTCTTTTTGTGTTCTGTGTATGTATGTGTCTTTGTGCGTTTCGGTCTTTGGATGTGTGTTAGCTGTGTTTGTGTGCAATGGTTTTGTATGCGTCTATATGTGTGTTTTCTATGTCTGTATGCGTCTATATGTGTGTTTTCTATGTCTGTATACGTCTATATGTGTGTTTTCTATGTATGTATGCGTCTATATGTCTGTTTTCTATGTCTGTATGCGTCTCTATATGTGTTTTCTATGTCTGTATGCGTCTATATGTGTGTTTTCTATGTCTGTATGCGTCTATATGTGTGTTTTCGTTGTCTGTATGCGTCTATATGTGTGTTTTCTATGTCTCTATGCGTCTATATGTGTGTTTTTATGTCTGTATGCGTCTATATGTGTGTTTTCTATGTCTGTATGCGTCTATATGTGTGTTTTTATGTCTGTATGCGTCTATATATGTGTTTTCTATGTCTGTATGCGTCTCTATATGTGTTTTCTATGTCTGTATGCGTCTCTATATGTGTTTTCTATGTCTGTATGCGTCTCTATATGTGTTTTCTATGTCTGTATGCGTCTATATGTGTGTTTTCTATGTCTCTATGCGTCTATATGTGTGTTTTTATGTCTGTATGCGTCTATATGTGTGTTTTCTATGTCTCTATGCGTCTATATGTGTGTTTTTATGTCTGTATGCGTCTATATGTGTGTTTTCTATGTCTCTATGCGTCTATATGTGTGTTTTTATGTCTGTATGCGTCTATATGTGTGTTTTCTATGTCTGTATGCGTCTATATGTGTGTTTTTATGTCTGTATGCGTCTATATGTGTGTTTTCTATGTCTCTATGCGTCTATATGTGTGTTTTTATGTCTGTATGCGTCTATATGTGTGTTTTCTATGTCTGTATGCGTCTATATGTGTGTTTTTATGTCTGTATGCGTCTATATATGTGTTTTCTATGTCTGTATGCGTCTCTATATGTGTTTTCTATGTCTGTATGCGTCTCTATATGTGTTTTCTATGTCTGTATGCGTCTCTATATGTGTTTTCTATGTCTGTATGCGTCTCTATATGTGTTTTCTATGTCTGTATGCGTCTCTATATGTGTTTTCTATGTCTGTATGCGTCTATATGTGTGTTTTCTATGTCTGTATGCGTCTATATGTGTGTTTTCTATGTCTCTATGCGTCTATATGTGTGTTTTTATGTCTGTATGCGTCTATATGTGTGTTTTCTATGTCTGTATGCGTCTATATGTGTGTTTTCGTTGTCTGTATGCGTCTATATGTGTGTTTTCTATGTCTCTATGCGTCTATATGTGTGTTTTTATGTCTGTATGCGTCTATATGTGTGTTTTCTATGTCTGTATGCGTCTATATATGTGTTTTCTATGTCTGTATGCGTCTCTATATGTGTTTTCTATGTCTGTATGCGTCTATATGTGTGTTTTCTATGTCTGTATGCGTCTATAAGTGTTTTTTCTATGTCTGTATGCGTCTATATGTGTGTTTTCTATGTCTGTATGCATCTATTAGTATGTTTCTGTGTATGCGTGTATGTGTGTGTTTGTATATAAGGATGTGTCTGTGTGTGTTCTTGTGAGTAAGTTTGTGGGTGTAATTGTATTTTCGTGTTTGAAGTTTAAGAGATTGGTGTGTTTGAGAGAGAGAGAGAGACAGAGGGAGAGAGAGAGAGGGGGGGAGAGAGAGCGAGAGAGAAAGTATGTTTATGCACCTGTCAATGTATCGGTGGCTTGTAGCATTACATTCTCTTACATTTAATAAATTGTGCATAACATTTAGTATCTGTTACAAGTGCATTCTTGTTTACATGTTTTATCAGCCCCCCCCCTCCCCCTCACCATATTATTAAAACATAAATAAAAGATTTGTAATGAGGAAGAAGAAAAAGAAACGACTTAAAAAACAATTATTTCTTGATTCTGTCAAACATTTGAGTTGATAGCGATGTTTGCATTTCGTAACAGGCCTTTTGTAAAACAGGTTATCAGCAATTTTTTAAAACAGATTTTTGGTTAGTCAGATGTCATCACAAATTTAGACACCTCAGTTTTTTTTTTATTTCAAAACTTCAAGCAAGGGCGGAGACCTAAATTAACTTCTGGAAAGAACAAATTACGGCATTAAGCTGAGTAGTAAGTAGAGTAGAGAGTAGTTACTTGCCCTTGGGATTAAACTGATACCTAAAAGTTTTACTTCGCTTAATCTAAATACATTATGGGAATTCGGTTATGATGTTGTGGAGTTTGGTTACAATTAAATGTACAAAGACAAATAGTTTGATAAATGTGGTAAAACAAAACTTTTGGTAGTGTTGAGAAAACTGCTTCATATTTTTCCATGACAGGTACATCAGATCTAGTCAAGTTGGTCGTTTTTTTTTTCAATGATTTCTAGAACAGATAACTCTTTTTGTGCGATTTGGCCAGTCTGCCTAAAATACAATCGTCTCCTAATGATAATAAATTGTTTCTTGTATGAAAAAAAAATGGTATCATACTGCTCGTGCATGTCTATTTATAAGTATATTTCTATCCGTCTGTACTAATAGTTCTTGTTATATTGTTTAAAACATTGTTCATTCATGCTGATGCTTATTCAAGTCAAGCTTCCATTGGTTTGGATCAATCAAAGAATCTTTATCTTCTATGATATGTACATGCAAACAACAAAAACGATAAATTAAATTAAAAATAAATTTATTCAAGTGCCTTCCAATCTATCAGACAAACATTACAGATACAAATTGTTTACATTTAAAAGATATATACTCGCATTTGGATACAGAAATATATAATTCACATTAATAATTAATTTCTTTCTTGTTAATTTTATTAAATTTCAATGTAATATATTCAATGCATAGTCATGTAGTTCTTTTAATGTAATTGTTTGTTTCAAACATATAAGAATATGAAATAGATGAACTAAGTGGATTCAATAAAAATATTGAAAATAATTTATTAGGGTTTTTTAATGTCCCACGTCTCCCCGTTTTCTCTACATATGAAAAAAAAACGTAAACAAAATATTAAAAGATAGTTGTATGTGGAAGGCATTTGCTTATGTATATTCAACAGCTAAATATGTCTCGTAAAATAGTGCCCTGTCAAACTCAAGCGTCTCATCAAATTAGAGTGTCTCGTAAAATAGTGCCCAGTCAAACTAAAGCGTCTCATCAAATTAAAGTGTCTCGTAAAAAAGTGCCCTGCCAAACTAAAGCGTCTCATCAAGAGTGTCTAGTAAAATGGTGCCCTGTCAAACTAAAGCGTCTCATCAAGAGTGTCTCGTAAAATAGTGCCCTGTCCAACTAAAGCGTCTCATCAAGAGAGTCTAGTAAAATGGTGCCCTGTCAAACTAAAGCGTCTCATCAAATTAGAGTGTCTCGTAAAATAGTGCCCTGTCAAACTAAAGCGTCTCATCAAGAGAGTCTCGGACAAGTCAGAATGTTTAGAGAAAAACTATTTTAAAAAAAATAGGACTGAACAATAAAGAAGAGTATTTTATTCTCTACGTCTCTCTTCATATAAAGGTTAATGCAGTTCTGCACATTTTATTTCTATTAGGGTACTCCATGCGTCACATTTGAGAATCACTGCTACATCAGAACTTGAGCAGACCGGAACTAAAGAATGTGAGGGTTTTAGGGAACAATATCTCGGTTTACTTGACAACTTGAGATGCTGGAGATGGGGGGGATGAGATATATGTGTGCGTGTTTATACATGGTATTGTGTATTTATACATGGTATTGTGTATTTATACATGGTATTGTGTATTTATACATGGTATTGTGTATTTATACATGGTATTGTGGATTTATACATGGTGTTGTGTATTTATGCATGGTATTGTGTATTTATACTTGGTCTTGTGTATTTATACATGGTATTGTGGATTTATACATGGTATTGTGGATTTATGCATGGTATTGTGGATTTATACATGGTATTGTGTATTTATACATGGTATTGTGTATTTATACATGGTATTGTGGATTTATACATGGTATTGTGTATTTATACATGGTATTGTGTATTTATACATGGTATTGTGGATTTATACATGGTATTGTGGATTTATACATGGTATTGTGGATTTATGCATTTTATTGTGGATTTATACATGGTATTGTGTATTTATACATGGTATTGTGGATTTATACATGGTATTGTGTATTTATACATGGTATTGTGGATTTATACATGGTATTGTGTATATATATACATGGTATTGTGTATTTATACATGGTATTGTGTATTTATACATGGTATTGTGTATTTATACATGGTATTGTGTATTTATACATGGTATTGCGTATTTATACATGATATTGTGTATTTATACATGGTATTGTGTATTTATACATGGTATTGTGTATTTATGCATGGTATTGCGTATTTATACATGGTATTGTGTATTTATACATGGTATTGTGTATTTATACATGGTATTGTGTATTTATACATGGTATTGTGTATTTATACATGGTATTGTGTATTTATACATGGTATTGTGTATTTATACATGGTATTGTGTATTTATACATGGTATTGTGTATTTATACATGGTATTGTGTATTTATGCATGGTATTGTGTATTTATACATGGTATTGTGTATTTATACATGGTATTGTGTATTTATGCATGGTATTGTGTATTTATACATGGTATTGTGTATTTATACATGGTATTGTGTATTTATGCATGGTATTGTGTATTTATACATGGTATTGTGTATTTATACATGGTATTGTGTATTTATACATGGTATTGTGTATTTATGCATGGTATTGTGTATTTATACATGGTATTGTGTATTTATACATGGTATTGTGTATTTATACATGGTATTGTGTATTTATACATGGTATTGTGTATTTATACATGGTATTGTGTATTTATATATGGTATTGTGTATTTATACATGGTATTGTGTATTTATGCATGGTATTGTGTATTTATACATGGTATTGTGTATTTATACATGGTATTGTGGATTTATGCATGGTATTGTGTATTTATACATGGTATTGTGGATTTATGCATGGTGTTGTGTATTTATACATGGTATTGTGTATTTATGCATGGTATTGTGTATTTATACATGGTATTGTGTATTTATACATGGTGTTGTGTATTTATACATGGTATTGTGTATTTATACATGGTATTGTGTATTTATACATGGTATTGTGTATTTATACATGGTATTGTGTGTTTATACATGGTATTGTGTGTTTATACATGGTATTGTGTGTTTATACATGGTATTGTGTATTTATACATGGTATTGTGTGTTTATACATGGTATTGTGTATTTATACATGGTATTGTGTGTTTATACATGGTGTTGTGTATTTATACATGGTGTTGTCTTATTGAGTATTTAGGCATGCTAGTTGAATTCATAGGGTAAAGGCGTAAGCGAAAAAAAAATTATAAAAGGAATATCGGTGGTAGGTGGAATTTACTAGAAGTTCTTACAATTTTCACGAAAAGGAGTGTACCCCCACTTACTTACACACTTGATGACGCTTATGGAATGAATAAATCCCCAGTATTCGCCTTTTTATTTGAATGGTCTTCACGCGATTTCAAGTTAAACGTCATTCATTTGTGCGCATAAAACTGATGTCACGCATATTTACAAAGCTGGGGCTATATATAGTAACGGAAACTAACAGAGATGTACAACACCGAGATGAGTGCATTTAAAAATGTGAGGTTCTTGAAACGACTGAATTTCAGTTATAAACTCTCATTTTATTGAGGGCAACTGCACTAGGCGTAATGAATGATTCAACTCACCGAGTCAGTATTGTGAATCCCATTTTGTTTTTAATTTAGAAAAAACAACAACTAAAACAACTTACACAATGGTTCCCATTTTACTGTGGAACAGGGAACATCGAACACGGACAGAACAGACGTGAGAGTGTAAATTGGGGATGGGAAGAGAGAGAGAGAAAAAAGAGGAGAGAGAAACGTAGCTGAAGGGACAGAGTCGTAGAGAGTGGGAAAAAAGCGATTAGATAGAGCGAGGGAAGAGAGAGTAAAGAAGAAAGAGATTAAAAGATATTAAGATACATCGAAAGAGAATTAGAGATAGAGAGAGAAAGAGAGATGGAATAAGGTAAAGAACGATAAATAGAAGAACAAAACGAAAAAGCATAGACTTTGTGTTAAGCTCCTGTTTGATGTAAGCTTACTCGTGTTTTAGAACGTATTTTTCACTAATTCCCCCCCCCCCCCCCCCAACACACACACACCCTAATTTGATAAGCGATTAATGCATTGAAATCAACCCAATTCTTAAGTTGTCGATCTAATTGACTTAATTTTTAAAAAAATATGGATTGATGAATATGTACATATTTGATTGGCTCAACAAGACTAGAAACGAATATAATCGCTTTGATTGGCTATCGCGCTGCTGTAGGGATACATGACATAATATATGTCAGTGATTTACGTGATACCGTGGTTAAGCGGCGGCGCGTTGGGGGGTTGACGGGATCAAATTGATTTTCAAATGTTATTTCCCGGGACTGGAGGGTGTCCCTGAACCTAGCCAGCTCTGACAGGTACCGGGCATAAGTTGGGCAAAAGTAAAGGCGGCCGGGCATGTTGGTGGTCACAAAATAACTAGATAATGTTATCTATTTGGTCCGGTGTTGTCTAAAAGGGGGGGGCAGTAAAGTAGAGTGAAGTACTCGTCAGACCAAATTGATCCATAGGACCGGTGAAACAGCGTTCACCATTTCTTTTTGTGGCCACGGCATACTAGGTGATTGTGTGGCCAGCACAATGCACAGCCATCTTTACTTTACCACAACTAAGGTCAGGTACCCATCAGAGCTTGGTAGACTCCAGGATACCCTTCAGACCAGGGAAAAAATGCTAGCCTGCACCAGAATTGATTCTAGGCTCTTTGGTACGTCAGCCGAACACACTATCGCTCGTCCACCGTGGCCCACAAATGGGAGGATACTTCTGTTTACGTTATTTGTCATCGGTTGATTAGCTTGTAGAACTTTACTCTTTGATTAACATAAGGGTGAATATATAGGTCATGCCTATCATCCCTCGTGGCGCTGATATAATTTATTGCATCTCGAGTGTAAAAGACCGAAAAAGAATGAAATGTTAATATATAGTGTGTAAAAAACAACAAGAACAAAGTAATGGTAAACTGGATATGAAAATGTCTCTATCAGATTTCTTTAAAATCTCACCAATTAGCCAATGGGCAAATACGAAATTGTCATCTTTAAAGTCAAGACATCTATTGGTTTTAAAAATAAGCGCTATTCACTGTGCTTGAAAAGTTAGGTTTTTTTTTACCAATTAATATTCTGGTGGAAGACTTTATGCAATGATTTTCAGTCTTTATTTCTTGACACTGAAGTGTTAATACAACGTTTGCTTTGAACCTTAATTTTTTTTTTTTTTTTATAAAATAAATCCGCTTTTTTTGTGTGTATTTGTTGTTTTTATGTTTTTAATTTACAATGCAAGATTTCAATTTTGGCACAATGCTGTGGAAACAATAGAGTGGTTTCCCTTTGTATTTAACAAGACACAGTCTAAGTAAAAACAACAACAGCAGATATTGTTATGTTGCAGTTAGAAATTTAAATTCGAGGAAGCATTTACTTTTTGCTCTAATCTAGCAGTTCTTAATCAATTGTGGTGATAGCCAGAATCATATTGGCCATCATATTAATTCCCTCATTTCTACTCGACCTAGAAATTATACCGGAAGTAATCATAGGATCCCCAAAAGCTAAAGGGAATATTGACTGACATCAACTGCAAGCTTTCTACCGTCGTGCATCTTCGTCAAGTGTCGTGTCTTCTCGTATTTCGTCGTGTCCTCTCGAGTTATGTCGTGTATTCTAGTGTTCTTGGTCGTACCTTCTTGTGTTTTATTGTGTCTTTTCGTGTTTTTTTGTGCCATCTCATGTTTTCTTGTGTTTAGTCGTGTTTTCTTGTGTTTTGTCGTGTTTTCTTGTGTTTTGTCGTGTTTTCTTGTGTTTTGTCGTGTTTTCTTGTGTTTTGTCGTGTTTTCTTGTGTTTTATCGTGTCTTTTTATGTTTTGTCGTGTCATTTTATGTTTTATCGTGTGTTTTTATGTTTTATCGTGTCCTTTTATGTTTTGTCGAGTCATTTTATGTTTTGACTTGTCTTTTTATGTTTTGTCCTGTCTGTTTATGTTTTGTCGTGTCTTTTTATGTTTTGTCCTGTCTGTTTATGTTTTGTCGTGTCTTTTTATGTTTTGTCGTGTCTTTTTATGTTTTGTCCTGTCTGTTTATGTTTTGTCTTTTCCTTTATGTTTTGTCGTGTCTTTTTATGTTTTGTCCTGTCTGTTTATGTTTTGACTTGTCTTTTTATGTTTTGTCGTGTCTTTTTATGTTTTGTCGTGTCTTTTTATGTTTTGTCCTGTCTGTTTATGTTTTGACTTGTCTTTTTATGTTTTGTCGTGTCTTTTTATGTTTTGTCGTGTCTTTTTATGTTTTGTCCTGTCTGTTTATGTTTTGACGTGTCTTTTTATGTTTTGTCGTTTCCTTTATGTTTTGTCCTGTCTGTTTATGTTTTGTCGTTTCCTTTATGTTTTGTCGTTTCCTTTATGTTTTGTCGTGTCTTTTTATGTTTTGTCGTGTCTTTTTGTGTTTTGTCGCAATTTCTTGTGTTTGTCGTGTCTTTTTTTTTGTTTTGTTGAGTAGGCATATTCTCGTGTTTCATCGTGTTTTGTCGTGTTTTGTCGTGTCTTTTTATGTTTTGTCGTGTCATTTTATGTTTTGTCGTGTATTTTTATGTTTTGTCGTGTCATTTTATGTTTTGACTTGTCTTTTTATGATTTGTCCTGTCTGTTTATGTTTTGTCGTGTCTTTTTATGTTTTGTCGTGACCTTTAATTTTGTCGTGTCTTTTTGTATTTTGTCGTAACTTCTTGAGTTTGTCGTGTCTTCTTTTGTTTTGTTGAGTAGGCCTATTCTCGTGTTTAGTCGTGTTTCATCGTGTTATCTCGTGTTTTGTCGTGTATTCTCGTGTTTTGTCGTGTTTTGTCGTGTCTCTCCATGTATAGTCATGTCTCCACAATTAGGTGTATCAATTAAAACAGGGGCTTACTGCTAGTTACTAGGTTTATCTAGGCTTATCTAGTACTATCCAGGTATATCTATACCATTCTATGCTCAGCTAGGTTTATTAGGGTTACCTAGGTTAGGACTTGTGAGTAACGCCCATACAGTCAGAGGCCGAACCAACGGTAAAACCCAGGTGTAAATCGAGTCGCTGGGCAGCCACTAGATGAACCTTTAGTCGAGCGTGTTTATCACCTGAGCGGTTTCGGGTTTCCATCAGACAGGTAAAAAGACAGAATTTAGCACCGTAGTTAGAAAATGTTATATTCGTGTGTATGTAGAGAGCTTTGATGGGGGTTGGTTGACTAAAGGATTTAACACAGTCGTAAATGTACATGGGACGATTTGAAATTTGATACCGCTGTTCGGAATAATATACATAAATATAGAGAGAGATAAACTAAAGACATAAAAGAGAGAGAGAAATAATGCAGAAATAGAGAGGACAGAGTCATAGAGAGGACAGTCATAGAGAGGACAGAGTCATAGAGAGAACAGAGTCATAGAGAGGCAAAAAAAAAAGGCAAAAATAGATAATGACAAAAAGAAATTAAAAAAAAATAGTGAAAAATACGAAAAAAAGTTAGCTCTGTAAATAACAAAAAATAGAAAGAGGATTAGAGAAAGCAAATAAGAAAGAATTAGTGAATTCTAAAATGGCAGATAGAATTGACGAGAAAGAGACAGGAGATAAAAATACAGAGATAAAGAGAGCGATAAAAATAAATAAATAGAGAGAGAGAGTAAGAAAGAGACAGAAATAATGAAAAAGAAGAAAGAACGATATTGAAAGAAATAAAGAGACGAAAAGTAAAACAGAGAGAATAAAGGAAAAAAAGATCTAGAAAGAGAGAGAGAGATAGAGAGAAAATAAATAGAGAGTCAGAGAGAGACAGAAAGAGAAGTAGTATTAAAAATCAAGTGTTGTGAAGTGTAGTAAAAAAAAGAAGGAAATATAAAGTGAACGATCATTTGAGTTTATTACGGTACTTCGCCTATGATTGCCCGATTTGACACAGGTGTTACATTTTGATGACCGAGAAGGAATCCACACACAAAAATTACTATCACCAATATGGCAGCTACGAGACTAGAACATACCATAGTGCAGGGGGTCGGCAACTTTTTGCTTATAGTGTGCCAAACTAGGATTTCTAAATCATTCAGCGTGCGAACAGCCTGAAAGTGAAAGTCAAACCGCTCTACTATATTATTTTTAAGACACTTTATTTAGTGCCGTAGCAAGACTAAAAGAATAAGGAGCGTTATAGAGAAATTCGTTAAAGCGTTTTTATATTTAATAACAAATGAACGTGTAGTGCTTATCATCTTTCTTTTTAAAATTCCATTCAAGCTAATACACAATTTCAGTACTTAACTTCCACATTAATGGTTAATGTGTTAACATTTCAATTGAGTTGTCTAGATATGATTCTTGTATTAGCTATAATTTCTTTATATTTTGATCTCAGACTAACGGAGATTTCCGCTTATTTATTATTTAACTCCAATGGTTTACTTTCAAAACATTATTGTGAAAGGGAATAAATACGTAGTAATTATACCAACTGGGTAGTTATTGTAACGTTTAGAAGTGTAAATATAAATTATTTAGTCATAAATTTTTTTTTTTAATTTCAACTATCTTTTATAGTTTGATCATTTTAAAGTTTTAAACTGTAAGCCATTTTTTAAAGGATACAAAAAGAAACATTAGAAATATTAAAGCAAAGAAACGGGTTAATTGTCTCCCTTTAATTAAATTTTCCAAATTTGATGCTAGTGATACTAGACGAGTTATTTTTTAAAAATATAACTAGTGTTACTTATAGATTATTAGTTCTTTATACAAATTTAGCATTATGCTCTTTGTTCGACGTGTAATTAGATGCATAAAATTAATTTACGTTGTAAATAAACATTTTCTGCATTAATAAAGTCGATTTAACAGGTTTATTTTTTAAACATTAATAATTACAACAATTACATAATATAATGCTCGCATATGAGGCTCTTAGAATTTTTACAATTATAAAACAAACAAATTTGTTTTAGATATAATTAGATTTATGTATTATATATTTATATATATATATATATATATATATATATATATATATATATATATATATATATATATATATAAACATAGAGAGAGAGAGAGAGGCAGAAGTAGATTGATTGATCGATAGATGGCTCAATTGGTTTATAGATAGATAGATAAATAGATTGATAGATAAATATTTAAAAAAACAACAGAAAGTGAGACAGAATGAGGAAGCTATAGAATGTAAAATGGTTGTTAGATTTCATGGAAAGACTGACTGAGGTGAGTTAGAAATGGTTGTTAGATTTCATGGAAAGACTGACTGAGGTGAGTTGGAAATAATAAGAAATCATTTAAAAAGAGAAAGAGAAGAAAAGAGATAGAGAATGGGAAGGGGGGAGATAGAAGGAGTAAGAAAATAAAGAGAGAGAGAGAGAGAGAGAGAGAGAGAGAGAGAGAGAGAGAGAGAGAGAGAGAGATAAAGGTATATAGAGATATTCGTACCAAGCAGTAATCAAAATTCTATCACAAGTGGGTGTGTAATCCTAAATTAATGGCAGCGCCACACTAGTTATGTTCAGACTCTAAAGACATTCAGGCTTACAATAAACAGATCAGCCATTAACTTTGAACTTGAAAATCAAATTGAAAATTCAGCAGTGCTTTTACGATTGACTCCAAAATAGAGTGTGTGATGTGTGTCTGTATGACTCTGTATATGTGTATGTATGTGTGTATGTGTGTGTCGGTGTATGTGTGTGTGTGTCCGTGCTAGTGTATTCAGTTGTTCGGTCAGTAGATGGGGCTTGTTGATATCTAAGACGTTCACAATATCAAGGGGGGATTCAACAGACACAGTACATATACAGCATAGTTAATTATTGCATTGAAAGGTGGGGAAAGATGGAAGGTACACAAAACATGCATTTTCAGGTCTTTAAAAGCTGCTATCAAATACTTAGAAATGCATTATACATAGAGCTTACTGTTAACATGTATTGGTACAATGAGTTGATAAAGTTATTAAACACGTAAAAGAAAATTGAAGAGAATACCAACTATTGAAATGAAAAAGACGAACTGGTTGAGGGAAAAGATATATAGAAAAATAGAAGAAGCTAAGAGAAAGAGAGAACGAGAGAAAAATAATAAAATATAGAAATAAAAGAGACAGACGTGAAACAAAAAAAATAAAGAAATGAACTAGAAATATGACATGGAAACAAAAGATAATATAATGAAAGAGAAACTGAATCGAAATACAATAAATGAGAAATAATTGACAGAAGGTAAAGACTTGCAGATATAATTAACATTGATGTTGCCATTGATGACGCCATTAGCCTACTCTAAACTGATTGATTGAATCTAAACGAATGACATTTGTGTCAATTTGTAACCTAACAAGGTCGTGACAAATGATATGGCTGTCACCTGTCATCACTAAAGGTAGTCTACGCCAGTAACTGTATTGTAACTATAGTTCTTACGAAAATCGTAGTAATATTATTTGTTACCAAATTGTACATATATTCTTGACCACAATGTAGCTATGATTCTTTATGTACCATACTGTGTCATTTATATAGCAGGAACTAAAATAAACAGCAAAAGACACACTTCCTTACAATTACTCTATTTTTATACTTAGCCAAATAGAGTAAGTTAAGTGCCACTTTCGGAAACCATATTGGTCCATAGAGCTAGTGAAGGTATGGTTCACCAGTTTTATAGCCACGAAATACAAGACAATGTGTGGCCATCTCAATGCCCAGCAGCGTTTACCTTTTCCCCCAAACTAATGCCAGGTAACCATGACAACTGGATAGACTCTGGTACACCCTCCAACCTTGGGGAAACAAAAACCTTTGCGTTTAACCCTAACAGCAGCAAAAGCAACGGGACCCATGTCAAATGTAGGTTTTTGATATTTACATTTATCCCGCATAATCTACCATTACTAATATACTATACAACAATACAGAACAACTAAACAAAGACATGTCAATATGTGTGTCTGGAATTGACTGTAAGAAGGCAAACATCTATACCGACTCGCCAATAGAAAGATAAAAAGAAATCCGCTTTTGACTCTAACTCTTCTTGTTCAGTTTAACTTCTAAAGAAATTTTCTCCGTCTATCTCAGATATTCATATTTCTCTCTCCCCCCCCCCCTCCCCACTCTCCCCCACCAGCCCTGAACACCCAATACTTGTATTTCATTTCGAAATTTTTCTCATAACTCTCTATGAAATTGTAGATAATACGAACAATGCCAAGCGGATTTAGATCTAATAAAATTTTCAACCAAAAAAAAAAAAAAAAAGCGAAAAGAAAAGAAAGGCAACATTGTATAGAACCATAGATGTGTGTGTGTGTGTAGAGATTGGTTGATTGCTAGTTGGCTGGGAAGACGAAACGTCTGGAACGAAATGACAACAACAACAATATATTATTTTTATTCTTGTAAGTAGAGAAATGCCAGTGGTGTAGGGATTTTTTTTATATGAAGTAAACAAAAATGTTTATTCAGATTGTGTTCAGGAATTTTATATAAAATAAAAAAAATATATAAATCTAATGATTTTTTTATACGTTGAATATTATAATATGTAACTGAAATAGAAAAATTAATCTATTAATCTCTTTCTCTATCATGGATCTATCAAATTATCAATGTATATGTATGTCTATCTATCTATTTATATATCTATCTGATCTAAAATCTATCTGATCTAATCTATCTAATCTATCTAATCTATCTAATCTATCTAATCTATCTAATCTATCTAATCTATCTAATCTATCTAATCTATCTAATCTATCTAATCTATCTAATCTATCTAATCTATCTAATCTATCTAATCTATCTAATCTATCTAATCTATCTAATCTATCTAATCTATCTAATCTATCTAATCTATCTAATCTATCTAATCTATCTAATCTATCTAATCTATCTAATCTATCTAATCTATCTAATCTATCTAATCTATCTAATCTATCTAATCTATCTAATCTATCTAATCTATCTAATCTATCTAATCTATCTAATCTATCTAATCTATCTAATCTATCTAATCTATCTAATCTATCTAATCTATCTAATCTATCTAATCTATCTAATCTATCTAATCTATCTAATCTATCTAGATTATCTAATCTATCTAGATTATCTAATCTATCTAATCTATCTAATCTATCTAATCTATCTAATCTATCTAATCTATCTAATCTATCTAATCTATCTAATCTATCTAATCTATCTAATCTATCTAATCTATCTAATCTATCTAATCTATCTAATCTATCTAATCTATCTAATCTATCTAATCTATCTAATCTATCTAATCTATCTAATCTATCTAATCTATCTAATCTATCTAATCTATCTAATCTATCTAATCTATCTAATCTATCTAATCTATCTAATCTATCTAATCTATCTAATCTATCTAATCTATCTAATCTGTGTCAACTATAAACCAACAACATCATTTAAAAGAACAAAAAATGCAAGACTAAAGACACTCCTTCATATAAAAGGTTTTCGCTTCCTACACTTGTCTTTTCAAGTCTAGTTTTTCCTTTTTAATAAGTTTGAAATTATGTTAATTAAGAGGTTTGTTTTCTTTTTTTTTATTTGTTCAGGTAACGCATTTCATATATGAATACCATTCTGGAAGAAAGTGTGTTCTATCTCTATATCTGTCTGATTTAACTTTTAGATTGTCGAGTTGTAAATCTAAATAAGAATATTTGAAAGCTTTATGTTTTGTCAATAGTTGTTCTATGATTTTCTTCCTGGAGTATTTTTAAATTTAGAGATTTAACTAATGATGTTACACTTGCTAAGTGTGAATAGTATATGATAAGGTCTCTCTCTATATATATAATTTTACGTCCTACGTCTTCTTTCTTCCGTCTAGGGCCTAGGGTCTAGTTTACTTGGAAGTAGTACACCCAAGCCGCTTTATTTAAGTTTAAAGATAAACGTAATACTGGAACTTATTTACACTGATTAAAATAATGAAAAATATGGTGTGCACAAGACTGGATTATAATAAATAAATAACTTTCGTAACGCCATTCAAAGCAACACCAACAACAAACAACACCTCTGCGTGCCTAATATAGATTTAGCGCAGAAAGTGCTAGAATAGATTTTCCCCAACGTCTAATAAGGTGTAAGAAAAATGTATACTTAAAATTATTTAGAGACTACGTGAATATATTTATATACATATATATATACATACATATATTTGACTACACAAATAATCTCTAAGACGTAATTCTATATAAATAAATAACTCTAAATGAATTGTAGATACAGTGTAAAATATACAATATGAAAACTATTTCAAAATGCTATACACATTTAACAATATCTAAAGTTTGAATACGTAACACATTGCACTAAACTCACAGCCCATAATTATAGCAAAGATCTCACTATATAATTTAAATAGCGTTCTATTCTGTAGATAGGATAATGACGTCGTACAACATATGTGTGGTGGTCTAAGACAAAGCCACACAGACACACACCCCTGTGACACCCACCCCATCACAACACACACACACAACACTCTCTCACACACACTCACACACATAGAGCAACATTCTATCAGGATCATACCATTTTTCTCTGACAGAAAGAGTGAGGGGGAAAACACACACACACACACAGACACACACCCAACAAATTCGTGTTTAGTGAGTCTACAGGTGATCTGAATGGCCTGTTGACACACGGCCAATAGTTAGCACACACACGCACGCACACACGAACGCAAGCATTACACAGATGTGCTAACACAAACACACAGATGTGCTAACAAAACTCACGTGCACTAGCGGAGAGAAACACGGAACTCTCAAACACAAATGTCTGCTGCTATAAACAAATATAAATGATGGGGCTAATCTCGGACACAAAAAGTTTCATTGAGAAAGAATTTGAAACCGAACTTTTCTCTGCTAAAAAACCAAGGCTCATTTAGAGATGTAAAAAAAAAAGTTCTATAAACCTTAAAAAAACACAATACCTCTAAACTCTAAACTGAAAGTTAACCTTATTATATACTTTTTTTTATAATGATTATGATAATGTTTATTGATTGTCTTGCAAATTCGTTTTTCCTTTGGAAAATATAGTTTAGAAAAAACTCCTTCAATTAAATTGACCAAGGAGTATGTTGTATTGTGTCCAAAGGTTAAACCACAACAAAATCAAGGCCCTGGTGGAATCTACATATGACAAATTTAGATCTATATAAACAGATGCTATTTACATTTCTTTTTTTTTTTTAAAAAGCTTTAAGTGTGCAAAAATATCTACACCTTTCTCTATTTTTCTGTATCTCTTTGTATGTTTCTTTATCTGTTTCCATCTATCTCTCTATCTGCCACTCTGTTTCCATCTATCTCTCTATCTGCCACTCTGTTTCCATCTATCTCTCTATCTGCCACTCTGTTTCCATCTATCTCTCTATCTGCCACTCTGTTTCTCTTTGTATGTTTCTTTATCTGTTTCCATCTATCTCTCTATCTGCCACTCTGTTTCCATCTATCTGTCTATCTGCCACTCTGTTTCCATCTATCTCTCTATCTGCCACTCTGTTTCCATCTATCTCTCTATCTGCCACTCTGTTTCTATTTGTATGTTTCTTTATCTGTTTCCATCTATCTCTCTATCTGCCACTCTATTTCCATCTATCTCTCTATCTGCCACTCTGTTTCCATCTATTCTCTCTATCTGCCACTCTGTTTCAATCTATCTCTCTATCTGCCACTCTGTTTCCATCTATTCTCTCTATCTGCCACTCTGTTTCAATCTATCTCTCTATCTGCCACTCTGTTTCCATATATCTCTCTATCTGCCACTCTGTTTCAATCTATCTCTCTATCTGCCACTCTGTTTCTCTTTGTATGTTTCTTTATCTGTTTCCATCTATTCTCTCTATCTGCCACTCTGTTTCTCTTTGTATGTTTCTTTATCTGTTTCCATCTATCTCTCTATCTGCCACTCTGTTTCAATCTATCTCTCTATCTGCCACTCTGTTTCTCTTTGTATGTTTCTTTATCTGTTTCCATCTATCTCTCTATCTGCCACTCTGTTTCAATCTATCTCTCTATCTGCCACTCTGTTTCTCTTTGTATGTTTCTTTATCTGTTTTTATCTATTCTCTCTATCTGCCACTCTGTTTCTCTTTGTATGTTTCTTTATCTGTTTCCACCTATCTCTCTATCTGCCAATCTGTTTCCATCTATCTCTCTATCTGCCACTCTGTTTCTCTTTGTATGTTTCTTTATCTGTTTCCATCTATCTCTCTATCTGCCACTCTATTTCCATCTATCTCTCTATCATCCACTCTGTTTCCATCTATTCTCTCTATCTGCCACTCTGTTTCAATCTATTTCTCTATCTGCCACTCTGTTTCCATATATTTCTCTATCTGCCACTCTGTTTCAATCTATCTCTCTATCTGCCACTCTGTTTCTCTTTGTATGTTTCTTTATCTGTTTCCATCTATTCTCTCTATCTGCCACTCTGTTTCTCTTTGTATGTTTCTTTATCTGTTTCCATCTATCTCTCTGCCACTCTGTTTCCATCTATCTCTCTATCTGCCACTCTGTTTCTCTTTGTATGTTTCTTTATCTGTTTCCATCTATCTCTCTATCTGCCACTCTGTGTCCATCTATCTCTCTATCTGCCACTCTGTGTCCATCTATCTCTCTATCTGCCACTCTGTGTCCATCTATCTCTCTATCTGCCACTCTGTGTCCATCTATCTCTCTATCTGCCTTTCTGTTCCCATCTATTCTGTCTATCTGCCACTCTGTTCCCATCTATTCTCTCTATCTGCCACTCTGTTCCCATCTATTCTCTCTATCTGCCACTCTGTTTCCATCTATTCTCTCTATCTGCCACTCTGTTTCCATCTATCTCTCTATCTGCCACTCTGTTTCCATCTATTCTCTCTATCTGCCACTCTGTTTCCATCTATTCTCTCTATCTGCCACTCTGTGTCCATCTATCTCTCTATCTGCCACTCTGTTCCCATCTATTCTCTCTATCTGCCACTCTGTTTCCATCTATTCTCTCTATCTGCCACTCTGTTTCCATCTATTCTCTCTATCTGCAACTCTGTGTCCATCTATCTATCTGCCACTCTGTTTCCATCTATTCTCTCTATCTGCCACTCTGTTTCCATCTATCTCTCTATCTGCCACTCTGTTTCCATCTATTCTCTCTATCTGCCACTCTGTTTCCATCTATCTCTCTATCTGCCACTCTGTTTCCATCTATCTCTCTATCTGCCACTCTGTTTCCATCTATTCTCTCTATCTGCCACTCTGTTTCCATCTATCTCTCTATCTGCCACTCTGTTTCCATCTATCTCTCTATCTGCCACTCTGTTTCCATCTATCTCTCTATCTGCCACTCTGTTTCCATCTATCTCTCTATCTGCCACTCTGTTTCCATCTATTCTCTCTACCTGCCACTCTGTTTCCATCTATTCTCTCTATCTGCCACTCTGTTTCCATCTATCTCTCTATCTGCCACTCTGTTTCAATCTATCTCTCTATCTGCCACTCTGTTTCCATCTATCTCTCTATCTGCCACTCTGTTTCTCCAACTCTTTTATTTTCTATCTGTCTCTGTCTGCATTTCTAGCTCTCACAGTCTCTCTATCTTTTCCAAATATGTGTCTACCATCTCTCACTCTCTCCCTGTCATTTCTCTATTTTTCTTTCTCGTCATCCATGGTTCCTTCTCCTCTCTCTTTCTCTGTCTCCCCTCTCTTTATCACACCATTTCTCTCTCTCTCTCTCTCTCTCTGTTACCTCCTCTCAAACCCTTTTTCTTTCTCTTCTCTCTATTTCTCTATCCCATTTTAACGTTAGCCCTTTCTCCATCTGTACGTCCCCCTTCTCTTTTTATATCTTTTTGTCGCTCCCTCTCTCTCTCTCTCTCTCTCTCTCTTAGAGAGCCATTTTCTTTGTCACTTTAAAAATGTGTTCCCTTTTCTCTAGCTTTCTCTCTTTCTCTCTCTCTCTCTTCTGCCTACTTCTCTATGCAGCTCAAGACATAATGCCCGATAGGATCCCATGTTGACTACAATTCCCCCCGGTCAGGCACTGCACAGGTAAATCTCCTACAAACCAGGGCCGTAGACGTGCCCCCTCTGATGTAGGATGTAGAGCACCCACTGTGGATTACGTCGGACATGACTTAAACAAGTGGAGAGATTTACAGAGTGAGGTGGGGGGGGGGAACTAACCACAAAAAGGGATTACTGTTAAGGTAAAAGTATTTAACAGTTTATCGTCTCACGGTTCTGGTTAAAGCTATTTTGTGGACTTGTGGATAGACATCAAGATTCTGTCTTATCTGAACACATAGGTTAACGTTGATCTATAGATAGAGTGGATATTTGTGGAAATCTATTTTGCTGAAAGACTACAATGATAGACTGGTTTGTACAAAATACAGACAAGCGTTACTGTATAGCAATATAATTGCGATTGAATATAGATTGGGCTGTAGATGTCTGATTGAATATAGATTGGGCTGTAGATTCCCGATTGAATATAGATTGGGGTGTAGATTCCCGCTTGAATATAGATTGGGCTGTAGATTCCCGATTGAATATAGATTGGACTGTAGATTCCCAGACTTCCATGCCAATGCTATTATTAAACTATATATTAATGTTTAAATTAAATGGCTGTCTACTTAAATCTGCGAAAGTAAACAAACCCTGACATCTGCACCGTAATTCCCCGGTAAAGATAAAGTACATTTAGGTTTAGCGATATGCTCTAGAATAGCAGTTACATAGATTGACATTAGATAGAAAAAGATAAGAATCAAGTAATAGATTTTGTATATCAACTTATCTTCCATGTTACAGACGCTCCTACTATCTTAACTTTTAATTTACAGTCGCTCCTTCTATACATAAGATTATTTCGTCTAACGCTTAGCCAGTCTTTGAAGTCTAGTCTTGCATTTGGATAATGGGTTTTAAATAATGCTAAGTTGGCTTTCTTGGTTATTCTAAGGAATCTATTCTATGCCTAGAAGCCGCTTGGAAAGAAAAAGAATGTGTTTGCTTTAGTTGCTATCTAAATGTCTATCTGAGTAGTGTAATAGAATAATCAGAGGCGTAGCCTTGTGGGAAAAGGGGGGGGGGGGCAATAATGGGCCCCTATTCAGAGTATTGGTGAATTTCCCGTATTTCATAGACTCTGTGTATTTCCCGTATTTCATAGACTCTGTGTATTTCCCGTATTTCATAGACTCTGTGAATTTCCCGTATTTCATAGACTCTGTGTATTTCCCGTATTTCATAGACTCTGTGTATTTCCCGTATTTCAAAGACTCTGTGCATTTCCCGAATTCAAATTTTTGGTGTATTTTCAAAGTTGAATTCAAACTTTATTAAGACGACAACGAAAAGTCTCCCTTCACCACCACCCCCTCCTCCGGCCCGAGGTCATGTCATGACTAAATGAAAGGTAAGAGACGCGTGACATGTACCTGTGAGAAGTGACTTATAGCAGCAGTTCTCCAACTGTTCACAACATGGCACCCACAGTACAGTTTCAACTTTAACTAAAACATGCTAGTGTCGCTAGTGTTAAGCAATAAAGTTAGGTTTAGGTAATGTTAATGTATGTTTTAAAAAATTAAACTATATTGTATGGGGTTTATATTTAAAAAAATATTCAAAATATAGCCTAGATTGACAATTGTTTTAAAAAAATTTCATAGGTTAGAAAAATAATAGTCTTGTTGCATAGAATATTTTAGCTTATGAATTTTGGAATTTTGTTACAAATATTTTATTATTCAAATAACAAATGTGTAAGTATAAAGTTTAAAGCTTTTAAAAACAACTATTTTCTTTTAAATGTATCTGACACGCTCGAAATGTCCCTTGTGGGAAGTAGTTTAGCGACCTCTGACCCCTGTAGAAAGACGCATGACCAATTATGGGAAAGTATGTCCACTATGTTTGAGCAGAGATCACTTCCTGTGGTTACCAGGCAACGCTCCGATGGATGTGTGACATGTGACATGTTGGTCTTGACCGAATTTATTTTTGCACCCATTGCGATGTGTTAGATTTAAAGTTTTAAAAAAAATAATTAGAGGTCTCGTCAAAACACATAGACTACGGCATACTTTAAAGATAATCTTGATATCCCAATTAAATGTAACACATAGACCCCGCATACTTTAAAGATAATCTTGATATCCCAATTAAATCTAACACATAGACTACGGCATACTTTAAAGATAATCTTGAAGTATCCTAATTAAATCTAACACATAGACTACGGCATACTTTAAAGATAATCTTGATATCCCAATTAAATGTAACACATAGACCCCGCATACTTTAAAGATAATCTTGATATCCCAATTAAATCTAACACATAGACTATGGCATACTTTGAAGATAATCTTGAAGTATCCTAATCGAATCTATCCGGTTAATGAGAGTTTTACAAGTACGAGAAGATTGTGGTGATATTTACTGGAGCCAACGTGTGCAATACCAGTAGCTATATAAAACCAAAGAGGCTTTAAAAAACAACAGTATGAAATTCGTGTCTAATATGGTCATTTGAACTGAAGTACTGAAGCCAGAAAACTAAGACACCACGGCCCCCCGTTGCTTTCATTGAAATGTATTAAATTTGTTTTTCACGTAAGCGATAGATACGTTACCTTTTTTTTTATAAATTAAATATGTTAAAGAATAATATTATGATCTTAACGAGTTATTGCAAGGGAAATTGCGCAACAGAATTTTAGAGGCTGATTATTTTAGGTAACGGTCTTTCCCGAAACGAATTAACAAAGATTTTCAAAGTAAATAAATATATACAGATAACTTGGCGTCAGCAAAGCTGCAACATTACAACGGTGCACAATTAATAATATATTTATATATATTATATTTCGATATAGATATACATATCTAAATATAGACAGATAGATGGACAGATAAAGAAAATATATGTATTTATATGTAGTCTATATACCAATATAATATACTATAGGCTATATATTACATAAGGTATATAGACTATATGATTGTATCACCTACTTCACACAATATCCAAGAATTTACATGGAAAGCAAATAATTAAAAAAATCTAAACTTACGTTAATATCTCGTAATCCTTTAGAAAGTTTATTTGTCCTGATGTTTGAAAAAGTAAAAAAAAACAAACAACTATCAACAATAAGTGATGACGTTATTGTTTACGAAAGAAAAAAAAAGAACATGAACTCTTAAACTCAAAATTGCTTCCAACTCAACTCGAGTAGGCTAGTACACGTGGTATGACTGTATTGTAGTGAGAGGCTTAAATGAATTAATCCCAAGGAGTAAGCATGACATCCAACATTAGCAGACGTCACAATTCACAACATACAAATGGATAATAATTTGTTGTTTCTTGTTCCCTCCCATCTACTTTAGCACGAAGCAACGTGCGGCGCAACTCTTGTTGATCTCTGCCAAGAAGACAAGTTCGACAGGAAGTGTTTCGGCGCGCGAGACCGTCACGCGAAGTCTCCAGCGGAACATTTTTCGCGCAGTAAAAATAAAATGCGTTGTTTTTCTTTTTGCCAAGTCTCTAGCGGAGTTACGGTCCCCTTGCGTGCCACAGGTGTTTATATAGGAGGAGATAATAATAAATTTACCTTCGTCTTCGATACATTCATTCATTGACTATTTTCTGGTAGACGTGTTGCGGCGATAACTTACACGTTCATCAAGGGCGTATCTACATTCCAAAAGCGAGCTTTTGAAGAAGATTAAAATGTGCACCCCAGGAGGAGATGGGCGGGGAGAGGGAGTATGTGCACACACCTACCTAGAGTTTGTATGCTGTATTCAACTTTCCCCACTATACCTATAGAGATCTATTATATCCATTTTTTATTACATTGAGGACTTGGCTTTTTGTTGTTTTTTTATATAAAAAATGGAGCATTATGACCAATATGGTTGAACATTTTTATCGCCCATACTAGCCCGTAAGTAAGATAAACACTTAATACACATACAATATGGTTGAACATTTTTATCGCCCATACTAGGCCGTAAGTAAGATAAACACTTAATTCTTCTTCTTCGCCATTATCATCTCCTAGTGGAGCATAGGCCATCAACAATCTCTTTCCATATCCTCCTGTCTCTGGCTATCTTCTCTAACTCCTTCCAAGTTCTCCCGATCACCTGCACATCCTTTTCTACTTCCCTCCGCCAGGTGTTCTTTGGTCTACCTCTTCGTCTTGCACCCTGGGGATTCCACGAAAGAGCTTGTCTAGTCAAATTTGTCGTTGGTTTCCTTAATGTGTGGCCTATCCATCTCCATCTTCTTTTTTGTATTTCTTGTTCTAATGGAATATGTGCTGTCCTTTCCCATACAGTTGCATTTGTAATTTTGTCATACCATTTGATATCCAGTATTCTACGTAGGCAGCCATTCACAAAAGTTTGTAGTTTGTTCAAATCCCCCTTTGTTAATCTCCAACTTTCTGAGCCATATAGCAATACAGATTTTACGTTAGAATTAAAGATTCTTAATTTAGTTTTGGTTCTAATTTGTTTTGTTTTCCAGATATTTTTTAGCATAGCAAAGGCTCCTCTTGCTTTTTGTATCTTTACTTTAATATCTGTTCCAGATCCCCCTTCCTTGTCAACTATACTTCCTAGATATGTGAAGTTGTCTACTTCTTCCAGCATCCTTCCTCCTACTTCCACTGCATCAGTACTTTTGGAGTTTATTCTCATTATCTTGGACTTTCTATCATTTATTTTAAGTCCTAGCTGTTGTGCCCAGGAATCTAGTATTGCAGTTTTTTCTTGCATTTGCTTATGACTTTGAGCTAATAGGGCTATGTCATCTGCGAAGTCTAGATCTTCAAGCTGTTTAAACAGGCTCCATTGAATTCCATTGTTTCTATTTTCTGTAGTATTCTTCATGACCCAATCTATTACTAGTAAAAAGAGGAATGGTGAAAGTAGACAGCCCTGTCGAACTCCTGACTCTATCTCAAATGCCTCTGTTAGTTTTCCATCATGAATGATTCGACATCTCATATTGTGATAGGTGTTTTTAATTAGGTCAGTTAGCTTTGGAGGAATACCATAGTGGCGCAACAGTTTCCATAGATTTTCTCTGTCGACACTATCAAAGGCTTTTTCAAAGTCTATAAAATTGATATATAGGCTAGCATTCCATTCTGTGCATTGTTCAATGATAATACGAAGAGTAGCTATTTGGTCGAGACATGATTTGTTTTGTCTAAAGCCTGCTTGCTCGTCTCGTAGAAGACCATCAACTGCTTTCTTTATCCTTTCCAGTATTATTATATTTAAAACTTTTCCTGGTACTGATAGCAACATAATCCCTCTATAGTTAGAGCAATCTGTAAGATCCCCTTTCTTTGGAAGCTTTACTAGATATCCCTCTCTCCAGTCCTTTGGTAGTTCTCCTTTTTCCCATATGTTTCCAATAATGTTGTATAGTACATTAGTTGATAACTCAATGTCTGATTTAATTGCTTCTGCTGGTATTCCATCAGGTCCAGCAGCCTTCCCATTCTTTAGCATTTTGATTGCATTTTTTATTTCTCCTTTAGTAGGTCTATTACAGTCTATCTCTAGGTCTCTCTCAGCTGGTTGAATATCTGGGGTATTAAGGGGAGCAGGCCTGTTTAAGAGTTCTTTGAAATATTCTACCCATCTCTTTTCCTGCTTTTCTGCATTTGTTAGCTTATTACCTTCTTTGTCTTTGATGGGTTTATTTTGTTGCTGGAATTTGCCTGCTAATTTCTTTGTTATACTGTACAACTCCTTTATGTTTCCCTTAGATGCTGCTGTTTCTGCCTCGGCTGCCAGGTTGTTGATATAATCATTTTTATCTTTTTTAATGCTTTTTTTAACTTCCCTATTGGCTTCTGTATAGTTCTCTTGAGCATCTTTTTTCAAGGCCCTGGTTCGGCTGTTCATCAAAACAAATTTCTTTTCTTTCCGTTGCTTAATTTTTTTGAGAGTGTTGTCTGAAAGCCATGGTTTATTGTGGTGTGTTTTTATCCCTAGCACTTGCTTGCATGTTGTGTTCCATGCTTCTTTTATTGATTCCCATTGTGTGCCTATGTCGTCATTTCCTTCCAGGTCTTCTAGGGCCTTAAATCTATTTCTCAGTTCAATTCTAAATTCATTGTTTACGTTCGTTTCCCTTAGAAATGTGACATTGTATTGAGTTCTGCGTCTTGGGCAATCTCTTTGTCTTTTAAGTCGTAGCCTAATTTGGCCCACTAATAAGTGATGGTCAGAAGCTACGTCAGCACTTCTGAAAACTCTTACGTTTTGCAATGAGCGCCTGAATTTCTTTTTGATGCAAATATGGTCGATTTGGTTGTGTGTATGATGATCTGGTGACATCCATGTGGCTTTGTGAATATCCTTGTGCTGGAATATGCTGCCTCCTATTACTAATGAATTATCTGCACAAAAATTAATAAACAACTCTCCATTTTCGTTTTTTATTCCTAAGCCCTGTCTCCCCATTATCTCCTCATATCCTTGGTTATCATAGCCTATTTTTGCATTAAAGTCTCCCATCACTATTGTTAAGTCTTTATCTTTACATCTATTTAGAACTGTCTGTAGTTTACTATAGAAATTATTCTTTATTTCATCCTCTTGTTCATTTGTTGGAGCATAGCACTGTATAACATTGAGATTGATCCCCTTCTTGAAAGTCCTGAAAGATGCTGTTATTATCCGAGACCCTTCCGGTTGCCACTCTATAAGTGATTGATTAGCCTGTGGTGATAGTATTATGGCTACTCCCTCTGTGTGTTGAGCGTTCTCATCCTCGTGGCCTGAGTAAAGAATGGTTTCACCTGTTGATAGTTTTGTTTTTCCTGACAGTATCCATCTCGCTTCACTCACTCCTAGTATACTTATATTGTATTTTTTCATTTCTGAAGCTACTTGGTGGGCCTTCCCCATCTCATACATTGTTCTCACATTCCAGTTGCCAACCTGGGTATTCTTCCTCAGAGAGAAGGAGGTAGTCTGCCTATCAGCTCCCTTTCGGGTTTGGCTGACCTGCTTCATAATCCCGTTGACAGGGCCTCCCTTCTCTGAAAATGGCAGGCATGTAATTGATTTTGTTGATGATTTTGTAGCAAGGTAGTTTTTTACACTGGTGGGTTGCTAGCCCTACGCAGAAACCTACAAACATGCATGTAGGCTGCGAACCTGTTGGCCTGGCCCACTTGCCAGTATGCCCCGTCACCACGTCAAGGTAGGTTCTCGGCGGGGATAAACACTTAATACACATACAATATGTTATGCGGGCACGGTGGCAGAGCGGCAGCGCGTGCGACTGGCGATCCGAAGGTTCTGGGTTCAAATCCTGGTGCAGGCTAAGGACTCTTTCCCGGGCTAGAAACTAGTTGGGGTAAAGTAAAGGCGGCTGGGCATTGTGCTGGCCACACATCACCGTGTCAACAGAAACTGGTGGACAATTCGATCAGTTTGGTCCGAAGGGTAGGCTACTTTACTATACTTAAAATATAAAATGCTTTTGCTTGTTGTTATTATATATTTTATTACATTACTTATTTAATGGTGCTTCAAAACTCACAACATAGAAAATTATAAAAAAATAGTTAAATACATTTCTTTAAAGAATTGGTTTTTTTTATTATTGGACCATTTTTTACACATTTTTTTCAATTTCTCCCCAAATGTTTATAATTTTTTTACACTATGTCCACGATATTACATATCATATATTACACGATATGTCCACTTCTCCCAGAGGCGTAGTTAGGATATTTTGTGCCCGGGTGACGAACTATAAAATTGGCGCCCCCACCTCTTCCCCGTATATCCACTTTAACTTAATGAGCAGCATATATGTAGGCTAGCCCCCTTCAGCATATATGTAGGCTAGCACCCTGATGTTTCTGAATGACATGGTGAGTCAGTGAGGTTTCAGTGAGTCGAACTTGCATTCACAAGGACATGGTCGAAAATCACTGGAAAATGTTGGACAACTGGAACGTATTTGCATTGAAACTGGACATATCTCGCCGTGAAATCAATTTTAAAAGATTTAACTCTTTCTCTAATTTAAGGCAAATTAAATAATGATGAGATTTCTCAGAAATACAATGAAGCACTCAATGCAGAGTTTTCTAAACAAAGGCAAGACTTTCAAATTCATGTTTCCATACCAAATTAACCCTTACTGCCTTGATCTTGCTAAAAACTACTTAGATCTGGATCTTTTTATAGTCTTTTTTCATTTTAAACATCCGAAAAATTGGCATCGAAATGTGACGATTTGCGGAATATCTGAAAGGAATAGCTACTTTCAAACTTTTGGTTTAATTTACACCAGTTAGCATATTTTATAACACATGAAAACTGTTTTAAGTATACAAAGAGGTCACTTACACTTGACCACTCAGAAGTGACTAAATATGTACCTGACATTGAACAATTAGCGAAGAGCATTCAAGGAAAAGGCGCTCATTAATTGATACATGCTAATTACATTCAAAAGAGTTTTTATTATCATCTATCTTAATAAAGGCAAGGCATAAATATAGTTATTTCTAAAATAAATTTGTTTTATTATTGTAATAAATATAACAGGTTTATATAATGTAACTATCGTAATTAATAATGTTTTTAAAAAAACTCCTTAAATTGACTTTGATGATGCAGAAACTGTTTATTTACAGCGTAAATTAATTTTATATATCTAATTACACAATGAAAAAAAAGCATAATGCTGAATTTGTAAAAAGAAATAAAAATTTAAAAGCGACACTAGTTATTTTTTAAAAAATGTAACTCGTTTGGCAATACTAGCATCAAATTTGGAACAATTTCATTAAAGGGAGATAATTAAACAGTTTTCTTTGCGTTAATATTTCAAATGTTTCTTTTCTTTTTTTCTTTAAAAAAAAATAATAGGCTTACAATTTATAACTTTTAAATTATCACACTATAAAAGATATTTGAAAATTATATGAATATTATATGACTAAATAATTTATTTGTACGGTTCCAAACATTACATTAACTACCCAGTTTGTAAGATCACTATGTATCTATTCTGCTTTACAATATTAATAATTCAGAAACCAATAGCTTGTTTCACCAGTAATAATATATAATAAGTTGAAATCTCAGTTATGCAGAGATCAAAATATAAAGAAGTTATAACTATTACTACAATAATATCTTGACAACTACCTTCAAGAGTTGATACATTAATCATTAATGTGTACGTTGATCAATGAAATTGTGTATTCGCTATACATGGATTTTAAAGAAAGAGATGCTAATAACAAACAGGTTTTTCTGGTTTAAAATATAAAGGCTTTTATGATTTTCTCTATAATGCTCCTTTTCTTTTGGCCTTGGTCTTGCTACGGCACTAAATAAATTGATTTATACAAATAATATAGTTGAGCAGTTTGACGGTGTTGGCAAGCTGAATGATCTATAAATCCTAGTTTGGCAGTTTGGTACACTATAAGCTAAAGGAAAGAAGGGCAAAGAGTAAAGTTGTAATAATACATAAGGCATAAAATACAACACAATAACAACCTGTTTCAATGCACAGATAAACATAAGGACAAAAACATTTTTCTTACCCCTCATGCGTGAACAAATGCATATAAGTACTCTTCCTTCCCGCGTGCCATCCGGGCATGGAATGGGTTGCCTGAACAAACCAGGAAAACCAGTAACTTAACATCATTTAAAACACTAATAAAAATGCAAGACTTGACTCGGACCACGGATGAGTGTAGGACGCAATAATCTCCTTTATAGAAAGAGCGTCTGTAATATATAAGAAAAGATAAGACATTAGAAAAGCAAAGGCTGCTGGGCATTGTGTTGGCCACACAACTAGGCATGGTATAATATGCCGTGGGAACGTAAACTTGTGGACGTTGCAGAGATCAACTTGGTCTGACTGTGATGCTTCTACTATTATTGCATTGTAAGTGCATTTTATGAAGTGGGGGGATTTTACAGAACCTGATTTTTTTGTATCGAAACATGCGCAGTGTTACTTTTAATTGATGTCTAGAATCTAGACTCTAGACTAATCTAGACTAATCTAGAGGCTTTATCCTGGCTTGAAAGAATTATGTTTTACCATAGCTGTTTAAAGTGATGACATAATGGAAAGCTTATAAAAGGCAGAGGGACCAAGTGCTTTACATTTTTCGTATGATCAATACCGTAACTGGGGGAGGGGGGAGGAGTAGGTGGCGCCAAAGTTTGGATAGGCGCAAAACTGTCACTTAAAAAAACATGACCCGATGAAATGAATGTCCCGAAAGTAGTGCATTTGTTATGATATAAAATTTCATTGTAAGAGGCGTAATGATTTTCACACACTCCCCTGTTTTAACTTCGACTTACGCTGGTTAAATAATATGTGAAAACTAACATCCTAGAGATGCATCAATTTCAATCGCAGCAGCAGGCGTAGTTTTCTCTGAGTACTACAGTTTTTATATTCCACGATACTATTCCAGTGTTCAAGAACTGGTTTGAGTGTATGTAGGCGTACTATTATTGGCTGAAAGTTCTTTTACTGGATCTTAACATTGACATGCATTGCGTGCGAATTGTTTTCAAGCCTGTTAAAAGCTAAATGCTAGATTCACGCACCTGTATACTCATCCGTAAGTACACCCGTGCACCTACCCGTAGATTACCTGAATACTTACCTGCCCCCACATGGGGGGGGGAGAGGGGGGCATATGCATGGGGCAGCACTTCCAAGGAGGCGGCAAATGTAGTCTAAATATAGCAAATATATCACAATAAACAGAGTTTCAGTATGCAAGTTAATTGTAAGGGCACTGCTGTAGGCATACCCTTACACCTACCTTTAAATTACCCGAATACTCACCTGTGGGCACACTCGTAAACACACGAGTAGGCACATAGATTGTCTGTTGTAATTCATATTTTTCATTAGCTAATCCCTCCCCCCCTCCCACCGCCCAACTTCCTGGGTGCATGACTAGGTCCATTCGCAAGGAACTAACAATGCACACCGGCTCTATAGAGATACAGCAGAGTTAAACACACTGTGTTGATTTCTTACACTGACCAATTGAGGACACTGTGTCAATAGAGTCCGTACTCGAATGGGTTTGCTGGACACCTTGGCCATATTTGAGAATGTTTCTAGAGGATCGTTTTCTAAAATAACTATATGACAAAATAAGTAATTAGAGACACACTACAGCTGATGAGACCTTGTCTCATAAAGACACACTACAGCTGATGATACCTTGTCTCATGAAGACACGCTACAGCTGATGATACCTTGTCTCATGAAGACACGCTACAGCTGCTGATACCTTGTCTTATGAAGACACACTACAGCTGATGATACCTAGTCTCATGAAGACACACTACAGCTGATGATACCTAGTCTCACGAAGACACACTACAGCTGATGATACCTTGTCTTATGAAGATACACTACAGCTGATGATACCTAGTCTCATGAAGACACACTACAGCTGATGATACCTTGTCTCATGAAGACACACTACAGCTGATGATACCTTGTCTCATAAAGACACACTACAGCTGATGATACCGTGTCTCATAAAGACACACTACAGCTGATGATACCTTGTCTCATGAAGACACACTACAGCAGATGATACCTTGTCTCACGAAGACACACTACAGCTGATGATACATAGTCTCATGAAGACACACAACAGCTGATGATACATAGTCTCATGAAGACACACTACAGCTGATGATACATAGTCTCATGAAGACACACTACAGCTGATGATACATAGTCTCATGAAGACACACTACAGTCGATGATACCTAGTCTCATGAAGACACACTACAGCTGATGATACATAGTCTCATGAAGACACACTACAGCTGATGATACCTTGTCTCATGAAGACACACTACAGCTGATGATACCTTGTCTCATGAAGACACACTACAGCTGATGATACCTTGTCTCATGAAGACACACTACAGCTGATGATACCTAGTCTCATGAAGAAACACTACAGCTGATGATACCTTGTCTCATGAAGACACACTACAGCTGATGATACCTTGTCTCATGAAGACACACTGCAGCTGATGATACCTTGTCTCATGAAGACACACTACAGCTGATGATACCTAGTCTAATGAAGAAACACTACAGCTGATGATACCTTGTCTCATGAAGACACACTACAGCTGATGATACCTTGTCTCATGAAGACACACTGCAGCTGATGATACCTTGTCTCATGAAGACACACTACAGCTGATGATACCTTGTCTCATGAAGACACACTACAGCTGATGATACCTTGTCTCATGAAGACACACTACAGCTGATGATACCTTGTCTCATGAAGACACACTACAGCTGAAGATACCTTGTCTCATGAAGACACACTACATCTGATGATACCTAGTCTCATGAAGACACACTACAGCTGATGATACCTTGTCTCATGAATACACACTACAGCTGATGATACCTAGTCTCATGAAGACACACTACAGCTGATGATACCTTGTCTCATGAAGACACACTACAGCTGATGATACCTAGTCTCATGAAGACACACTACAGCTGATGATACCTAGTCTCATGAAGACACACTACAGCTGATGATGCTGTCTCTTGGTGAGCTATTTGAGAAATTCTAACTGATTACACATAGTCTCTAGATGGCCCATTCTCTAAAAAAACAACCATTGGTTGGAAAAAAAGGTAACAAGAGACACAGTAAATTTGGACATAGTGTGTCCCTAGAGGCATTGTCTGAGTACACTTAAAAAAAACACAACAACAAGACATTACTTCTCTCAAGATGGATGGAGTGTCTTGGAGTGTCTTGTGGGGAAAATATAAATTGCAGAGATAAACTGTACTTATTTTTTCTGGAAATAATGACAAAAAATATGTTAGTTAGTTCCCGGGTCTATATCGGCTAGTTGGTGTGAAGTATAATAGGATATTAGTATGAACTATATAAAAGGACCTTAACAGTTGAGTAAAAACGTTAGGAGTGTGGGGGCTCTGCTACTAACTAGGGCAACGATTGAGTTTCTTACATCCCTAAGCCTAAAGGATGTAATATCTACGCCCAGCGTCCCAAGAGAACTGACAATTGCCGTTGTTACCATTTGGTAACTTGTCTAATGAAAGTCTGCAGAGAGCAAGAAAGATTGTCTACGGCAAAGGTTCCCCCTCCCCAACCTTTATTTGTCCACCGCCCCTTGACCTTTTAAAATTGAAATATTTTTTTTGTGGCGCATCACCTCCATTTGTTTTGGCACATCAGTAAAGTACCCTTCGGACCAAACTGATCATAGGGCCGGTGAAGCAGCGTTCATCGGTATCTGTGGCCAAAGCGTATGAGGGGATGTGTGGCCAGCACAATGCCTAGCCGCCTTTACTTACCCCAACTAAGATCAGGTACCCATCAGATCTGAGTAGACTCATGGACACCCTTAAGACCCGGGAAAATATCCTAGCCTGCACCAGGATTCGATACCAGGACGTTCGGATCGCCAGTCGAACGAGCTGCCGCTCGGCAACCAACCGTGCCCCATATTTTGGCACATCGCCCCCTTTTAATTTTTTAAAATCTTATTGACCCCACCCCATTTAAAATTAAATTCTGTTTTGGCACTTCGCCACCTTTTAAACGTCTATTTTGGCTCAATGGCCCACTTAGCGTATAATATGTTAAAGAAACCTAACATAGTAACTCTAGTTATTGTTTATTCATGTTTGGGTTTAATATAATTGATCACTGAGAAATTCACTTGTTAAATTATTGTTAATGTTAGACAAATTAAATATAGATAGTTTGTGCTTGTAGATATATGAATGCATATTTTTATGTGCGTTCCAAACAATCATATTTGCAAAACTTTTTGTGACAGAATTAATAATTAGTAGTTTTACATTTTATGGGGCACGGTTCTGGTTTCGAATCCTGGTGAAGGCTAGGATATTTTCCAGGGACTTGAAGGTGTCTGGGCATTGTTCTGGCCACACATCCCATGGTATGCCGTGGCTACAGAAACTGGTATACGCTGCTTCACGAGTCCTACGAATCATTATTATCAAATCATCTTTCGTGTGTACGGAGAACGGTATCAAGGTTAAGCACAAATCACTAAACTATATAGCATACATATTCTATAAGTTCTGAAGCAGACGATACTTTATGTTGTCCGGATTTACTTGTATCCTTTCTACACATCCGAGCATACCAAAATATAGACAATTACAATTTTTGTCAATTTCAATAGTCTAGTTCTTCTTAGTGAGTCCTTGTCGCCCCAAACGCCCTTATTACCACCTAGGGAGTCTAAGCGCCCTTCAAGCTCTCATCATCGCTAACATTCGGTAACAACATCTAGATATCTATTGCCAGTGTCTACTACTCAACAACACTATCACAACATCTAGATATCTATTGCCAGTGTCTACTACTCAACAACACTATCACAACATCTAGATATCTATTGCCAGTGTCTACTACTCAACAACACTATCACAACATCTAGATATCTATTGCCAGTGTCTACTACTCAACAACACTATCACAACATCTAGATATCTATTGCCAGTGTCTACTACTCAACAACACTATCACAACATCTAGATATCTATTGCCAGTGTCTACTACTCAACAACACTATCACAACATCTAGATATCTATTGCCAGTGTCTACTACTCAACAACACTATCACAACATCTAGATATCTATTGCCAGTGTCTACTACTCAACAACACTATCACAACATCTAGATATCTATTGCCAGTGTCTACTACTCAACAACACTATCACAACATCTAGATATCTATTGCCAGTGTCTACTACTCAACAACACTATCACAACATCTAGATATCTATTGCCAGTGTCTACTACTCAACAACACTATCACAACATCTAGATATCTATTGCCAGTGTCTACTACTCAACAACACTATCACAACATCTAGATATCTATTGCCAGTGTCTACTACTCAACAACACTATCACAACATCTAGATATCTATTGCCAGTGTCTACTACTCAACAACAATATCACAACATCTAGATATCTATTGCCAGTGTCTACTACTCAACAACACTATCACAACATCTAGATATCTATTGCCAGTGTCTACTACTCAACAACACTATCACAACATCTAGATATCTATTGCCAGTGTCTACTACTCAACAACACTATCACAACATCTAGATATCTATTGCCAGTGTCTACTACTCAACAACACTATCACAACATCTAGATATCTATTGCCAGTGTCTACTACTCAACAACACTATCACAACATCTAGATATCTATTGCCAGTGTCTACTACTCAACAACAATATCACAACATCTAGATATCTATTGCCAGTGTCTACTACTCAACAACACTATCACAACATCTAGATATCTATTGCCAGTGTCTACTACTCAACAACACTATCGTATACGTTGATTTCGAGTTGTTTTTTTTTGTGTTTTCAAATGATTCTATGAATTTGGTTTTCTTGACAACCCATTCTAAGCACGAATGCTGATCGGTAAAATGGTATAAATAAATGTGCCCCATGAAATGAAGAAAAAATGTTTCGATTTCTATTTGTTTGATTTTATTTTATTAGTTTATTGCGTCTGATCACTAGGTTATGTACACCATTATGCTTACTGCATCGGTTTTTTAAATATAGTTTTGCCTTGGTGATTCTAAATGTAGACATGATGTTTACTTAGATGAATTCAGTGAAGTAACTTTCGACAATAGTACGCTTGGGGGCGGGAGTTATAATCGATGACTATCTATAATGTTAGGTTTTACTTACTGTTAAGGTAACAGGGAGTGTTAAGACAAGAGGGGGAGGGGATGGCGGGTTGGGTTTTCAGCGGGTAGATTGGCTTTAGAAGTGTGCACAGCTGATACTTCAAACCTAAAACCATTTTTACACATTAAATGCGATGCATGTTAAACCCATTCTTAAACCTAACCCCTGAGGAAGAAAACAATAAATACGTTTTTATGAATTGCACAAGGCGAGAGAACCAGAAGTTGTGAGAATGGCCCTGGGTTATTGAACGTCATAAATGGAGAAAGTCAGTAGGTTAAAGGTCATAGACATCTGCATTAAAACAACATTATTATATGAATCATGCTCAGCTGAGTATTAAGAAACATGACAATGACACATATACGTTGTAAAATTTCAGTACAGTACTATAATATATTGGAGAGAAAATATGAAGTGAAGTACTCGTTGGACCAAATTGATCATTGGGCCGGTGAATCAGTGTTCACCAGTTTCTGTGGCCACGGCATACTAGGGGATGTGTAGCCATCACAATGCCCAGCCGCCTTTACCCCAACTAATGTCAGGTACCCACCAGAGCTGGGTAGACTCAGGGACACGCTCCGAGTCCAGAAAACATCTTCGGTTCGCCAGACGAACGCCAACATGCCCCTTAAATATTCAGTAAAGTACTATAATAAATAATAATAACTGCGATTAAAACCGTCAATTTCAGTTGAATCAGTCTCTGTTGACTTTTTAAAAAGTAGAATAGACCTAGTCCTACTCATATTCATGCTCTCTTAAAGTTTTAACTTTAATGGTCACATATTGCTTTTATTTTCTCATTATATTATTACATTGTAAGTACATTTTCAAAAAATGATTTCGAAACAACTAACCAACAAATAGCTGTATGATTTACCTGTGTAAAAATATACAAGCATTATGTTGAGAACAATTTTGACATTTTAACAATCAGGAAACTTTTCAAATATAAAAATTCTAGGAACACTATATTCCATCTCCCTTAAAGTTTTTGGTAAAATGAGTTCATGTTTAATCTCGTCTTTTTTTTGTTACATTTCTAATCTATTTTAAATTACATACTTAAATGAGATGGGACTTTAAAATTCTTTCTTCCCATATTATTATCATCTCTATATTGTTTTCTCTATGAAGATACAATAATGTTATTACACTTGTTAGATCTGAGTATTCACAATTTTCATAAATCCTACATTTTTTAAATCGTAAAATCTAAAAAGACTACATTTATGTAGGCTACATGTGTATTTTCTTTTTCTTGTGAAAACTTAGATAAATATATTTTACGAACTCTAAATCGTTGTGCAAATAGATATTTTATGTAACCGAGACATTAAAAAAAAACTTTTTTTACTGTCAGTTTCTCGCCTATTAAATGTATAAATTAATGACCTACTTAATGTCAAAGCAGAAGGGGGCACAACTCAATAAATAGGGTGAAACTATATATCACGCATGGCTTCATCCAATGTTTAATAGACCGCATGACATGACGGGGGTAATAATTCTATGAAAGAAATGTAATATAATAACCAGTAGAAATTTATTTGCATCATTATATTAAGAACTTTATTAAAAAAAATGTAACGTAAATTGTATAGACCTATATAGTCTTGCATCCTGCTAATAGCCACTTCAAATCACGTGAATCTGGGTTCTATTAATACACCCAACATATATTTTCAGTTTATACACGTACTATTTAGACAGTTTATTTATAGATCTAAAATCTAATATGTTGGTGTTTTTTAAGGCACTTCTTGTCTCTGTATGCAAGTGTGAAATAATCTATACTGGTAAAGCCATGTTGTTTACTATGTCAAGTGATTGTGGTATCATACATACTTCTCTATTGAGGGAAAGTAAAGAGATTGAGATGACTACAAAAACCCTTAGTATGTAATGAGCAGTTTAACAGGTCCCTTGCGAGCCCTGCCTTGTCAGAGCTTATAAGCCACAAAGACCGACAAGGGGGGAAACTTGTTTCCATAATAGGATTTAGTCAAACGGCTTATATTATTGATACTGTTTTGCATATTAGGATTCAGTAAAACGGCTTATATTATTGATACGTGGTTCCATATTAGAATTTAATCAAATGGCTTGTATTATTGATACTGTTTCAGTATTAGAATTTAATCAAATGGCTTGTATTATTGATACTGTTTCAGTATTAGAATTTAATCAAACGGCTTGTATTATTGATACTGTTTCCGTATTAGGATTTAATCAAACGGCTTATATTAGTGATACGTGTTTCCATTAAATTCTGCTTGACCTTCTCTGGTCCACATCATTGTCTCTGTACTGTGTAAAAAGATATTCTAGCAATGAATCTCTTTGTTTTAGTACGCATTTTTTTATATTTTCAGACCGTCGTTGACTGAAAAATGTCGTTATGGACATTCCCTCCACATTGACAAATCACTTGTTTTCTCTCTGCCATGAAAAATGTCGTTATGGACATTCCCTCTACATTGACAAGTCACGTGTTTTCTATCTGCCATGAAAAATGTCGTTATGGACATTCCCTACACATTGACAAATCACTTGTTTTCTCTCTGCCATGAAAGATGTCGTTATGGACATTCCCTCTACATTGACAAGTCACTTGTTTTCTCTCTGCCATGAAAGATGTCGTTATGGACATTCCCTCCTCATTGACAAGTCACTTGTTTTCTCTCTGCCATAAAAGATTAAATGACGACCGAAACTTAAAGTAAAAAAATATATTTTTTCTATGGTTTATTATTTTTCAATATTTCTAATTCATTTGTGTAAATATGATAATTTTGATTCACACATAATTCACACATGCAGATTTAAAAACTCAGAATTAATTTTTGAAACTAACATGCTAGGGTTCAATATTTTAAAATAAACTTTTTTTGGATTCACTTTGAAATGTAATTTTTTTTTTTACAAACCAAAGCCAGATAAAAATGAAACAAAAAGTAAATTGCCCTATTTTCATACCATGAAGGTTAATATAGAAGTTTTACTCCAGTTTATGTGGTCTTGGCATACAAGGAGATTGTGTGAACAGCACATCATTCAGACACGTTTACCTTTACGAAGCCAGAAACGCATCTGAACTAGATCTAGGTAGTCACAGGGAGGCCCTCCAATTCTGGAAAAAATATCCAGACGTTAACCTGAATTCAATCATGGAAAATCTTCAGTATGGCAATCTAAATGCTCTACCACTAGAACACCCTGTTTGAAAATACTATTACAAAACACTTTATACATGAATTAGCTCTGCTATGTGTGATTTCATTCAAAGTACACTACAACATGCATTGGCATTGGCAGGGCCGGCTCATCCATATAGGCAAACTAGGCGGTTGCCTAGGGCGCAAAATTTTTTGGGGCGCAAAATTGAGGATTTTTTAAAATTTGGCAATTAAAAAATATAAACTATACTAAAGTTTAGTGCTTTTACGCGCTACTAGCATAGGCAGATGAATTACTAGGTAATAAATGGCGAAGGGTATTTTATTTTAAGTTGTCTTAGAAAATAGGGAAGTATTCCCATACAGTATTTAGTTTTGTAACCTCGCTGTGCGTAGCGAAGTGCAAAAAGGCAACACCTCATAGCATAGTGAAGTGACTGAAGTGACGTGACTTCAAGTCAGTTCGTGAGTCGTAAGTCGTGAGGGCGTTGATGGTCCAGTCGAACTGATGCACTAACACCTCTGCGGTACCAGTAATCTCATGTTATTGATGCTTTGAAAAAGACTTCTATAAAAGGATCTAGTGGCAGTATTACGAAGGTAGATGCACTTGGGTTACTTAAAAATATCTCAGACTTCAAATTTGTTGTTGCAATTGTCACATAGTACAACACTTTGTTTCAAGTAAACATAACTAGTAAGATACTGCAAGAAAAGGACTTGAGTCTCCAGAGAGCAGTTAGTCACCTGAAAAAAAAACGAAGGGTTTTTGGTTACCACTAGAAGTGATTTAGAGTTCAAGAGAGTTCTGATTGATGCTATTGAAGTAGCTGAAGAAGTTGCATGGAATAGAACCAGTATTTGAGAATTAGAAGGTTCGAATTTAAAAAGAGAAGGACATGGTTGATTACGAATCAACAGGTGAATATGTAAATATTGCGGGTGACCTTGTACTCCCTTGTATTCGGTTATAGTATCGTATCGACCCAGATTATAGACCCATGCAAATCAGCAGAAAGTTTCGTCAGTTCTTTGGCAGATCGCGTCGAGTAAGCATGTAACTTGTGCTCTGAGATAAAATTCCTACCGATTTATACTATAAAGGATTAAATATTTTTTTACCAGTAGTTTCAATGCTATTCAATGTCTATTGAATATATTTCTTATTCATTCTCTGTACATGTGCTATTCTTAACCACTTGTGTACATATCATTCGGATTGCTAATTGATAATTCTGTGATTAAACCAATTATTCGTTCATTTACAAAAACTCGGTTTATATAAGTTCTTCACGTTCAAGTATTGTGTGTGTTTTATTTATACTGTAATAACAGTCAATTTTGCAGGGCTGGCCAAATCACAGGAGCGCAAATCTAATCGTCTTTCGAGACTATGGAGCCAATGAATAACCATTGCCAACACTACACAATAACAACACGATGCTTGCTGTGTATTTGAGCCAACATAAATATACACCTGAAGAAATCAAATAAAACTCTAATCAATGTTATAAAGATTAGCAGGGGATATTTTGAATCAGGACCAACCTAGACTACACTAAACTAATATTAAAATGAACTAATAAAAATACCAATTGAAGCAGTAATTATAATAACTACAAGACAACGTAACTAATAAATATTTCATCAACTGAATGGGGGCTCTAGCCAAATAAATAATACAGTCTGCAATTTGGTACTCATTATTCTACAGTCATCTACTACTTAATACTTATCTACAAAAGGTAATAAAAGCTGGCTTGTCATTTAACATTGTTATTGAATTAATACATGAAAAGCATATCAAGCTACTTGACCAGTGAGATAATAAACTTATCTATTGCGGCATATATGACAGTGCATAGATGACCACTGATATAACGCCTTTGTGATAAGAATTGATAACTAAACTTGAGGTTTTCTTATGAAGAAAAGGGCTGTCGTAATACGGTACTTTGAGTAAAGTATCCCGTCGGGTCAAATCGATCAATGGGGCTGGTGAAGTAGCGTTCACCAGTGGCCACGGCATACTAGGGGATTGTGTGCCCAGCCGCCTTTACTTTTACCCAGCTAATGTCATGACTATAAGATCGTCTGCGTTACTTATTACAATACGTAATTACTTTTCTGGAAAAAAAAGATTGATTATTTAAACAGCTTTGTGTTGTCTGGAAATGGCTTAGAATCGTTAAAAAAAATTGATACTGCATACACTAGTCTGTGTTTATCAAACTGTACCTCTAAAAATAGATTGTAGTTTGTCTATGATTCAGCGCTGGCGTTGTTTCAAGACTAGCTGCAAACAGATCTATTCAATGATATTGCATACTTAACTCTGTTAGCTATAAAATGTTCAATTGAAGCTACCTCAATTTCATTAAAACAATTGTTTTTTTTTTTGTTTGTTTTTGGCTTTTATGACAAAATCTGGTTTTGTTAAAACTCAACTTGTTGAATTATAACAATTGTCTAATGTTGCCTCAGTAAAGAAAACTGTTACTGGTGAAGATATTGGGACAATCTACACCCTGAAGCACACAATGATAACCTTAACGGTACATTTCAAGATATTATCAATTAAAAAATTCCTGATCGGTTTTGGACTCGTGTTAAAATGTTCAACAAGTAGACCTATATCTACAACCGGGAGAGAAAGAGGTTGAAACAACCAATGAAGAAGTCACTTTGACAAATTTACCAGCAAGTGTAGCGTCACTGTAATTTAATGCTGGTATGTTTATTTTTCTTTAAACCTGTCAATAATGTCCGACCCCAGTTCGGTCAATCAGATTTCTATTTATTTACATAAATGTATTAAGTAATCAACAGAGTTCAGCTAAACTGTAAGTAATTGCAGCCCTAAGTTCTTATGTCCTTGGGAGGTAGTCTTCAAAAATCAATAAAACAACTTTTTTCCCACTTATACACAAATACACACACTGACGCATACTTCATACTTCATACTTCATACTTCATATTATATAACTTTCTTATATTTGTCCTGATATGTATGTTGATAGTAGTTGTTTTTTTTTTTGTTAAAGAAAACATAGAATCAGCAGATTTGTGTACCTACAAGTTGAGATGTCCACCAGGTGTTGACACAGGAGACTTGTGAGAGACCTGCAGATGGATCAGATGGACTTAGCTTTCAGGATGTATGCATTCCTTGATCTGTATATAAATATACCGGTAATGCTTTGAAAGCAGTATCCTCTTTTTTTCGTTGCGAAGATCTAAAAAACGTATCATGTTGAGATCACTCATTCTAGTGGTCAGCGGCTTGGTGGTCTTGACCAATGCTGGCATCCTTGCGCCTAGAGAGGTAGTAGATAGTCATCTTGTGTTTATTTAAATATATGGCTCTCTTCGTGTCGCTTCCTTAATCGTACTGAAGATGTGTTTTTGGTAACAATAAACAATTTCTGATCAAAAAACGATTCAAGAATTCTCGAGAATATGGATGTCAGCATTCTCTAGTACTCTCCATATCTGTACTCTCCGTATCCTCTGTACTCTCCTTATCCTCTGTACTCTCCATGTCACCTGTAGTCTCCGTATTCTCTGTACTGTCCGTATCCTCTGTACTCTCCTTATCCTCTGTACTCTCCATGTCACCTGTAGTCTCCGTATTCTCTGTACTCTCCGTATCCTCTGTACTCTCCTTATCCTCTGTACTCTCCTTATCCTCTGTACTCTCCATGTCACCTGTAGTCTCCGTATTCTCTGTACTCTCCGTATCCTCTGTACTCTCCTTATCCTCTGTACTCTCCTTATCCTCTGTACTCTCCTTATCCTCTGTACTCTCCTTATCCTCTGTACTCTCCGCATCAACTGTACTCTCCGTATCCTCTGAAGTCTCTCTGTTGTATTTGTACCGATACTCTACGTATCCACAGCTTTCTCGTGTCACTGAAAATTGTCTTGCGTGTCGCATTGGCATGCGTTCCAGTACTAGCCTATGCCTGGTTTATAAGACAAAGTATAAATATACACGTGACTATACTGTTGGCAGATAATCTGTTTTTGTTTGTCTTAATCGTATGTTAATAAATGTTTATCACCATGTATGATGTCAGACGATGTGTTACTGAAATGTTTCCTAAAAAATTATCTAGTAAAGTGAAATAGTAATTTAGAAAGTTAATTGAAACGTTTTCTAGGCTGTTAACATAAAAGTTATGTAGAAAATTATCTATGTAGTAAAATACAAGAGAGTGTTTACTTCTGAGTTTACAATGTCAAATTGTCAGTAGTATTTCTTGTAATTTGGCTTTTTAAGCTTGCTACGAAATCTGTCAGTGTTTTTTTTACACAGGTTAGCGCCACATACCTGGCCATGTGCGTAGACACGGAGGCATCACTTACTCCTGGATCAAGGTTTGAGATAAAGAGCCCCAACTACGATTGGGGCAACTATGCTGACTACACCCGCTGCTACGTCTCACTGCGCTCTGGGGTCAATGCACTTCTACTCAACATTAAAATTGAGTAAGTATTTTCTTTAAAAAAATTACAACAATGAAAAAAAAGTGTGCCATTGTGTTGCTACAGATATATTAAGTGAATGACATCGGTATGGAATGGGTTGCCTGAACAAACAAGGATAAGCCATAATCTAACATAATTTAAACCACTAACCAAAATGCAAGACTAGACTTAAACCATGAACCCTGTATAAGCGTAATCGCAAAATTATTCTGGATCATTTGTATCATATAAGATAAGATACAAGTTATTATATTATGGGATATGCTTTTTTGTGTGTAGACGATGCAATAATAGCCAATCATAAACAGGCTGAACTTGAGAATCAGCTAGAATCTTTGTACTAATTTGTTTTAAGTTTCTAATCAATATCTTAACGAGTAAAACTAATATAGTAAAGGCTCCAGATTCTAAAACTCCATCTATAACCATAAACAAGTACTAACTAAAATACCTGATTTGACCGTCACCAACGATATGTTGCTGGATGAGGCCGTTAAGTAAGTAAATAAAGGAAGCTTATATAACCAATTCTAGACAGTCAACGAGAGTAAGGAGTAACACTATCCTGCCAGTAACACTATCCTGCCAGTAACACTATCCTGCCAGTAACACTATCCTGCCAGTAACACTATCCTGCCAGTAACACTATCCTGCCAGTAACACTATCCTGCCAGTAACACTATCCTGCCAGTAACACTATCCTGCCAGTAACACTATCCTGCCAGTAACACTATCCTGCCAGTAACACTATCCTGCCAGTAACACTATCCTGCCAGTAACACTATCCTGCCAGTAACACTATCCTGCCAGTAACACTATCCTGCCAGTAACACTATCCTGCCAGTAACACTATCCTGCCAGTAACACTATCCTGCCAGTAACACTATCCTGCCAGTAACACTATCCTGCCAGTAACACTATCCTGCCAGTAACTCTATCCTGCCAGTAACACTATCCTGCCAGTAACACTATCCTGCCAGTAACACTATCCTGCCAGTCTAAACTAAGGCCATCGTTTCATAAGTCATTTGGGGCACACACAAATTTATAGTATGTGTTTGTTTATTGCATATTATTGTATATATAGGCCTATGTATTTATATTATATGTGTGCATTATATCTAATAGAGATATAGATCTGGAGATGTCAAGTCAAGACTGCAATTATGACTACCTGTGTGTTAATGGGGCTCGATTTTGTGGTGGCCGTTATTTAGGAAGCGTCTTTCAGTACGTTGTTCCAGCTCACAGCTCCTTCACGTTGGGCTTCAAGACGGATGGCTCTGGAAGAGGCCACGGGTTTTATGTAAGTCTTTTATTCTACGAGTTTCAAGGAACAAAGCACGGGGTGTGGGGGGGGGGGGCAGTCAACAACAAGTACTTTAGTGTGACGATAATAACTTCATAACTCGAGCACTTGTACCCAAGCTTTGAGACGTAAGTATGCTAAGCAAAACATAATGACCATTTAACTGAACGAAATAAACATAATGATCAATGACGTAATAAACTAGACGTCATGACTAAGACATAAAAACGGTTGACCCGATTACCTAAATATAATGACCAAATTATAATGTCCTACACATAATGGCCAAAACTTAGTAGCCAAAACCAAAGACTATAATAAGATGGACCACTTGCTTTAATTTTTCTGCTATTTGATGACTCGAATGACTTCTTTTCGGATTTCCCGATTCTCTTTTGTACTGTGCGCTTCCGTTTTTATTTATTTGCTATGATTTTCTCAATGAAAAATTAAAATTGAAATCGATAGTTGTATGCAGCGGAAACATTTAGGCAAACGTAGAAGGGTAAAAGTCATTTAACACATCGATATTTGATGCGGACGGAAAAAGAACATATTATAAGCTCTAAAAATAGAGCATTCGGTCTGTCTTATTATAGCCTTTGGTAGAACTAACACTCATAATAATATTTCCATATAAAGTCCAAGGTTCTAATGTTAATCATTAATAATTATAGAACGTGGCCTTACGTGGCTCATCAAATAACATAACATCATTAATTCCGTCGACAGTCAGAAACCTATTTTAATATGTCCTTTCTTCCCGACGGTCTGGGGTCTTGTTCCCATGCATATACATTATTTTTTAATCGTATCTAACTAAACATATAATAATTTATTACGTTATCTGGAGACTGGCTACCTTTGTGTTTGAGATTACTACGTCAACTCCGGCTATTTTTTTTTTCGGGAATTCCGATAAGAAGTTTTTCCGAGTCATCAAATAGCAGATAGCAGAAATATTAAAATCTGATTATATTCTATGGTTCTACAAGTCTTGTGTATATGTGACATCCAAATCAACATGTTAGGACTCCAGTTCTTTGAAAACCGATTGCTACAGTTGGTAATGGCAGGTTTAGATGGGAAATAATGTATGTCTGTAACAGATAGGATTTAAAACTAAACAGCATATATATCGATACAAACACTTCTTGTCTTTCCTTAAACAGCTCACAGGCAATGCAACATTCTACAACAATGAGACTGTCAGTGTCGCAGACAGGGGCAGCAGCAGCGATGGAGTTAGGTACAGTGCTTACTCACCTTTTAGTTACACTTACACGGATAGGTGCAGCGTAGAGGCCGGCTACTTCTCTTCCAGTATTCCTCCGTCCAGTAGTTACAGCAGGACCACTTCAGCCTACTTACCTACCTATGAATACACCACTTTTTATCCATATACCACTGATAACCCTTGGTACTACAGCACAACCTACAATTCATACAGCACCGATTACTACTACACCACACCAAACAACCCATGGTACTATCAGACCACCTATAATTATCAATACACCACCGTTTATTACTACACCACACCATACTACCCATACAGCACCTGGTACTATGACACCACAACCTATAACCCATGCCAGAATGGATACACCACAGTCTACTGCCAGTACACCTCGTCCAGCCCAAGCTCCATGAACGACTACATCGCCTACGAACTCCAGCGAGCTCTGCAGGAAATCAACTCCGAACGGAACAGCCAAGATCAGCTCTACGCCATACTCGCTAACCTGCTGCGTTACCTGGGCCATAAATAGAATCATCACGTCACGTGACTTTCACAATGAAGCATTACGTTCGTTAATGTGTTTCTATAACATCAGAATGACAGTGATCGTAGGCCCTACTTTGCGATATGAAATTAAAATTTAAAACAAAAGTATAAGACTCTAGTTGTTGCTTTTACAGTAAGTTATTTTATTACTTCTTGACCCCTGGCGAGACAAATTTATGTATTGTATAAGTAAAATAACAAAAATTAACGATAAGTAAGAAAATGAAAAAAAAACTATAAAAAAATGGCCACTTAGCATGCACAAAGTCAGGATATAAGCTAAAGCCCACATTGAAAAAACGAAAACAAATGACCATTTATTTTTTTTAGTTTAGGTTCATTGTAGTTAATATAATATATGTGCACAATATAATATATAGACATAATATAATCATCATTAACAAACTTTTTTAGGGATTCACATCTTCATATTTTATACCTTATAATTTACAATGAATAATAATATAGTCCGCCAAGGAGCGGATGTTTGTGATGTGAGTTTCCTGCATTCTGTTTTTGTAGATTTTAGGGGTGAGCAGATTCTGTTAGGCAGATATAAGTAGGTGCCACTGATAGTAAGGATGAAACAGGCTGTCCCTCATGGAAAAAGCCCACAGGCTACATGTTTTGTCCATTCAGGCGAATGGCCTAATGACTGGTGGGAATGTTGTAAGATTTTTATTTTACAACAAAAGTTTTGACCAACCTACCAAAGACAAAAATTCGGTACTGCAAAGAAAATGCACAAACAACTTTCTTTTAAATAGGAAGAAACGTAGAGAAATATTTATTCCCATATGCAAGTTTCATTTTGATCATTAAACAACGAGACTGTAATTACTTGTTAGAAAAGGGTTGCCTACCTAATTAATTTATTCCTCTATTTATACTTAAAAACGCAAGGGATGAGGAATGCACGAAGTAGTTAATTTTACCAATCCAATCATGAAATAGTGACAAGCTAATAGATAGCCAAATGGATAATTAGAATCCCTACCAAATCTAGTCGTGGTCGAGTCTGAATGACCCTTGAACTAAGTTTTAGCTTTCTAGCTTAATATGTTTGCAGTGCCAGTTCAAATGCATTTTTAAAAACTGTCACATTTTCACCACTACGAAAAGACTTAGCGGCTTGTTAAACTCAACAACAGATCTCGCAACACACGTTCTGACCCATAACAGCACAATTACTTTAACTGCTTCGAATTCTCAGATTTAACAGTCTGTTATTTAATCCGTTCCTGTTACCAATTTATCATTAAATCCACCGTTTCCAGTCATTGTTTCCAACGGTCGCCAAGCGGCAACGCGTTCGACTGGCGATCCGAAGGTTCTGGGTTCGAATCCTGATTTAGGATAGGATTTTTTCCCGGAACTTGAGGGCATCCCTGAGTCTATCCAGCTCTGATGGGTACCTGACATTAAATGGGCTAAAGAAAAGGCGGCTGGGCATTGTGCTGGCCACACATCCCCTAGTATGCCTTGGCCACAGAAACTAGTGAACGCTGCTTCACCATCTCTATGATCAGTTTGGTCCGAAGGGTACTTTACTTATGAAACATTGTAGACTTAGAATATTTAACTGAGTCCAACCGTCCATAAGTAATAAATATAAAAGAGTAAAGAATTTTCGATCTAACTACGCTGGCTGCAAGACTAGAACGAATTTAGCGGGAAATGTCCATGTACTTGACCTTAAGCTGAGGAGTATTAACCGTGCTGTGTTGGAAACTTAAAATATTATTGGTGGCAGCAATGCTTCGCGTTTTAAGCTTGACTTGTTTTAATTTCGCGATTCAATGGACAAGTATTAACGTGTATGCATGCATAAAAGGTCACATGCAATAACATTTCCGTTCTTATTGGATCATTTTCTTCGAAACAATGTCTGTGTGCTACTTTACTGGTTGTACTCAAATTTGTTGGGGATTAAAATTTATTTCATTTCCAAAAGATGTTTACAAAATAAAAAAATGTATTGTGGAAGTTAGACGTGAAAAATCACCTTTTTAAAATATCAAACTTATTGCTTAATGCAAAAGATTTGAAAAGAATTATTGTTATTCGTTTTTTATGAATTTACGCATTTTGTTTTTCAATAACCAAGAAAACGCAACTCTTAACTCATTTATTTTGTAAACAAATAAACATTTTACCTCACGCGACTGACACTTGAGTATTAATTATCGCCTACTCACTTTTGATGTTAAAAACGGATTCCTCATAACTAATATTGTAACCTTTGTATAATTCTAAAAGACTAGAACTGGCCGTCGAGGTTGAAATCAATTGTCAAACACCAGCAAAAGCATGCGTTTTTTGTTTATTAGTTTAACAATAGAACAGGAAGTTCACGAACATTACAGTTTAAAAGGTCACACCTAATTAAGACTCCTCCATAGACGCGATTAATTTTTGAAGGGGGAACAAAAACAACACGTCTAGCTTTTGAAAGTATAAACATAGACTATAATATACATGGACCGCTTGCTTTAGTTTTTTATGCTATTATCTTCTGTTTTTTGCAATTCCCGATTCAAAATGAAGTATGTGTAATACAAGTTCCGTTTTATTAAATCGCATTTTTTTCGACTTTAAATGAATACTTGTAGGCCTATTAATATAATTAATCCTATTATCATTGACTATAATAAGATGGACCGCTTGCTCTATTTTTAGAGCTTATGTTCTTTTTCCGTGTGCACACAACACTGATCTATAAATGTTTCCGCTCTGTACAACTTTCGATTTTAATTTTTCATTGAGAAAACCAAAGCGATTCAATAAAACGGAAGTGCAAACTTTATTACGAATCGGGATATCAGTGTTTTGAGTCATCATATAGCAGAAATACTAAAGCAAGCGGTCCATGTATATTATAGTCTATGGTATAAAGCGGGGGTATTTTTATTTGACTTTATATTAATTGGCGGGTTTGTGGAGCATAACCTTGTAACAGCGTTTGACTACGTGAACACTTCCCCGTTACAGAAACAACATTTTCTCCAAATACAAAAAAACAGTTCCTTCCTTCCTTCACCGTCACCTATCCCATAACCAGAGTGAGGGTCGTTGGGGCGCCATTTTTTGACAGTTGGATGATTTTATGCCATTCGTCTCGATCTCTGGGAATCCGCAAGAGACAAGCCGGTCCACTCCTTCATGTCATCATCTCATCGTCTCTTCTGTCTGCTTCTCTTTCTTCCACCCTGCAATCTCCATCGAAGATACGGACAAAACTCAATGTCACATAGACGGTCTTTGATTGGCTCAATATCGCATAGACGGTCTTTGATTGGCTCAATGTCGCAAAGACGGTCTTTGATTGGCTCAATGTCGCATAGACGGTCTTTGATTGGCTCAATGTCGCATAGACATCTTCCTTTCAACGTCGAAGATTTTACAATCATGTTTTTCTTGCATGTACAGTTCTTATGTCATTTAAAAAAAAAAAAAACATGCGTTGTTATTAAAAAATGTTCGTCAATACGTTGGTGGAGTTCTTCTGCAGTTGCATTTTTCCAATATCTGTGATCTGCGCTCCTTCAATTTATGTTTAGTTATTTAGAGATGACTCTCTCTTAAAAAAATATTGCAGATAATTTGTTTGCGCTTCAATGCATTTTTTTTGTTGTACATTTTCACTGCTGAATCCTTATTTCAATTAATTTGAATGATAGTTTATGCAACATTGTTTGTGCAATGGCATTCGAATAAAAAAATTTTCGAAATTTTTTTGTAGTTTCAAAGGATACATTTTTTTTAATGAACTTAACATTGAGCGACGATAAAAGCAAGAACAAATGATCCATACTGTTTAAAGAAGTTCACGTTTAGAGTTAGAGATTTATATTATTTTTTAAATCTATCTTATCTTATATATTACAGACGCTCCTTCTATAAAGAAGATTATGGCAAAACTCTGACCACAAGTAATAAACAAGTCATAAATCTACCTCTGTCATACAAACAACTTTAAATTTCAACAAATACCGCAATATAGAAGTAATTTTTTTAAAATAAACGTCACTGAGTTCTCCTAATTAAACACATGTTTAATAGTTTCAAGAGAAGCAATAGGTTATCTACAAGAAAATCACTCACTGTATTTTAAATTGTTTATAAGATCTCTTCACCGGCTCTATGGATCAAATTGGACTGACGAGATACGTAACTTTTTTTTTACATGTATATAAATATATATTTATATATATATTATTTTGAGAATAAATCATACTAGTATATGTTAGATTTTTAAATGCATGATTTAAGCTGATTAACTATAGGACCTATTTTTTTTTAAATTAAAAGTATTGACAAAAATGTAATAAATTTCTCTATTAAAAAAAATTGAATCAATCAAAAAATTAACAACAAATATTGCCTTGTTCATTTATTTTTTATTTAGATAATAAATAAAAAATCATATACGTAAATACCCCACTACTGTTGTGTAAACTACTAGAGTGTAGCCTATTCTAAGTTCACCGTTCATGATTTATTTTATTAAATCACTACATTCTTTGACACTGGATATCTCTACATTTAAAGTAGGATATGTTTGTGTGTGTGTGTGGATTGCAATTCCCATTGGTTAATTGGAAGACACGTGACCGTATTGCCTCAAATATACGGTATGTTACTTTTGCGATCTAGCTTTCTCCATGTGTCCTCCCTAGCTGAGTGGTTACCGTCCCGAACTGTTATACGGGTGACCCGTGTTCTATTCTCCACTGAAAACTTTTTTTTTCTTTTTTCTATAATAGCCATACATGTAGGCAACTTTTTTCCACGTTTCCATGCCTATTTTTAACCCGATTACACCATTTATTTTAAATTACATGCCTAAAAGTTTTCAGTAAAATATGAATAGTTATTTTTATTTTTAAATATTTTAATCTAGATTTCTCTTTATTGCAGTTTATAAAATACTTATCTGTAGCTATAGGTAGACCTATAGACCTTTGTATTGTTTGCTCGGGCAAAGACGGGCAATTTAGCTTGTAATTACTATTAGTGCTCTACTATCATGAAACCTTATGAGTAAATTAGGTTCTTTTTAACTAGTAGCGTCTCTTTGTAGCCAAGTTTTCAAAATACTAATGGTATAAGGTTAAGAACTACCGGACTCCTTATATTAATGGCAAAATAATATTTAATGTAAAATTTCGAATTATCTATTTTCATCGTTCTATAGAGCAGGGGGAGGCAACCTTTTGATTATAGTGTGCCAAATTTAGGGTTTCTAGTTCATTCGGCGTGCCAACAACTTGAAAGTCATTCTGCTCTAGTACTCAATTTATGGTAGAAGAAACTTGAAGTTCCCTTCTTTTGGGAGTCTGCTGCGTGCCATTGCAAATCGCTCTGCTTACCAAGTCTGACACGCATTCTGTAGGTTGCCGACCCCTGCCTTAGAGAACATTAAAGACTTCCTCCTAATCTATATAAGTTTTCTCAATATTTCGGCAACTGGAAAAACTAGGGCAGTTTTTTCAAACGTTCACAAACTTAAAAAAACATCGTTTAAACACTATGCAAGTTTTTTTTTTATGTTTATTATATCAGCATAATATATTCACAAAAATTGTCATAATTATTATAGTTTGAATTTTAAAAAATCCTGTGAGTTAAACTAATAAGCTAACCATAAAACGTTTAAAAGTTTCAATAATGAAAATATATATTTTTACATCAGCATCATGAAATACACATACATTTTTTAAATACCTTCTCTTATCTATAGTTTCATTATTATAACCTTTTCTTTAACATCAACATACATAATATATTCAACGAAATTGCCATAATTATTGTAACATATTAAATTCATCTGGTAAGCTACAATAATAAGCAATGGGCGGACAAGGTTTCCCGCAGTTCTCTGTCGGATGTAACACTCTGGGCGTCATCCAAACCAACATCGATAGGGTACAAGTGTCTCTTGCGGGCTTCTCTCCAGGTGATCACAGTGGGGGAGCGAAATTTTAGGAAAAAGGCTCCACTTTTAGCAATTTTTCCACATTAACAGAATAACTAAGAATTTGTACGTATCAAGTTATATGAGAAAACTCCGTGCCTCAGGAAACACACACTGTATAATAGTGCTGTTTTTATTTAACCATTCACTATTCTTTTTCTAACAGCTAATAGTGATGGGAATTTCTGCAAAATAGATTGCATCTACTGCTCATTTTCGGGATGAACATCTAGTATCGAAAAGTATTTATAGAATCAACGCGAATGCTCTAAAGCAGGGGTCGGCAACCTAAGGCACGAGTGCCAGACTTGGCTTGCAGAACGATTTTCAGTGGCACGCGAAAGACCGCCAAAAGAAGGCAAGTGAAAACAACGTATGTCAGCATAATTAGTAGGTGCTGCATGGCGAACTACATGGGACTCACAATGGACGTCGACGGTTTTAATTCAGGAATCTTTGTATGCAAAGCTTTCATCATTAGACTTGCAATCTGTGATTGAATCTATTGTTAAGATAGTTAAATTGTATAGTTTCTCAAGTCTATTCTAGAAAAAAGTCAAACGGAGTAGGCTATAGGTCAAGTCTTGGATAGATTATTTTCTTGTCGGGAAGCAATTACGATGTATCTTAATGGAAAAAAAAATTCCGTCATTGAATGAGGGGAACTGACTGTTGAAGCCAATGTTCCTGTATGACTTGGCGACACGTTTTAGTGAGTTAAAGTTCCATTTACAAGACTGGATACTAAAGCACTTGAAGTGTAGGGCAACTGGAATGGATTTGCATTGAAACTGGACATATCTTTCCGTGAAATCAATTTCAAAACATTTAACATTTCCCGTTGAGGACAGTTCTATGCGCTGACAACAATTACAGACAGAGTACAAACAACGAAGAACAGACGAAAATGTATATATGTACTGTACGCTACTGGAAAAGGTGAGTCTTCAGGCGGCTCCCACTTCTGTACCCATGGGCATCAAAGACTGGCGAAGTGTGTAAATCGCCGATATGATCCCATTAAGATTACATCGGCGTGCAAACGCATGGGGGACAGCTCCCGCTGCGGGTCCGAGACCAATTGCACTGATCTCCGTGGAGAGGAAGCAATGGACGCAGACACCCCGTCTCAGAACCACCCAGCGCCTGGATATATGTACCTATAGTATAGGATTTGTGTTACCCGGTGACATTGCAGGTATACGGGTGAGCCACCACGATAATGATCCTTAGGTAGGGGAACCGCAGTGAACAATCGCTTGCTGCGGAATGCTTTCTGTTACAGAAAGGCGTGTCGTAGAGTGGCTGTAACCGGACAGAGATTGTAAGTACCCACCTGATTAGTGGCGTAGCTAGATTTTGGTGCTGGGGGGGGGCGAACTTTTAAGAAAAAGGCACTGCTTTAAGTACTTTTTTTTACACTAAAAGAAGAACTAAAAATGTGTACGTATCAAGTCCTTAAAGAGTACCCTGTACCTCGGGGTCGGCTACATACGCTGTGTATTACTGCAGTTTTTATTTTAATATTGACGATTCTTTTTCGAGCAACTTTTAGTGGCGGAAAATTCTGCAAAATTGATTGATGATACTGCTGATTTCCAGGATGCACAAAATATTATAAAAAAATTAGAACAAGTTCAGAAAAGAGCTGCAAAGTTCATTACTAGCGAATATTCGCAACTGGCAAAAGTAACACAATAGTTAAATCTCTAAGCATAGAACCTCTAGAGCCGGGTTGGCAATCCAAGGCACGCGTGCAAGAGTTGGCAAGCAAAGTGATTTTTAGTGACACGCGTGATACTTCCAAGAAGGAGATGTATAAATGCAAACTACAGGTCGAGTGCTTTTCTCAACTGCCGGGAATTCACTCTACTTTCAGCTTTTGGTTCAGCGTACAACTGTTACCGAAGAGTAGGCTACTCAATGACAAGGCGCTCATCAATTAATACAGACTAATTACATTTAAAATAGTGTTTGTATTCTTTAATTAAGCATAAATATTGCCTAATGAATTCTAAAAGATGTGTTATATTATTGTAATAAATATAAGAGGCTTATATACTAGAAATATATTATGTAATTTTTGTTATTGTAATTATTAATGTTTAAAAAGTACTTAAATCGACTTAAACAATTATGTAGAAATGTTTATTTACAACTGTTTAACGTAAATTAATTGTACAACTCTAATTACTATATAGCTGAAATAAATACCACGAAGCTAGATTTGAATAAGGAAATAAAACTGAATAAGTAATATTATTTATAATACAAAATATATCTTGTCTGGCATCACTATAGAATTATATTTGGAAACCGTCTTTTTAATAAAAGGGAGATAATTAACCCGTTTTTATTTGCGTTGGTAAGCATATTTCTGTTTATTTGTCTTCCTTTATAAGAAAAAAATGAAAAAATGAAAAATTCTATCAATAAAATTAAAAATTATAAAATATAGTTGAAAGTTATAAAAATATTATATGACTGGAGAATCAATATGTACATATTTAAACCTTACACTAACTACCTACTATGTAAGATTATTTTGTAAATCTATCACATCCCTGTACTTAGTTCTTTGCGAATATTTTTATAACATTAAATAAATCTCTTCTTCCTATTGGACGTCCATCTGGTTTAAATAATATGTATAACTGAGATATAATCTGGCATCCCCACACAACGTGTAAATCTTTCGCCTTTTACTAACTCCGTTTTTCGTTTTGTGGTGAAGCGTGCAGATGGGTACATAGTACTCCCCGTTACTAATTTCATTCAAGAATTTTATATCATTATCTTTGAAGAAGTAACCTTTTTTTCACCAACACCTACCAGTGGCCACCCCTGGCCGTCCCATTAAGACGCACTGGTGACCACGCTAGGCCCATACTAAAAGCTGTCCCGACCACCTCCAGTTTACAGCGCCAGAAGTCCGGTGAACGGCAAAACCAAGGCCATCCCGGGCCGGCCCTTCCAGAGCTACCTCCTCAGAAGGCGTGCTGTACCACCCGGTAATCAGTGGCACCTGCAGCCAGCCAGCCAGCCACCGGAGATCAGCAGCCTATCGCCAGAAGCAGACGACAACACAACGTGAAGCAGAGTGAACCACCCCTCCTCTACAGGACGCTGTACCGCTGACCGATCCTGCTTTTTTCAACCTTAGCTGAGGGGCAAGTGGGCTACCTTTGTTTACTCTCCCGTGTGCGATAATGGCAACCCTCCTTCCCCCGACGACAACGCACTACAGAGCAAATAAGGAAGATTTAAGCGCAGGCTACACGCACAGCCTGGACACACCTGGTCCTTGAATTGACAGGGTCCAACGCGGCTCGCCTAAGTAATATTGAGCGCGTCATTTCCACCATCGGCTTAAAAACCGAGGAGGTAAAAGCCCTTTACAGATTCGAGAACCACACCATATGGTTTTTGAAAACTGCTATCGAAGCAAAGAACCAAATAATCTACCAAGAATTTGGCGATAAGGAAGTTTTTCCAATAAGAATCAAGCCCCACCAGCCCAACCTAGTAAAGATCACAATACACTGGCTTACTGCCGAGATTAAAGAGGATTTTGTTAAGAAAATTTTCGCTGACCTCGCAGAACACAAATTTCCAGGTGGAAAGACCAAAAAAATTCCCCATCAGACAAGTGGACGGCGGAGTCCCTCATTATTTAACTAATGAGTATGAGGGAGACCCGTGCCACTACCGTGTTTTAACAATGATCTTAATGCCATGGTTAACAAATATTTTGGTAAAATTTTGATAATTATATATTACCATTCATGGTAAACAACAAATACTGTGTGAAAGGCATAACAATGCTGCAAAGGAAATAAAGGGAAAACACGGATATACATATGTTAATAAAAGTGATGAAAGCAATGAATAGATGAAAAACTATGTAACAATAAACAGAACGAATGGAAGTAAGCAAGACATGCATTTATAAACAAGTACCTTAAAATACTCCGTATTTGTCTTCTATCCTTTGGATGTGTAAAAATTAAAATCGTGTTCTTCTATCCTCTCTCTATTCAAAATGATATAATATGAAGATGAACTTATTCTAAGATAAACATTTTCCGATTTCCCAAAAAAGGACCATAACCACAAAAATAGTGGATACATTTCTTTTTGCTGTCTTTTATCCCTTTAGTTTTGTAAAAAAAATGTACAAATTGGTCTTCTTTCATTGCTCCTTAGTTACAATTGATGTGAATTTGACTTTTGATATTGTCAATGCAACTTTCAATGAATAAACACTTTTGAAAACACTTTAAAAAAAAAATCTCAGGCTGAAACAAAAATAAACGGAAATTTAAGCTAATGCTAGAAATTTTATAATGACAACTTTATTACATTTTTAGACATTCACAATTAGTGTGATAGTACATTAATAAAATGTTTTATTTGTAATAAATGAAAAAAAACTACTAAAGATGATAATCACAACCGTGCTAATTTCTTTAATTAAATATAAAACGCTTAACGATTTTCTCTTTAAAAGTTTATTTGCCTTAGGCCTTGTTCTAGCTACGGCGCTAAATAAATTGTCTTATAAAAATATATAAAATATAGAAGAGCGGGTCTACGTTCAGACTATTGGCAAGCTGAATGATTTAGAAATCCTAGTTTGGCCCACTATTAGAAAAAGGTTGCCGACCCCTGGTCTAGAGGACAGAAAGTCAAAGAGTAAAGAAGTAATGATAAATAAGGCATTAAAATATAATTTATAAACACAGCACAATAACAACTTGTTGTAATGATCAGATAAACATAATTACAAAAGCAATTTCCTTATGCGAGAACAAATGCATATTATAAGTACTCTTTCCTCCTGAGTGGCATCCGAGCATGGACTGGTTTTCCTGAACAAACCAGGAAAACCAGTAACCTAATATCATTCACGCCACTAATAAAAATGCAGAACTAGACACAGACCACGGATGAGCGTAGGACGCAGTAATCTTCTTTAGAGAAAAAGCGTCTGTAATATAAAAGTTCAGAAACATGGAGACCATAACCTTGAAAAAAGTACATATACGTGAAGGTGCCCATTCAGAAACATTTAGGTATGAAAGGCCAGATTACTTTACTATCTATGAATGCAGATGAGGCTGCATTTGACCCATAGGGGCGGTCACTGCCTCTAAGCTTGAGACGCTTTACTTTGTACATCACATCCCCTAGTTGTTGTTTTTTTTTTTAAATGGCCCCATTTTTTTTCTTGAAAGGATCGCCCTTCACAGTCTTAAAAAGGTTCCACTTCTTATCATTTAAAATGTCGCACTTTTTAAAATTCCTAAATAGGTCAAACGTTTTATTCATTAAAAAGACCTACGTTTTCGTTCTCGAAAAGGTCCCACTTTTATCTTGAAAAGAGTTCACCTTTCTTTTCTTAAAATGAAAAAAAGGCACCACTCTCTGTTAATGGAAAAACAAAAACGTTTATTAATTTAAAAAAAGCCCCCATTTATTGGAAAATTGGCGTAGGGAGAGCGGACAGTATCGTAGCCAGGGGGGAGCAGGGCGAGCGGCCAATCCCCCTACGACCATTTTCGAGAAAAACGGGCCTTTTCGGGAAAACAAATATTAATTATTAATTTTAACAAGTCACGAAGCACAATTTGTGCTGTTTCAATTATTTTTTTTAATTACATTTCAACAATTTAATTTATTACAATTATTTTGAATCATTCAGTGTGCCAACAGCGTGAAAGTCAAACTGATCAACTATATTATTTTTATAAGAAAATTTATTTAGCGCCGTAGCAAGACCAAGACCAAAAGAAAAGGATCGTAATAGATAAAATCATTAAATTGTTTATATTTATTAAAAAATTAACCTTTTTATTATCAGCTTTTAAAAAAAAAATCCATTCATAGCTAATACACAATTTAATTACTCAACTTACACATTAATAGTTATCAACATTTGAATTTTGTTGTCAAGAAATTATTATAGTAATATATATATAATAATAATAATAATAATAATGACTATTTCTATAGCGCATCTATCCATGCTAGCATGCTTAGTGCGCTGTTTTGACATGATTACAAGAACACAATTAGACAATGACTAATGAAACAGATATGTCTTTAAGTTCTTTTTAAATGACTTTGAATCAGTATGTCTTAGTGCAAGTGGTAAGTTGTTCCATAATACTGGCGACACTGACTCAAAGGCACGCCCTCCAAAAGTTTTTTTCCTATGTCCAATAAGACTGTGAGCCTTGAGCAACGACTGTGCACTTGAACGCAGATATCTTGATGGGGCATATTCTTTCAGAAGGTTCTGAAGATGGCAAGGTGCAGTGCCATCCAAGCAGCTGAATGTCGGGGAAAGAAGCTTATATTCAATTCGCTTCTGCACGGGGAGCCAGTGGAGGTCCCGAAGTATAGGTGTGATTTGAGCGGACTACTCGACCAGAGATATTATGCGGGAATTCCCATTAAATCTTTAATGTTTGATTGATGTCAGAATAACTGAGATTTTCTCTAACATATTATTTTAACCACCAGACAAAATAGTGTAAACGAACAATTAAAATTAAGAGATACGTAATAATTATACAAACTGGGTAGTTATTTTAACGTTTAAAAATGTACATTCTTTAATCATAAAATATTTATATAATTTTCAACTGTCTTGTTGATCGTTTAAGAGATAAATTGTAAGCCGTAAATTTTATAAACGGAAACAACAAAGAAACATATTAGAAATATTAATGTAAAGAAAACGCGTTAATTATCTCCCTTCAATTAAATTCTCCAAATTTGATGCTAGTGATACCAAACGAGTTAATTGTTTTAATATAACTAGTGTACTTCTGAAAATGCTCATCTGTCTTAATTTGCCTTAAATTAGAAAAAGAGTTAAATGTTTTGAAATTGATTTCACGGAAAGATATGCCCAGTTTCAATGCAAATCCATTCCAGTTGCCCAACACTTTAAGTGCTTTTGGACCCAGTCTTGTAAATGGAAGTTTAACTCACTGAAACGTGTCGCCAAGTCATACAGAAACATTGGCTTCAACAGTCAGTTCTCCTCATTCAATAATGGAATTTTTCTTTCCATTAAGATACATCTTAATTGCTTCCAGACAAGAAAAGAATATACCCAAGACTTTACCAAAACTCTGTATGACTTTCTCCTAGGAGAGACTTGAGAAACTATACAATTAACTATTTTAACAATATATTCAATAACAGATTGCAAGTCCAATGATGAGAGTTTTGCTTACAAACATTATGAACGAAAACAGTCGACGTCCAGTGTGATTCCCATGTAGTTCGCTATGCAGCACCGACTAATTATGCTGACATGTTGTTTTCACTTGCATTAAACAATATTCTTGGAGGTCTTTCGCGTGCCACTGAAAATCGTTCTTTAGGTTGCCGACCCCTGCTATAGAGCATTCGCTTTGATTCTATAAATTTTCGATACTAGATGTTCATCCCGAAAATGAGCAGTAGATGCCATCAATTTTGCTGAAATTCCAATCACTATTAGCTGTTAGAAAAAGAATCGTGAATTGGTAAATAAAAACTTCACTATTATACAGTGTGTGTTTCCTGAGGCACAGGGTTTTCTTGAAAGATTTGATTCGAACGAATTCTTAGTTCTTCTATTAATCTAGAAAAATTGCTCAAAGTGGGGCCTTTCCCTAAAATTTCGCTCCCCCAAGCGTCAAAACCTGGCTACGCCACTGGGAGCGGACCCTATATATATATACATTCAGATAAGATAAGATAAGATTGCTTTATTGATCCAAGTAAATGGAAATTTGACTTGATTACATAAATTCCGTCCTTCAGTTGCTTTCTTTTGCGTATCTATTGTTTATTCGTTGTCAAAGGAGCTAAATCAGAGTGACACACCAAAATGATAGGTCTATGATCCTGAACTTAAAGAATGTCAGATAAATCTTTGTTTCCCTGAGCCAATGCGCTCCATGTAAATAAAAGGTCTCTAAGTGTATCCTAGCAATAAGTCAAATTGATGATAAAATATTTCTTATTAACTTAATATGACACGTATACATTAAACATATTATACTCTTGTCTGGCCTCAGATCTGTCGTTATAAAAATATCCAATGCCAACGTTTCCTTAGAATTTTTCTTTTTTTTTTTTCGCGACCCGGAGATTTTTTTAAGACGTGCTTTGCGACTCGTATATATTTGATCGTTTGATCACCTGTACTAGAGTATGAGTAACCTATAACGGAAATAAGTGTTCACATAATTTCTTAGACAAGGCAGAATTTACTTATTGCATAATGATATTTTTCAAAATATTATTTTCTACACTCTCAATACCGCTGGGGTGGCTAGTCTCAGACAGGATCTTAGTGTGTCTCCCTTTAGTCTCAGACAGGATCTTGGTGTGTCTCCCTTTAGTCTCAGACAGGATCTTGGTGTGTCTCCCTTTAGTCTCAGACAGGATCTTGGTCTGTCTCCCTTTAGCCTCAAACAGGATCTTGGTGTGTCTCCCTTTAGTCTCCGACAGGATCTTGGTGTGTCTCCCTTTAGTCTCAGACAGGATCTTGGTGTGTTTCCCTTTAGTCTCAGACAGGATTTTGGTGTGTCTCCCTTTAGTCTCAGAAAGGATCTTGGTGTGTCTCCCTTTAGTCTCAGACAGGATCTTGGTGTGTCTCCCTTTAGTCTCAGACAGGATCTTGGTGTGTCTCCCTTTAGTCTCAGAAAGGATCTTGGTGTGTCTCCCTTTAGTCTCAGACAGAATTTTGGTGTGTCTCCCTTTAGTCTCAGACAGGATCTTGGTGTGTCTCCCTTTAGTCTCAGACAGGATCTCGGTGTGTCTCCCTTTAGTCTCAGAAAGGATCTTGGTGTGTCTCCCTTCAGACTCAGACAGGATTTTGGTGTGTCTTCCTTTAGTCTCAAACAGGATCTTGGTGTGTCTCCCTTTAGTCTCAGACAGGATTTTGGTGTGTCTCACTTTAGTCTCAGAAAGGATCTTGGTGTGTCTCCCTTTAGTCTCAGACAGGATCTTGGCGTGTCTCCCTTTAGTCTCATACAGGATCTTGGTGTGTCTCCCTTTAGTCTCAGAAAGGATCTTGGTGTGTCTCATTTTAGTCTCAGGCAGGATTTTGGTGTGTCTCCCTTTAGTCTCAGACAGGATCTTGGTGTGTCTCCCTTTAGTCTCAGACAGGATCTTGGTGTGTCTCCCTTTAGTCTCAGAAAGGATCTTGGTGTGTCTCCCTTTAGTCTCAGACAGGATCTTGGTGTGTCTCCCTTTTACTATCAGACAGGATCTTGGTGTGTCTTCCTCTAGTCTCAGACAGGATCTTGGTGTGTCTCCCTTTAGTTTCAGACATGATCTTGGTGTGTCTTCCTTTAGTCTCAGACAGGATCTTGGTGTGTCTCCCTTTAGTCTCAGACAGGATTTTGGTGTGTCTCCCTTTAGTCTCAGAAAGGATCTTGGTGTGTCTCCCTTTAGTCTCAGACAGGATCTTGGTGTGTCTCCCTTTACTATCAGACAGGATCTTGGTGTGTCGTCCTCTAGTCTCAGACAGGATCTTGGTGTGTCTCCCTTTAGTCTCAGACAGGATCTTGGTGTGTCTCCCTTTAGTCTCAGAAAGGATCTTTTTTTCTCCCTTTAGTCTCAGACAGGATTTTGGTGTGTCTCCCTTTAGTCTCAGAAAGGATCTTGGTGTGTCTCCCTTTAGTCTCAGACAGGATCTTGGTGTGTCTCCCTTTAGTCTCAGACAGGATCTTGGTGTGTCTCCCTTTAGTCTTAGACATGATCTTGGTGAGTCTCCCTTTAGTCTCAGAAAGGATCTTGGTGTGTCTCCCTTTAGACTCAGACAGGATCTTGGTGTGTCTCCCTTTAGTCTCAGACAGGATCATGGTGTGTCTCCCTTTAGTCTCAGACAGGATCTTGGTGTGTCTCCCTTTAGTCTCAGACAGGATCTTGGTGTGTCTCCCTTTAGTCTCAGACAGGATCTTGGTGTCTCCGTTTAGTCTCAGACAGGATCTTGGTGTGTCTCCCTTTAGTCTCAGAAAGGATCTTGGTGTGTCTCCCTTTAGTCTCGGACAGGATTTTGGTGTGTCTCCCTTTAGTCTCAGAAAGGAACTTGGTGTGTCTCCCTTTAGTCTCAGAAAAGGATCTTGGTGTGTCTCCCTTTAGTCTCTGACAGGATCTTGGTGTGTCTCCCTTTTGTCTCAGAAAGGATCTTGGTGTGTCTCCCTTTAGTCTCAGACAGGATTTTGGTGCGTCTCACTTTAGTCTCAGAAAGGATCTTGGTGTGTCTCCCTTTAGTCTCAGACAGGATCTTGGTGTGTCTCCCTTTAGTCTCAGAAAGGATCTTGGTGTGTCTCCCTTTAGTCTCAGACAGGATCTAGGTGTGTCTCCCTTTAGTCTCAGACAGGATCTTGGTGTGTCTCCCTTTAGTCTCAGAAAGGATCTTGGTGTGTCTCCCTTTAGTCTCAGACAGGATCTTGGTGTGTCTCCCTTTAGTCTCAGACAGGATCTTGGTGTGTCTCCCTTTAGTCTCAGACAGGATCTTGGTGTGTCTCCCTTTACTATCAGACAGGATCTTGGTGTGTCTTCCTCTAGTCTCAGACAGGATCTTGGTGTGTCTCCCTTTAGTCTCAGACATGATCTTGGTGTGTCTCCCTTTAGTCTCAGACATGATCTTGGTGTGTCTCCCTTTAGTCTCAGACATGATCTTGGTGTGTCTCCCTATAGTCTCAGACAGGATCTTGGTGTGTCTACCTTTAGTCTCAGACAGGATCTTGGTGTGTTTCCCTTTAGTCTCAGACATGATCTTGGTGTGTCTCCCTTTAGTCTCAGACAGGATCTTGGTGTGTCTCTCTTTAGTCTCAGACATGATCTTGGTGTGTCTCCCTTTAGTCTCCGACAAGATCTTGGTGTGTCTCCCTTTAGTCTCAGACAGGATCTTGGTGTGTCTCCTTTTAGTCTCAGACATGATCTTGGTGTGTCTCCCTTTAGTCACAGACAGGATCTTGGTGTGTCTCCCTTTAGTCTCAGACAGGATCTTGGTGTGTCTCCCTTTAGTCTCAGACATGACCTTGTCGTGTCTCCCTTTAGTCTCAGACAGGATCTTGGTGTGTCTCCCTTTAGTATCAGACAGAATCCTGGTGTGTCTCTGTTTAGTCTCAGACAGGATCTTGGTGTGTCTCCCTTTAGTCTCAGACAGGATCTTGGTGTGTCTCCCTTTAGTCTCAGTAAGGATCTTGGTGTGTCCCGCTTTAAACAACCCTTTACATCGGCACGCCTTGGACTCAAGAGCGACAATGCTCGTCCGTTATGTTTTTATGAGACACTTATAGATCGATACCAGCACTTTGAATGGTGCCCAGTTCGAAGTTACCAAACTTTTTTGTAACACAGTTTAAGGATCACCGTACATGTCAAATGGGAATTTTAAACAATATAATACAGTAGTGATTTAAATTAATTCAACAAGAAAGGCTAAAATCTTCAAAGCAAACACAATTAGTACAAATTAAAACAAAATATGTCAGTATTTAATCCCTAGTTGTTTGACGGGAATAACAACTAATATACATATATGCAAGTTGTGCGTGACTGCAGGGTGCAGTTGTAGAGTCCATCCTTTGGCAACGTTCAGTTGTTTGTTTACCTTCGGAACGTCCTCGCCAAAAGCAATTCTGCGTTTTCGAGTTAGCTAAAAGCATATTCCATTGTCTGTGTGCAATTTGCTTTTCGCAGGTGATTTGACATTAATCCTGCATCTGATAAGATGCTCAGATAGACATTAATACAAAAACGCTTTCTTTAACAAAGAAGAAGAGAAGAAATGCATATAAGTAGGGCCTACTCTTCCTTCCCGAATGGCATTCAGACATGGACTGAGTTGTCTGAACAAACCAGGAAAACCAGTAACTTAAAATCATTTAAAACATGAATATAGATGCAAGACTAGACTCGGACCACGGATGAAGGAGCGTCTGTAATATATAAGATAAGATAGATTTAATAAATAACATAAATTTCTAAACTTCTTTAAACAGTATGGATCAGTATGGATAACTTGTTGTTGCTTTTATCGTCGCTCAATTTTAAATTCATTAAAAAATATATCCTTGGAAACTATTAGAAAATTGCTAAAATTCGAATGACATTGCACAAACAAGGCTGCATAAACGATCCTTCAAATCAATTGAAATAAGGATTCAGCAGTGAAAATGTACAACAAAAAAGTGCTTTGAAGCGCAAACAAATTATCTGCAATATTTTTTATGAGATAGTCATCTCTAAATAACTAAACATATATTGAAGGAGAGTAGATCACAGATATTAGTAAAATTCAACTACAGAAGAACTCCACCAACGTATTGACGAACATTCTTTAATAACAACGCAGGTTTTGTTTAAAAAATGACAAAAGAACTGTACATGCAAGAAAAACATGATTGTAAAATTTGCGACTTTTAAAGGAAGATGTCTATGCGACATTGAGACAAACAATGATCGACTATGTGACTTTGAGCCAATCAAAGACCATCTATGCGACATTGAGTCAATAACAGACCGCCTTTGTGACATTGACCCAATCAAAGACCGTCAAAGACCGTCTATGCGACATTGAGCCAATCAAAGACCGCCTATGTGACATTGAGCCAATCAAAGACTGTCTATGCGACATTGAGCCAATCAAAAGACCGTCTATGTGACATTGAGCCAATCACAGGCTGTCTATGCGACATTGAGCCAATCACAGCCCGTCTATGCGACATTGAGCCAATCAAAGACAGTCCATGCGACATTGAGCCAATCAAAGATCGTCTATGCAACATTGAGCCAATCAAAGACCGTCTATGTGACATTGAGCCAACCAAAGACCGACTATGTGACATTGAGCCAATTAAAGACCGTCTATGTGACATTGAGCCAATCAAAGACCGTCTATGTAACATTGAGCCAATCACAGACCGTCTATGTGACATTGAGCCAATCAAAGAACGTCTATGTGACATTGAGCCAATCACAGACCGTCTATGTGACATTGAGCCAATCACAGACCGTCTATGTGACATTGAGCCAATCAAAGACCGTCTATGTGACATTGAGCCAATCAAAGACCGTCTATGCGACATTGAGCCAATCAAAGACCGTCTATGCGACATTGAGCCAACCACAGTCCGTCTATGCGACATTGAGCCAATCAAAGAACGTCTATACGACATTGAGCCAATCAAAGAACGTCTATGTGACATTGAGCCAATCACAGACCGTCTATGTGACATTGAGCCAATCACAGACCGTCTATGTGACATTGAGCCAATCAAAGACCGTCTATGTGACATTGAGTCAATCAAAGACCGTCTATGCGACATTGAGCCAATAAAAGACAGTCCATCCGACATTGAGCCAATCAAAGATCGTCTATGCAACATTGAGGCAATCAAAGACCGTCTATGTGACATTGAGCCAACCAAAGACCGACTATGTGACATTGAGCCAATCAAAGACCGTCTATGTGACATTGAGCCAATCAAAGACCGTCTATGTAACATTGAGCCAATCACAGACCGTCTATGTGACATTGAGCCAATCAAAGACCGTCTATGTGACATTGAGCCAATCACAGACCGTCTATGTGACATTGAGCCAACCACAGTCCGTCTATGCGACATTGAGCCAATCAAAGAACGTCTATACGACATTGAGCCAATCAAAGAACGTCTATGTGACATTGAGCCAATCACAGACCGTCTATGTGACATTGAGCCAATCACAGACCGTCTATGTGACATTGAGCCAATCAAAGACCGTCTATGTGACAATGAGCCAATCAAAGACCGTCTATGCGACATTTAGCCAATAAAAGACAGTCCATGCGACATTGAGCCAATCAAAGATCGTCTATGCAACATTGAGCCAATCAAAGACCGTCTATGTGACATTGAGCCAACCAAAGACCGACTATGTGACATTGAGCCAATCAAAGACCGTCTATGTGACATTGAGCCAATCAAAGACCGTCTATGTAACATTGAGCCAATCACAGACCGTCTATGTGACATTGAACCAATCAAAGAACGTCTATGTGACATTGAGCCAATCACAGACCGTCTATGTGACATTGAGCCAATCACAGACCGTCGATGTGACATTGAGCCAATCAATGACCGTCTATGTGACATTGAGCCAATCACAGGCTGTTTAGGTCTAAGACCGGTATGCCACGGGGTCAGAAGAACAAATTCTCCCTTATGTAATTCGACTTGTAAGCATGTGACAAAATATACTCCCTGCCTGTAAGAACACTGGGAATGACAACGTTACTTACCATTTTTAAGAAGAGATATATAACATTACCTGCACATTTTCCATGAAGAACTAGCAAGCATCCTACAGAATTACTTTTATGTTACGTCACTGAGAACTATTCATACTCGAATAGATTATAGGCCTATGCCATCAATGTGTATAACTGACTTAAAGTATCGCTAGTAAATACAATATTCTAAGTGTAGCCTACAGTGTTGCCCACATTTTGTAATATTATGTGAAACTTTTTTTTTATAATAGGCTATTATTTTACAATATGTTTCTGTAAACTAACCCGTATATATTTCACTGCTATCGATAAAGTCTGACCTCATTTTGGTCAACAAGTTAGATCTATATAGATTTATAACATAATAACAAAAGTTGAAACCACAAGAACTTCCTCTATTAATGTCCTTGACCGGCGATCGTTATTACAATACTGCGTGACGCTTTTTCCGCAACACACACACACAAACTCACGCACACAAACACAGGACACACACACATACACTATAAAACATTATACTCAAACCCATACAAGCACTCATGGATACTCACACTCGATACTATCTTAGCTTTCTAATGTTTGCTCGGAGATTTCCGATGATAGTTAGTTGTATTTAAAAGTAAATATTGTCTGATCAACTTGTGTGTACCTACAACCTGAGAGGTCACCAGGTGATGAGACAGTAGACCTGTGAGACACCTGCACATGTACCAAATGGATATGCCGTTCACGATACATCCATTCCCTGATCGGTATATAAATACGAAGCTATTGTCCCAACCGTAATCTCTTAATTTGTTTCTTCCATCGCAAGATTTGAAAAATTAATCATGTTAAAGCTGCTCTTTCTAGTGGCCAGTGGCTTGCTGGTGCTCACAACTGCTCACGTCCTAGTACCGAGACAGGTAATCTTTTTATATATAAGTGTTAAATTTGCTTTCTTTTAAATAATATACTATCTTCGTGCTAGTCTTGACTTACTTAGACTTACATCCCCCCGCGCCGTTCGGTGCATCGGGCAATGAGAGTTTTCCAGTGGGCTGTGTCCGTAGCCGCTGCTGTAACGGCATTGACGTCGTCCCAGTTTATGTCAACAGAGCGGAGGTCATCGGCGATTGTTTGTACGCCATATTGTTTTCGGTCGCCCATGTCCGCGTCGTCCATTGGGCGGCCGCCATCTGGTTGCCTTGTCGGGTAGCCGATGGTCAGGCTGGCGGATTATAATGTGGCCTTCGAATTTGAGGCGACGCTCGGTGGCCGACGTCGATGGTGGGCACGTTTTCGTTATAAGCGATAAACTTGTTCATTTGTAACCCGGTCTCGATAAATGATCTTAAGTATGCGTCTGAGGCATCTTTGGTGAAATGCGTTGAGTTTCCGGTCGCTTACCACTGTCTTTTTCCAAGTTTCACTCACGTAGAAGGAAGTTGAGCGTATTATTTACATAGAAAACTAACTATTAAAAAATGTAAAGTCTAGACAATGTTCCGTTTCGTTTTGTTTGAATCTCACTTTCGTGAGATGTAAGTACCCCGGTACTGTTTATTGATGTCTGATGTGATACTAGTGAAAAAAAAAATTGTTCGGAAGTGTGACGTACTTTAGGGGGGGGGGGGGTTCGAGATTTGTGACAGTTTGTGACAGGGAGGAGGGAGGGGGTTAAAACTGGGCAAAAATAGCGTGACGTACTTTATGGACGGCCCCTTAGTAGTGTCACTGCATCAGACATAAAAAAAACATATTTTTTATGCCTAACTGTGACAAATGTTGACAAATAACTATTCTACTATTAAAGTCATTTTAATTATGTGATAGTTCTTTTAAGTGGAAATTTTATAATTTAATACTGTTTAATAGTGAAGAGTGTTATATATTCACTTTTAAAAAGGTGTTAATTAAAAAAAAAATTGTTCGGAAGTGTGACGTACTTTAGGGGGGGGGGGGTCCGAGATTTGTGACAGTTTGTGACAGGGAGGGGGGAGGGGGTTAAAACTGGGCAAAAATAGCGTGACGTACTTTAAAAACATATTTTTTATGTCTGATGCAGTGACACTACTAAGGGGCCGTCCCTTGAAAAAATTAGACTAGACAACTATATAATACACATCATTTATCTGCTGCTTTTTCATTTACAATAGGTGAGGTCAAGTTTTAGATAATCTTCCGATTATGCAATCATTTTACACATGATAAGAACTAGATTAGACTAGCGAAACTTGACCTCACCCAGTGATTAAATAATAAAAAGGAAACAAAAGAAATTGACTAAAAAAGACTGGATTGACAAATTATGTGACAAACTCTTGTGCCATATTGAATCTGTTTTTTATGGGTCTGTGAATTATAATATGTTTAATTCAAAAATATCACTGGACATCATCCATCCATGGTGAAGTAAAGTGTTCATCCATAGTTACGACTGGCATCAATCTTTCACTATCATCGTTTCCTGGAAGGATAATTGCAGACAGATCAATTTCACCCTCATCTAGCCACTCAACATCATCTGAATGTGCATTTTCTCTTTTGGCAATAACTGCCATGAGTTCTCTTTGCCTTTTAGCAGCGATTCTCCAAGGACGGATGCGTTTTATTTGAGTTGATTGTGGAACAGTTTGGGTTGGCACAAGTATAAGTGATATACTTTGCGAATTTGATCAAGTAAGCTGGTCTGCAAAAATGGACAATAAAGATCAAATGGTTGTACTTTGAAAAAACCTGTTGATCTCGGCATAATGTTATCAAATTTGAGAATTTGTGCCGCAAACATCGAAGACGATTTATAAGAATCTGCATCTGCTCTTTCTGACGCTTTGAGTCCATCAGTTGTTTGGTTGATTGGGATTGGAGGAGGAGAGAATCTCAAAGGTAAAACGTTGAATGATGAGCTTCGCTCAGTAACATAATAATGCAGTGGACAACATAGAAATAATAATATATCCGGCATGACGAAAGCAAGGCTATAATAAAATAAGGCTTCGCAACAGCGTACTAGCGCTCCTAGCGAGAGGAATCGTGAACAGCACATTCGGGAGATTCGCATTTCCTGCTTTTTTGACATTTAACTAATTCAAATGTTTCACAAAATTTTTTATAATTATTTTTAAAGCTGTTAAATTCTAATAAAAAAAAAGAAAAGAAATTAGAAATAAAATAAAAAAACAAATAAATGTGTGACGTCACACATGGCCTGACCCCCCCTCCTCCCTGTCACAAACTGTCACACTTTCTTACACACCCTCCCCCCTCTGGAGCGTGACGTACTTTATGGACAGCCCCTAAGTACAACAGTATGTTTTGATGTCTGACGCAATCTTATCGATATTTAAGTACTATGTTTTGATGTCTGACGCGGCGTCAGTAATTTGAATTCAAAAGGAAAGTGAACTGGAAAAGTATATAGAGGTTTGCCATAAATTTATCTTGACAGGTAGATAGTTTTATCTGGGAAGTTATCAATAATCTATACTGTTATATATAAAGCTATTTAGATTAAGAAAGAAATAAAGAGTTCCTATTTTGATGTTTAAATAATATGTCACCAAAATTTCACCTATTAGTCGAATATTTTTTGTTTTCTTTATATTATAATCTGAATTCGGTCATTATTGTTTTGAATGCAGGCCAGCACCACGACGTTGAACCTGTGCACTGACAGGGAGGCTGCTGTCGTCCCTGGTTCAGTGATTGAGGTCAAGACCCCCCACTTCGGCAACGGCAACTATGCCGACAACACCCGCTGCAACGTTCGGCTGCACACCGGATCCGAGGCTGTTCTCCTCAACGTCAAGGTTCAGTAAGTATTAGACAAAGCAGAGTGTTAGTGTTCCCTAGCTACACCATGGGACTCTATGTCCATCTCTCTAATTGCCATGCCCATAGTCGTAGCTACACAGTACCGCACGGCTGGTCATATGTAAGTGAAGGAGTGATTCTACGACAGTTCTCCTGCGTCGTCTCTATTAGCTCCCTGTGAAAGCCAGAATTGAATATAAAGTGGCAATACTTTGCCATCAGTGTCTTTATAACAACGAGATGCCGTCCTATCTAAAGGAACTAATCAATCCCTATGTTCCGCAAAGAACTCTCCGTTCTGTCGACTTCTCGATTCTGGAGGTGTCCCGTTTCTCTCTGGCCTGAGAGCCTTCTCAATATCTGGCCAGAAAGTATGGAATTCACTTCTGATAGGTGAACTAGTTTTATCGCTACTTGAAAACAATTTTTTTCTAAATATTTATCTTCGTTTAATTTTTTTTTTAGACCTTTACAGTTTTACTTTTATATTAAGTCGGTTAATGCAAAATTTATATTTTTTTGCTTTGTCCTGTGTTTACAAAGTTATAAATTATTAACTAACTTTACATCATATCAGCCTAGAGATTTATATCAGTGTTCTTGATTGTTGGTTGCTCAATTTTGAATGCGCACTGAGCTTACAATATGTTTATTGGCAGCGCTATACGGATAGAATTATTATCAGTTAATATTATAAATGCTAAATATCATAATTTAAAATCTGCCAACTGGTGCTAGAGCCTTGACGTGGCATGGCCGCTTGCGTACCATGACGATCCCTAGCGCTATACCTGTGGGAGTTTCAACCTAGCTAGAAATATCTCAATGGGTAGGGGTCAGACAAAAGCTAGTGCCCTGGTTCTCCAGTTTGGGAGTTAAACGTAAGGCTAGCAACCTTATTTTGTAAAAAATAAAACCCACTACTAAAACGCAAAAGAAGAGAACTAAAGATAATTCGGCCCTGGGAAAAGAAGGAGAATTCATGAAGCCAGGTGGTGAAAGTCAACCTCATTTGAAAGCCACCAGGTCGACTTCCATCATTTACACCAGGACCATCACGAACATTGATGCTTGGAACGTCAGAAAAATGTTTGAAGCCTTGAAGACGAGCCAAGTAGTTGCAGAAATGAGACGATTCAATATACATTTATGGGAATCAGTGAAAGAAGATTAGAACATAAATGGCTAGCTACTGTAGTGTGTTATTATAATTTGACCACCACGATGAATATGTACACCATTCCCAATGAATTGCTTTCATGATGTCAAAACCAATCCACAAGTCACTTTTAGGATGGGAGGCACATTGCTCACAAATAATCATGACCACTTTTCTAAACAAAGACGCATAGACTCAACATTAGCATTATAAAAGCATATGCTCCATTGAAAGAAAGAGGCAAAGAAGAGTTTTATAATGGACTGTTGTCTGTCACCCAGAATAACCCAAATAGACATATTATAGTGCTCATGGGTTACTTTATAATTCGAATAAGCTTGTGTTTGGTGAGCTGGCGCGAGGTAAAAGAAGAACCGGCGGCTAAATATAAAAGAGATTTAAAGACGGTCTAAAAGAACTGGACGTAGACCCAGACAGATGGGAAACACCAGCAGCCGTGCGAAACAAGTGGCAGACAGAAACAGAACTTCCAGGGCTGAACAAAAACGTTCAAAAAGAAAAGGCAAGCAAACCTGCAAGGCGATGCCAAATCCTACAATTACATCATTTGTGTGTGAAAAGTGAAAAAAAACACACTTTCACAGCCCCTTTAGGACAACAAAGCTATTGGGAGACGTTGTCATCCTCAGAAAGGACGGTTTAATGCGTAGAGTTAAACATGGCCAGCAAATTACAGAAGGCTTTCCCGTACAAAAAGCTTTCAGCATTCATTTTTTTTCTTGTCATAGTCATACAAATGAGGACAAAAGCAAAATGAACCAGTGGACACTCTGGAAACAGCTTGTAGACCATGATTTTGTAGACGATCCGACCCTCCTCCCACACACGCAACAACAAATGCAGGAGAAGAAACTTCTGTGGGAAATTACTCTGCATGCATCGATCGGAACAGTCATAAGGGAAAAGTAAAGTTCTAAAGATCAACAGTACGAGCAACTTCCATATAGTGTTTACTGTAGAAAAAATTAGTAGAAGTGGAAAGTTTCACTTACTTGTGTAGTATTGTCAACAAATAGGGAGAAACAGAGGCAGACATTGAAACTATAACTGGCAAAGTGAGAACAGTCTTTAATCAATTAAAAATGTTTGGGAGCTCTATCCATGAACACGAAAATTAGAATTTTTAACACAATTGTTAAACCCATTCTGATGTATGGATCTGAAACTTGGATAGTCACAGCATCCAATGTAAAACAAAAAAGTACAGGCATTTATTAACACCTGCGTAAGCAATAAAAAGCTCTGGCAACGCACCATGTAGCGGCCTTTGGAACAAGAAATTGCCTAATAGAGATGGAAAGGGATTGGCTACACGTTTAGAAAACCGAACAGAGCATTACCAGACTTGAGCCCCAGTTATTTTCGAGAGAACGCGAGCCAAGATTTCTCTCTCAGGGCTCGGAGAACGAATTTACAGTGTGTCACGCAGTTGTAATACATTACCATAAAGGTTTGAGACAAACGGTTGGCCGACCCTGTCCACTCTAGGATACTGCAAGATGGGGAACTCGCTCGTGTATCAAGGTGGAACCTAAGCCCACTGAAGTAGGCCAATTTCGGTCAATCCCCAGAGCATTACAGAGTTATAAGATCTCATTAAAAAAAAACTGGAAGAGCCCAAAAGGGGGGGGGGACACTCCCAAGCTCGGTCCGGGCTCCAGCCATGTAACAGTAAGGATTCCGCAGCAAGATTGTTCACTGCGGATCCCCTAAGGATCATTATTTAGGTGGCTCGCCCGTATACCTGCACTGTCACCAGGTAGCAAAAATACTATACTATAGGCACCGGCTGGTTCTGAGACGGGGTTGCTGTTTCCATTGCTTCCTCCCCACCGAGACCCCGTGGCCTATCGGCAGTGCAATGGGTCTCGGACCCGCAGCGGGAGCTGTCCCACACGCGTTCGCCCGCCGTTGTATTCTTAATGGGAACGTATCGGCGGTTTACACACTTCGCCAGTCTTTGAAGTGCCCAGAGCATTACCAGACTTTAACCCTCACCTCACCGGAGTGATCGAATCGAGACTAATCTCTTAGGGTTCGGAGGACAAACACACTTGTACTACGTAGCACAGCTAAATCACCGAATAGGTTCGGTGTAAACCGTTGACCGTTCCCATCCACTCTTTCCTCCTGCAAGGCAGGGCAGTGTAAAAGCAAATGCTCGACCGTCTCTTCTGCTTCAACGCAATGTCGACGCCGCGAATCGAAATTGGGACTAAATCGTCCGAAATAGGCACCAATAGGACAGTGTTCTGTCCGGAACTGGGCAATCGTTGTCTGTTCTCTCCTGCGGAGTTTCCACCACGAATCAGCTCGATTTGGCCGTATTAGTTGCTGCCACACACCTCGACCCTTGTCAGACTCGTCCCAAATCTTCCACCATTGTCTTGACTCCCACTCACGTATTGATCTTCGGGCGCTCTCAAAGGTGGACGGACCCTCCGGAGTGGGTACCAGGGATCCCTTCTTGGCCAAGGCATCCACTATCTCATTGCCAGCGACTCCTGCATGACCTGGAATCCACTGCAAAATGACCTTCACCTCGTACCTGAGGATCAGATCGGAAATAGCAGCCAACAGTCGGACAAGCAGATCGGGCCATGACCCCAAGCCGTCGCTGGCTTGGAGTACTGAAAGCGCATCACTGAAGATTACCACATCAGCAGGAGCAGCTGGTGTTTCTTCAAACGTTTTCCCTATTGCCCCGACAGCAATTATGATGGCTTCCATCTCTGCATCAAAGATGCAGATTTTCCCGCAAGGCCCACTTAGCTCAACCCGTTTTTCATCTGCCTGCGGGTACGACACAAGAGCACCATACCCAGAACGCGCTTGGGTCCCACTGATCGCGCTCCCATCAGTGTATGCCTCAACGAATCCTGAGTAAGTCCGTACCTTTCTTAGAGCAGCTCTCAGTCAGGAAAGCGCTGGGTCCGACTGCTTCCATCAGGTTCGTCCGTATCTCTGGTAGGTTGAAAGATAAGTGAGGAGGAGGTTCCACTCCCGTCCGCAGGGGCATGCGGTCGACCGAGAGTCCGATCTCTGCGCTGAGCTTCAGTGCGTGGTGCACTTTCCTCCAACCGTTTATACCGCTCGTATGCAGTGATAACGGCCCTTTTCCTTCTCCCATTCAGAGCCGGCATGTTTGCCATGATTTCCACAGCCGATGTCGGGGCGGTTCGGAACGTTCCACATATTAGTCTGAGGGCTTCATTTTGTACAGAGTCCAACGTCTTCAACGCATTATCAGACGCATAGATTTGTACCGATCTGAGATCTTACCGCTCCTTTGCACCCCAGCCGGTACTGGCCAGTCTCTTGACAATGTATAGCTTTGAAGCAGCTTTCTCTTGGACTAACCTCCCATGGTCATACATCGTTAGCTTCCGGTCCAGTGTCACTCCGAGATAGACCGGCTTCTGGTCGCATGCCAGAGCGCGGCCGTCAATGTTCAGCTCGATCGGCTCTTTGAGGATATCGATTCCAAGGGTAAAGAGCGAATAAACTGTTTTTAGGCAATTTACCTTTATACCCCAAAGCTTGGCGTAACAGGCTACTGCGTTCAAATGCTGCTGTGGAGCAGGCGCTTCCCTCCCGGTCGACCAGACCACAAGATCGTCCGCGAAAAGCAGCGACGAGCTTCCCAGATAGTTCGGCAGATCATGGATAAAAGCTAGGGAAAACGGTCTGAACTTTAGCTTCTTCTGGGACCTTGGGATCGTCTTTCTGGCAACCCCTAGTATGGCTTTGACCATCGTACCATAAACTGAGTCGATCGGCCCAGTCTCGAGTGGCACTTCTTCAAGAGCACGGTCGGTAAGCGCTCTGTACTCGTCCCAGCGTGCCTTCGAGTAGATCCACTTCCTAGGCCCGGAAGGTTCACTACTTGCTTTTCCTATATTGATAGTGACCAACACAGGCAAATGATCACTCCCAACATCACCCAGGACTTCCATAGAGGTGCTAGCAGCCAGATCAGCACTCACGAGCGTGAGATCCGGCCTCGATTCACTGCCATTTCCCGTGTAGAAAAAGGTAAGTGGGGTATCGGTACCCTGTAATCGGATCAGCGTCGTGCGGTTGCATAGATCCTCCACCAGTCGTCCTGAATTGTTGGCGATAGCATAGCTACAGGCCGGTGCCGCCGCATTGAAATCACCGCCGATACAAGTGCGGGAAAGATGTGCCCCCACGGTGAGGTCCAAATCTTTCTTCGGAGGGTTGTATACGTTGGTCAGGGTGTAAGCCTTCCCATTCTTCAACACCTCCAGGGTTAGGAAGTCGGTCTTGCAGCTGCTCGTTCTGCGGTTCACTACTCGAGCTTGAAGTGAACTTCGAACAAGGGTTGCCAGCCCTCCACTGCCTCCCAAGCAGCAGGTCATCGGAAGACCGTATAATCCGTAAAAGAAGCCACCCTCTTCTTCCCTATTTTGCACTCATGGAACATTGCCACGTCAATATCATACTCATGCAAGAGTTTTTGGATCTATAGAGACTTGGGGATCAGGCCAAACACGTTCAGGTGCTGGGCGCTCTTTTGGTGCGAGCCTTTGCCTAGGTCACGTCTACCGTCAGGCTGCCTCCGCTTTCGCTGGGAGCAGAGTCCTATCGTGCTACGCCTTTTCGCTCGAGAAACTCGCTCGCGGGCCCCTCCAGTCCGGCTACACGAAGCCCCTAGGTGGGACTTGTCGGATCTGTGCTCCGTTACATTAGTCGCAGGAGTCACCTTCGGGGATTGGCAGAACGCGGTCTTATTGTGACTAACCTGACCCACCAAGGTAGAATTTCCCACAATGGGACACAGGCTTCTACCAGGCCTGGTTTTACTAGCATTACGTAGGCCCCTTTGGCCTCCAGTCTTCCATGAATACTCCCGTCTAGAGAGGCAAGATTCACTGGCTGGCCGGCAGCTGCTTTTCTGCTTCGCATGGCAGAGGGTGACTTTCGACTGTTGCTTGGTTGCAGCAGCGCCGGGATTTCACCATCCCCAGACTTTGCTTTTCCCATACGGACAGAGATAGTGTGTACCTTGGGCCCCTGCAATGAGCGTCCTGTCCTAGAAGGTTCACCTGCCAAAACCTCTACCCTCCTTAGAGCGGTCCCACTTCCTGAGACTTCAGAACCGCGTGGTTCTTCTCCATCCGTGACGGAGGCTGGAAACTGACAGCTCACGTTGGTCGTGGACTTTACGGTCAATGCCCCAACGTGACTTGGCAAGTGACCGAGGCAGCTCAACTGAGTAATACCCGGACTCGGGTATTTCGTTTCGGTTTTTCAAGCCATGCAAAGATTTGTGTTCCAGGGGGCGCGATCGCCCAGGGGGGCTATAATGACATAGCAAAACAAACGATCGACAATGCCTCTGCCGCACTACCTGCAGGACTCAGAGCAACGAGTCCAGGTCAACCGTTTGCTGGTGTTTGTCCTCAATGTCGCTGAGGTACGTTTAGCACGACTTTCTCCAAAAGTCTGGGCTAGCCATCAGAGGACAGCTGGCTGCAATGCTGCAGTATTAGAAACTAGCCCAATCGCACTGGAACATAATCTTCTACTAGGGTGGCTAGGAGAGCTTTTTGTCCGAGTGCCATCCCGTAAAAACGAGCATGGTATCTCATGGCACTCAGACCCACTATTATCTGAGTGTTACACCGTCCAACGAGCGACGCTATCTTATAACACTCAGACCCACTCCCCCAGCCACGAGCAAGGCTATTATTAGCCGGAACAGAGTCCTCGAGAGCAAGGATCTGTGTTCTGTGTTCACATGACCGCCAGTCTTTGAGGCTATGTGGATACTGGTCATGCCAGAGCATTACCAGGCTAGCCCTCCCTTTGAACTTTAGGGCAAGAGGAAAAGAGGTTGGCCAAGAAATACATGGAGACAAGAAATGGAAGCTGACGCCTAAAACAAAACAAAAGGGCGTAACTGAGGTCAGATAGAGAAACTGGCCCAGGATTGAGATACCCGGATGACTCTTGTGGGCGGCTTATGCCCCAGGTGGGGCGACAGGTTTAAGTGAGCAAGTAGTTTAAAATATAAAATGCATGGCCAACCATATTGGAAACAAGAAAAACATTAATTTTCGACGAGGGAGTCACATTTCTCTCATAAAACAACGAAACATACAATGACCTTTATCTAGTACGTCACACATTCAGAGATTTAAAAATTATAATCAACATATTTTTCTATCCTATATTTTCTAGGACACTATACTTGGAAGCGCAGCAAAATTGCCTTTATGACAGCATCTGTATTAACGGTGTTCAATTTTGTGGTGCCAACTGGGCAGCAGGGCGTGACTACCAATACATTGTTCCAGCCGATAACACCTTTACACTGGACTTTAAGACGGACGGATCTGTAACTCAATCTGGGGCTTTTGTGAGTGATTTTGTCTCAATGTGTGTACATTTAGCATCTCCAACGCGTCGGCCGCACATTAAGGTTAAGGCAAAATTTCAAAAAAACATAAGGACTAAAACATACAGACCAAAAAATAATAAATTATATATAACATAATGACTTATACATAATGGCTAAAACACAGTGACTTATACATAATAATCGAAACTCAAGGACGTAATGACTAAAACATAATCATCATAATCGCCCAAATACACTGCCCAACACAACGAACAACATTTATCGACTTTAACGGGATGTATTGTGTTGTAATACAATATGATTTAAAACAGTAGATTATAACTAGATGTATTGTGTTGTAATACAATATTATCTATAACAGTAGATTATAACTAGATGTATTGTGTTGTAATACGATATTATCTATAACAGTAGATTATAACTAGATGTATTGTGTTGTAATACGATATTATCTATAACAGTAGATTATAACTTGATACAAAATGAGGTACTCAGATATGTATACATTTATACATCTTTACAAAATGAAAGCATTGTTCCGAGCAGTCTGGAATAAAACAAGAAAGTTCCACCTGGTATATATTTGGACAGCCGTCATATTTATTAGCCTGAAAAACTCCATTCTGAAGGGCTTGGACTCAAATCCAGGTTTAATAACAGTCTGGTGGGTGTCGCTGGGACTTTGGTATGCCCATGTCAAAAGTTGGGTATAATTAAAGGCGACTATGCAATATGCTGGCCACACATTGTTCTTGTATAACGTGGCCACGGAGACTGGTGAAAGCTGCTTCAGTTACTTCGTGGAACCAACATTAGATTAAAGTCCGACTGTGTATTTTGTTTTGACTTTTTGTTTAGACTTTTTGTTTTGACATTAGTTTGGTCATTGTGCTGGACAAAAAAATCCATTTGACTTCCATAGTCGACGGAAAGGTATCGCCGCTGTTTCACTAACGATAAGAGGTCAACTGCCGTGTACGCTCCAATGGATGACTAATAACAACGTTCATAACCAGGCGGGGTAAGCTCGTCCATAAAGGCAAACTATGCGGCCGCCTAGGGCGCAAAATTGAAGTAAGGCGCATAATTGAGGATTTTTTTTTTTATTTTGGGATTTAAAAATACTTCTGAGCGCTAATAGCATAGGCAGACGAATTACTAGGTAATGATAGGCTAAGGGTATTTTATTTAAGTTGTCTTAGAAAATAGGAAACTATGCCTTAACACTACTTAGTTTCTCCCCGCCGAAGGCACTTTAATGAGAGCGCAGAATTTGTTTTCGCCATGGGCGTCAAAAAACCTAGAGCCGGCCCTGTAACCAGGGATCTTTTGTCTTTGTAACATGTATTAAATGAAAGAGATATTGATGCGCATTATATTGCATATAATAAGACACTAATTGAAAGCATCTGAATTGTGACTAAAATTTGTGACATGTGAATGAAGGGGAAGTTACTAGGGAGATGATAAGTATAAATAAGGTCGCTTGACTTTTGGGCGATGAGGAAGAAACATCTTAGATAGCTTACTAATCAAGTGAAAGTTAGAATCTTAAGTCGGTTGTGTGACGTAACTGTCTGAGATGGTAACTGCCTATTTGTCAAGAACTATAATGTAAATAAGTTTGAGTATTAAATGTATTAAAGCTATCCTATTTCGAAGTCAAGTCATTGATTATTGTTACGCCAGCCTGAGAGGCGTGTAGATAGACTGAAAAATAGAAGCAAATAGAAATAAGTCGTAACAGTCTTGTTCCGATTTTCTAAAGGTATGACTACTACCGAAGATAAATTGGTCCAGAGTTTCCCACAACGCCGGGTCCCGCTCCTGTACTGGGACCACAACAAGGAGATTGCAATGTACTGGTGTTCGACGTCAAACAAATTCATATCCCTAAAATCGAACATTTATGTGATCGGACGTGAAAATTGTGTGAAAACTGTATTCATAACTGTACTTGTATGTTAGTAAAGGCGAAATTGTATTAGGAGGTCACACAATTAAAGTATAACTATAATCGGATAAGTTTAAAACAAAAAATTAGTTTGGAAATATTCTGCGATAAAAGGTAGTACCAATGGGCTTTCTTTATATGACGTAATAAAACCTACCAATGGGCTTTCTTTATATGACGTAATATAACCTACCAATGGGCCTTCTTTACATGACGTAATATAGCCTACCAATGGGCCTTCTTTACATGACGTAATATAACCTACAAATGGGCTTTCTTTATATGACGTAATAAAACCTACCAATGGGCCTTCTTTACATGACGTAATATAACCTACCAATGGGCCTTCTTTGTTTGACGTAATATAACCTACCAATGGGCCTTCTTTATATGACGTAATATAACCAATCAGCCCACGTAAGGATCTTAAAATATTTTTTCTTGTCTTTTCTTAAAGCTGACTATAACCGCAACAGCCTACAAGAATGAATCAGTCAGCATCGCAAACAGCGGTTATGGAAGCAGCAACACCTCGATTGGTTTCAGTACATACTCACTGCCCAGCTACATCTACACAGACACATGCGGCATAGATGCAAGCAGAACCACCTATTCATACTACACCACAACCTACACCACATGGTACGATCAGACCACCTATAATTATCAATACACCACTGATTATTTCTACACCACAACATGGTACTATCCTACCACCTACGATTATCAATACACCACTGATTATTACTACACTACACCGTACAACCCATGGTACTATCAGACCACCTATGATTATCAATACACTACTGATTATTACTACACAACAACATACAACCCATGGTACTATCAGACCACCTATGATTATCAATACACTACTGATTATTACTACTCCACAACATACAACCCATGGTACTATCAGACCACCTATGATTATCAATACACTACTGATTATTACTACACCACAACATACAACCCATGGTACTATCCTACCACCTATGGTTATCAATACACCACCGATTATTACTACACTACACCATACAACCTATGGTATTATCAGACCACCTATGATTATCAATACACCACCGGTTATTACTACACCACACCATACTACCCGTACAACACCTGGTACTATGACACCACAACCTATAACCCATGCCAGAATGGATACACCACAGTCTACTGCCAGTACACGTCGTCCAGCCCAAGCTCCATGAACGACTACATCGCCTACGAACTCCAGCGAGCTCTGCAGGAAATCAACTCCGAACGAAGCAGCCAAGATCAGCTCTACGCCATACTCGCTAACCTGCTGCGTTACCTGGGCCATAAATAAGCTTAGTCATCACGCCACGTGACCTTCACAATGAAGCATTACGTTCACTGTGTCAATTTGTTTCTATGACATTCAAATGCCAGTGATTGTACTATTGTGATATGAAATTTAAATAAAAAAACAACAAAATGTTAGTTTCAAGATTTTACTTTACTGTTTCAATGTATTAACGTATCTATTGTATTCTTCTGATGATGTAAACTATGTCAAAGCTTAGAGGGAACCTAGGGATTACAAAGGATGAGGTCTCTAATGACATCTATTCGTCCTCATGAGTGTATGATGAAGACAACGCTCATGCCCTGTGCGATGCATAAAGATTGTTAGCCTTTGCCCAGACTGATTATTAGGTCTGTCCTTCTCCAGGCAGTTGAATATGTGTGCATATAATGATTGGGACAATTGGTTTTGTCGGATTTGTCAGTGTGACATTTGGGCCATAAACAAGCTGTCTAAGGAATAACCTTCTCCAGATTTGCATGTCTTAACAATCTGCGGCTCTGGCTCTTTTATATTGTCTGTTTATAATGTCTGAACTATTTGACAGCAGTTCAAAGTAGGCAACAGTGAATAAAAAAATCTGCTAAGGTGTCCATTTGCTCGCTCCAACGACCACAACGGTCAAGGTTTTGATGATGCTGATGAGCTTTCTGCAAGAAACGTGACCTTTGAGTTTAGAGGTTGCTCTTCTCTAGATGAAATATGCGAATATTGAGTCTTCTGACAGAAGCTGCCAGTTCCTGTGCGCCGAAAATCCGTATCCAGTCTCCTGTTACCTGAAGAACTTGAAAATACTAGGGTTTGGTTTGCAGAGGCTTTCTTAGATGCAGACATTTTCAAATGTGTTTTCCTCCATGACTAGGCGGAAACATTGCAATCGAGGGGAGGGCGGTAAAGACGGGCACAAACAAACCTGTTCATGCGTCTAGTAACCAAGAGGTCAGGTGTTCCTTTAAATTTAACTAACTCATAAATAATGACATATTTATTTACAAAGCACCTACATGACAAGAACTACTTATATTTATGTACATATATAATAATAATTTGGCTCTACGTGAGGTTGCATTCTAATCTAGAAATTTAACTTCCACTTAAAGACAAGAAAGAAATCGAGAGTGAATGTCATTATTATGCAATGTTCTAATTAACGTCCATTATTATGCAATGTTCTAATTAACGTCCATTATTATGCAATGTTCTAATTAACGTCCATTATTATGAATATTATTTCAATGCTTTATTTTTGCCCATGTAAACTCAAATTATGGTTCAGATACATAAAATCTATGGTTGTACTACTAAAAGAAACCCCTTCCGAACCTAAAAATATAACTACTTACGATACCAGTTATGGGAAATTCATTACCTCTGATCTTATCTTATTCATTACAGACGCTCCTTTTATAAAGAAGATTATTGCGTCCTACGCTCATCCGTGGTCCGAGTCTAGTCTTGCATTTTTATAAATGTTTTAATGATGTTAGGTTATTGGTTTTCCTGGTTTGTTCAGGCAACCCATTCCATGCCCGAACGCTACTCGGGAAGAAAGAGTACTTATATGCATTTGTTCTCGCATAAGGGACAAGGAAAGTGTTTTTGTCTTTATGTTTATCTGAGCTTTGCAACAGGTTGTTATTGTGTTGGATTTCTAAATTAGAGTTTAATGCCTTATGTATTATTACTACTTTACTCTTTGCCCTTCTGCCCTCTAGTGTTTCTAGGTTTAGTGATTTGACTAATGGTGTTACTCTTGTTAATTGGGAATATTCACTAGTAATGAACCTTGCAGCTCTGAATTTGTTCTAATTTTTTAATGTTTTCCTTAGTTGATGGGTCCCATACAGATGCTGCATATTCTAGTATAGGCCTAAACTAATGTGAGATAGCATTTTAGTTTTATATTCTTATTACATTTGTAAAAGTTCCTTGTTATGAATCCTTATGTTTTGTTTGATTTTTTAATTACTTCATCAATATGAGGGTTCTAAGATGTATTGTTACTCCCAGATACTTAGCATTGTTAGTTTGACAACATTATCCTCCATATTCCATTCTCATCGAGAATTGCTCGTCTCTCTAGCCTTTGGTCTTACACAACACACACACACACACACTTTATTTCAACTTGGACGCCAGAAAGTGTCTCTATGTCCACTCCCTTGCCCCTCTCATGAATTATCCAATAGATGATTAGTTTTTAGTCTGGTTAATAAGCCTAGATCCAATTACTGATAACCATTTTAAAAATAATTAGCATTTCTGTCTAAAAATTTTAGACAGTCCGATCGCATAATGAGTTGTAGCAAAGACTATAATAAGATGGACCCCTTGCTTTAATATTTCTGCTATTCGATGACTCGAATGACTTCTTTTCAGAATTCCCGATTCCCTTTTGTGTTGGACGCTTCCGTTTTATTTAATAGCTATGGTTTTCTTAATGAAAAATTAGAATTAAAATTGAAAGTTTGTATACAGCGGAAGCATTTAGGCAAACATAGGAGCGTAGAAGTAATTTAAGACAGCGTTATTGGATGCGCACGGAAAAAAAGCTCTAAATATAGAGCAAGCGGTCCATCTTATTAAAGTCCTTTGTTGTAGACAGTCCGCTTAAAAAATTAGTTTGTGAAAGTTGTTTGTACATACCAATAGTATTACGAATTATTAAAAGTTTTCTTAAATGCTATCAGGGAAGAATCACCTTAATTAACGAGACACGAGCTCAACAAGTAAATATTGTTTGATGCATCGACCTAGAAACTGAAAGCGCCATCAGAGGACACACACATTCGGGCAACTAGCCAAAAAAACATCTAACCTAGATAGTGCCTCACCTTCCAATTCACTAGGTACCAAATGTATAGTCAATCTTGTTCTCTGCTACGTCAGCTTGCCTCGCAGATAAACTAGGAAGTCCATCTCATAAATGGTCGTCCCAACCGCAAAGGGGCATTCCAAAGGCTGTTAGATGGAAGCGAACGAATCAGGAATTTCCGCATAGGGCCTCACAATCGGAAGATGTTAAAATATTCCCATAGATTTGGGAGCGAATTCTTCAAAACTCGTTTTAATTTTAACTAAAATAGTATGAATTGAGGACCCCAATCCGAAATAATACAATTAGATTGCAAAATAACGGCTATGCACCCATGAATATTACGACTCTTTGTTTATAATACATTAACAAAATGCTATTTAAAAAAAACAACAGAAAAATATATGTGAAAAAAAATACTACAGCGCTAATGCCGAAAAATTTCATACAAACAAATAAGAATAAAATAAACAAAAAGTTATTAAAACAATTTGGAAAACAAAATGGTGAGTCAGAAAACCTTAAAAAAAATTTATTAACAAATCTTGATAACTTTACATTAATAACACTAGTCTGATATTTCTTTTAAGTGTAATGGATAAAATATAAAAAGAACAAATTAAAATCCCAAAATTTAACATACGCACACACACACACACACTCTCTCTCACACACACTCTCTCACACACACACTCTCTCTCTCTTTCTCTCTCATAACAAACAAACACATGGACACTCACATACAAACGCACTGTGCCTTATCCCCTCTTATATATACACACACATACTTATCTCTCTCTTTTTCTCTGTCGCTCATCTTTTCACACACAAACACATAAAGAACAAAAAGAACAAATATCATTGTATCATTTCATTGTATAATATTATTATTATCGTGTGACTTAATTCGTGCAATTTGAAAATGTTTCATACAAAAACCAAATAAAGTAATCGGAGTGATTAGAAATGGCCAATTTGTGTTACGTTCAACACTACAAGTGTGGCGTTGGTCGGGTGGCCGGAGGGCAGTAGTGCCCATTCTGGGATTGTGGACAAGTTGAAGATGAAGTAGCCCCAGGTGTTGATGGCTAGCGTTATGACCAGGATGCCCAGTGTATTGAGAATAAGGCCACTCTTGATCTAGACATGAACAGAACAATTGTAAATATTACATTTAACCAAGAGAAAAAGAGAAATATTTAGTGAATGTTTTACCTTCACAAAAAATGAAGAGATAGACACAGGCAGAGAACAAAATTAATATAGTCTACATTAGAATTTTTTTTTTAATTTATTTATTTATTTATTTTTAAATTTGGTAATGAAATATTTCAATATCATCATTAAAAGGCCTACCATTGAGTAAATTTAATTACATTTAACTTTTTTTTTTCAGAATCATTTTTAAAACACCGTGTTTATATTTCACTTTGAAACAATACATCGAAAATATTTTCAACGTATTTTAATTATGGTATTATTATTATATTCTGTATGTGATTTGTTAATTCTCTAAGTAATTTTTTGATTGCATGAGTGATTTTTTATATGTAGGCTTTATGTGACTTATTGATTGTAAACGTTTCACTTTGCATATTATTTTAAGTAGAGATTGTTAAATTTGACATCAATACGATAAATTATCACAAATCAAATGTTTAAACTTTAACTAAAAAATATATATTTTATAGCAATGAGAAAGTTCGTGTACTAATATATCTATCGCTAATATAAACTTCTTTAAAAATAATGAACGCTCAAAGCATTAAACTGTTGATTCGTGAAGCAGGCGAACAAGGTCAATTGATACTTTCAAATAGTACTTAAAAACTCATTATTTCAATCTTTACCTTTGATAAAATACTTTAGACCCCTACTGTCTTACCTATATGTCGGTTATTTTTGCTTCATTTATTTGATATGTTCTGTGTTAAGTTTTAAATCATGATTTAGTTTTATATTTCTTAGCCTATAGATTATATCCGTGTTCTTAGTTGTTTGTTAAATGCGCGGTGGGATTACATTATGTTTGTTGGCAGCGCTATACAAATATTATTATTATTATTACATAAAATAATATCCAAAAAATAATGTTATTTATAAAGACCAAACGTCTTACCATATCAACAACCTTGATGTCTCCATAGGCGAACACCAGAGCGTTCGGTGGCGTGGCAATGGGCAACATGAACGCCAGTGAGGAGGCTGCCGCTGCTGGTAGCATGAAATACAGAGGATGAACCTGCATTTCCAGAGACTTGGGGGGGGGGGCATTGAATAATACAATAAGTTATATAAATACAAAAATATTGCTGATAACAATAGTTGGAGATTACAATAAAGCCTCAAGTCCCTGAGTACGATAAGACACAATTTCATAAAGAGATTTATCTTAAAGATTTATAAATCATATTCTGAACTATTGACAACCGCTCAAGATAGGCAAATGTAGAGAAAGATGACTGCTGAGGTGTCCATGCACTCCCCGACCCCCCCTCCCAACGACCACAACAGTCATGGGATTGATGATGATTAAGATGCTCACAGATTCATTTTCTAATTATACAATAGCAGAGATGCAGTGCTACTTTTAATTCAAATGTTTGGTTAGAGATTAGTAGGGACTATCAGAATATATTAAACGATACGAGTTATCATAATCTGGTCTTCAGCCTCAACGGATGTAGGACTTCTTGCACCTATGATTTAGTGTTACATATTCTACGGTTACCATTGATACCCTTGTGAGAAACTATATAATATAATGTGTAGCACGAGATCGTAATGAGATATGGGACTACACACTTCAGAATGTCCTTTATATTCCCCACATTGACAGGTCTTTGTCAAAGATCTTAGTCCTCTTCATGTGTGTCGTAAAAAAATGAATTTTCTTTTGCTGATTTTTTTTAAATTTAAAAGTCTCGTAGAACCTTGACGAACCTTCCTGTGCTTTAGCAAGGGCGAATCATTTATGGGTGTGTTAAGTCATCTTACCTCCAAGACTCTGTCCGATAAGGCACGCCGAAGGATTGTGAAATAGGCACATAAACTACACTTCTCTCCTACGGAATTCACGCGAACCAATAACGAGACGGCATTACTTACACATAAACTACACTTCTCCCCTACGGAATTCACGCCAATCAATAACGAGACGGCATTACTTACACATAAACTACACTTCTCCCCTACGGAATTCACGCGAATCAATAACGAGACGGCATTACTTACACATAAACTACACTTCTCCCCTACGGAATTCACGCGAATCAATAACGAGACGGCATTATTTACACATAAACTACACTTATCCCCTACGGAATTCACGCGAATCAATAACGAGACGGCATTACTTACACATAAACTACACTTCTCCCCTACGGAATTCACGCCAATCAATAACGAGACGGCATTACTTACACATAAACTACACTTCTCCCCTACGAAATTCACGCGAATCAATAACGAGACGGCATTACTTACACATAAACTACACTTCTCCCCTACGGAATTCACGCGAATCAATAACGAGACGGCATTACTTACACATAAACTACACTTCTCCCCTACGGAATTCACGCGAATCAATAACGAGACGGCATTACTTAAACATAAACTACACTTCTCCCCTACGAAATTCACGCGAATCAATAACGAGACGGCATTACTTACACATAAACTACACTTCTCCCTTACGGAATTCACGCGAATCAATAACGAGACGGCATTACTTACACATAAACTACACTTCTCCCCTACGGAATTCACGCGAATCAATAACGAGACGGCATTACTTACACATATACTACACTTCTCCCCTACGGAATTCACGCAAATCAATAACGAGACGGCATTACTTAAACATAAACTACACTTCTCCCCTACGAAATTCACGCGAATCAATAACGAGACGGCATTACTTACACATAAACTACACTTCTCCCTTACGGAATTCACGCGAATCAATAACGAGACGGCATTACTTACACATAAACTACACTTCTCCCCTACGGAATTCACGCGAATCAATAACGAGACGGCATTACTTACACATATACTACACTTCTCCCCTACGGAATTCACGCGAATCAATAACGAGGCTGCATTACTTACACTTTCGTCCCTATAGGACCAGTCGTCCAGGCACCAGGCTTAACGATCCGCGTACTGTTGCGTCAATTACTTCCGACCGACCGAATTTCGTTGGGCTCCTGCCCGTGCAATACTTCTCCTATGCGCAACGGGGGGACGTCCCCCATTAGTTTATCCAGCGGTGTACACTTAATGGGAGCGTATCGGTGGTTTACACACTCCGTGAGCTTTGAGGCCCCAATGTGTGCAGACGTGTCTACTACCTACCAGATCTTTCAGCATGGGCAATATCAGCACAGTGACCACGGTGTTGGAGATTATCTCAGTAACAGACGAGGTCAGCAGAACGACCAGGAAGCAGGCCGCCCACACAGGCAAGTGCTTGACGAACAACAGGTTTCGGGCGATCAATTTGGACAAGCCAGAGACCTGAAATCAAACAAAAAGGGGCGCTGTTTGTAACTTCCATATCAAGTCGTCAAGTTACGGTGACAACATTGCGTTCACTGAATACAAACACACGATGGCAAAACAAAGATATAATAAAACCTACTTTCTGTGATGAAATTGAAAATAAAGTATGAACAGTGGCGAGTCCAGGATCGCAGAGTGGAAGAGGAGCAAATAGTGCACACTTTGGTGAATTAAAGGGGCAGAGAGAAGAGAGAGAGTCATATAGTGCAAGGTGGAGGTGATATAGTGCACGTTAAAAACATGAATGTTTAATTTAATTAAAAGTATTTAAATGTGAATGCAAATAGAATTGACAAATCCGTTAACTAAGAATAGTTATATCGAGAATTATTCTAAAAATTCTAAATAAATGTATGAAAATAATAATGTAAACAAAAATGATTGATTTCTGGCTTCTGGCCGAGGTTGTCTGCTGCTTTATAATACTGTATAGCTGATTTTCCCCACTTTCATGACTGAAATCGCTAATCGCTCGCTCTGCTGTACATCTGCTGATATACTTTTAATAAAGCCTTCCTTGGGAATCTAATTTGAAACCAGAGAATCCTATAAAAGTATGAATGTGACTTGTCAATATCGAGATAGATACCTTTATAGCCTCCGATAGAGCGAATCCTCCACCACACAAGAAAATGACTCCCCACGGGAATTTCTTCATGGTTCGTTTCCAAGTTAAAATTGAGGGCGTGGTTCTGGAAGGTGTTAAATCTATAAGCAACAACAATGGAAACCATATTATGTATGCGAGTGTATGTGTGTAGTGCGTGTGTGTAGGTAACTGTGCATGTGTTATAGTTTCATTGTGTCGACGGTTGTTAGTGTAAGCTTACCAGACAGTGATCTAAGGAACAAGATGTTGGGTCTGCGGCTAGGAAAAGCAAATAAACTGCAGGCAACCATCATAGCAACGGATGCATCAGTAACATACCTATATATGAACATTGATAGAGAAACAAAGAAAAAGAGAGATATATCGAAAGATCAATGGATACATAGGTAAGTGGATAGCTCAATGGATAGATGGACATTTCTACTATTGAGTATTAAGTAATGTAAACTACACCAGGGGACGGCAACCAGTTGATAATAGCGTGCCAAAGTAGGATTTCTAATTCACCCAGCTTGCCCATAGCTTAAAAGTCATACTGCTCTAGCAGTCAATTTCTAGTAGAAGAGGCCTGAATTGACTTTTTGGGGGTTTTCTGTGTGCCATTTAAAATCGCTCCACTTGCCAAGTCTGGCAAGCGTGCCATAGGTTGCCGACCCCCTCATCTACACTATACCAACTGAATAAAATTCAGAGATCGTCTATAATATTTAAAAAATTGACTCTAGCGGAGTGATCGCGGACCGCTGTACGCCCATTCATCCTACATACCCAGGTTTAAAGAAAGTAGTCCATCCAGGAAAAGTGCCAGGTGCGCGCAGTAACCAGAGTAAAACAATAACAATGAAATGAACAAGTACGATAACCTCGTTAAATCTGTTAGTAGGAGAGAAAAAAGGTATACATATTTATTGAAAAGACACACACAAAAATTCTTAATATATACACATTTTATTATAAATACATTGTATTATAATACAGAATAAGTAAATATTTAAACCCTGTCTACCTAGATGGTGGATAAAAAAATCTTAACAGACACAAACAGCCGGCGGTCTTATTTCAGGGGAAACTACCACTTGTAAGTAAATAACAAAAGCCTCCCCCTGTTGCTTCTCCCTTGTATCTAGCGGACCATTGGCGTTTTTTTAATAAGTAATTTAACTACATTATAGCGCCAGCTTTAAGTTTATATGTTAATGAGAACGCAGTGCCACTAATGTGTTTAAATATAGTGCCAAACGCATATCTTAGCTATGTCAAAAATTTAGAAAGTACAAATGTTAAATGTGACTAGTCCAGTAAGAAAAAGTAAGAAGCAATCGTTGGTTAAAGGTACTAATTCCCAAAAGTTACTTTAACGGTCCAAGCAGTTTGACCTCTTGTCGTATGGCCAGCCTTGTCCTGGCAATTCTCTCTGGTGATGCTGTTGATGTACAGGTCAGTGTGGACCTGCATTTGAAAAAACACATTTGGGTCAAGGATTAAAAATATACCAATAAACCAGACCACAAGTAGCCACACCTTTATTGACCACAGTTTTAAGCAAAACATCGTTACATTAAGCAATAATACGTTCATTACAACACATTATTTTTGGTAATACCGAAATACGATTTAACACCAATAGTTATCTATCTATATATGTATCTATCTATGTATCTATATATGTATCTATCTATCTATCGATGCATGATTATGCAACTATCTATCTATTTATATAAATTGTTATATATGTAGAGCATGTAATCCTTATCCTTTACGCGAAGACAAATGCATTTAAGTACTCTTTATTCCGGGCATGGAATGGGTTGCCTGAACAAACAAGGAAAACACTAATAGACATTTTTGTGATCTTGTGGCTTGACGTCACTTCTTCTCGTTTGTCAAGATACGCTTCATTTCTTCCACTTGCTTCTGTTTGTCTTGTGCTTTCGAGACTTGGTAGAGTTTTAAAGATAAAATATTGTTGTTGTTTTTTCTTAATCTTCTTTCAATTAAATAGAAAGTTGTGGACAGAATCGTACAGAGAAAGAGTTGAGTCTAAAGATGTGATGCTTCGACGAGTTCACTCACCAGCGATGTATGTAATTATGGGATATAGACAGAGTCTTTACTTGTACGGTAGATTTCAGTGATTGAACTTTATATATGTCACACCAAGTAACAGTACCACAAGCTTGGAGATGGGTTCAGGATAGGTTGGACAATAGGTTCAGGATAGGTTGGACAATAGGTTCAGGATAGGTTGGACAATAGGTTCTAGATAGGATGTACGATAGGTTCAGAAAAGGTTGTACGATAGGTTCAGTATAGGTTGTAGAGTAAGTTCAGGATAAGTTGTACGATAGGTTCAGGATAGGTTCAAGATAGTTCAGGAGAGGTTGTACGATAGGTTCAGGAGAAGTTCACGTTAAGTTAATAATAAGTTCAGGATAAGTTTACGACAGGTTCAAGATAGTTCAGGTTAGGTTCAGGATAGGTTGTACACAGTCACCTGAATCCGAATCCGGTTATGTTCATCCAGATGTAGGTCCCAGCCAATAGGAACAGCGACATGGGAAAACCAAAAAAGAACCAATTGGCAAATGTCACTGGCACCTCTTTGTACATACTGATGAAGGAGGTGGGGGTGAGGTGGTAAATAAAAAACATTTAGGAATTTAGCTAACATATTCAGAAGAACAGATTGCTTACTAAGATATTGTTTCTAAAATAGTAGATTTATCTTAATACAATTAAAAAAATAGTAAAACATATTTAAGCGTTCTTTTAATGTTACATTTGTGTTTTTTTTAACTTGCCCTGTGCTACGTTCGATACATTGCTTATCGTATCGTCACTCGTCTATATGTGTACATTGTTATTTATCATTAGAAAATGTCATATGTTTTTGTGTGTTTTATATTCTGTGTCTCCCTTGTGTTGTTGTTGCCAGTTTCTCATTGGCTACTTACTGTGTTTCATAGTTTCCAGCTTGTTTAACATAAAACCCAGTAAACGTTTAATTAACTACTTATTAAATTTCAATGTCGTTGTTTTTAGCGATAGCAAGAGTGAAATAGAAATTAAAACTACAATTAGACTTTATAAAAGAATAGAAAGAAAGAAAAAAAAGTTAGATTGAGAGATACTAAAGGAAAAGGGAAAGAGAAAAAGAGATGTAGATAAAAAAAAAGAAATGAACGCGGGATGAAGAGAGTTAAAGGACGAGAAAAGATAGAGAAAAAGGAAGAGAAATAGCGTGAGAGAGAGAGAGAGAGAGAGCGCGTGATGAAGAGAGTGATGTTCACTTTATGTTTTCATATATTAAAGCGCTTGCTATTTCAAAAGTATAAGACCTACTCTGCAACCATCCGGCTCATCACCATGTTGGGTGCCGTGCCGGTCAGTGTCGCCATACCCCCAATGTTGGCCGAGTAGCAGACGCACAGGCTGAACGTCTTCAGCACCGCCATGCTGCTGGGGTCGAGTTCATGAAGCACCTTGGCATCCTCCTCCTTGGGGTTATCTTCGTGGTTCTAAAATGTTAATATTTATGTCATGTTCTTGCGTGTGTATTGTTTTTTCTCTTCTAGTCTTAGTTTTCATTTTATCTTTTCGAAGACATTGTCATAAAACGGAATAGTCTTTTCATGGCTTGTTTTCAACATTAATTACAACAGAGAAAATAGAAAAGAACAATAACATTGAATAACAACAAAACAATGAAATAATAATAAATGCAACTCTTGTATTCTCTACTTTTTACTCCCTTTCTTTTAACTCGTACTGTCGGTCTGTCTGCTTGGTTGCTTGCTTGCTTGTTAGCAAAACTTTGCATCGATTTTTCAGCATCATAGCCTTTGGAATAGTCACGAATTCCTTCGTCCAATTTGCTAATTTACGAAAATATTGTACGTAAAACATGGCTGCCTCTACCGGAAGAGACGGAAGTAAATAAACTTTTCGGATATGTTCGTTTTTACGAAATAAATAGAATGAAAACGACACAATGTAGCCGAAACAAAGCGAGTTATCTTTTTATGTTTTTTGTTTTACAGCAGGGATGAAAAAGTCAAATCGATTACAACAGATAACGAGTATTTCGGCGGGCCACACAAATCTAAGAAACCGTCGTTGTAATATTACTACAATGTACAAATTATTTACGACCATTCAATCATGTTTGTGGGTTTTGTTCTGAAGCATGGGGGATCGGTTTTCTTATATACTAATAAATATGCTATTGGTTGAAATATATTACCAAAACCAGGTATGAGGACAGACTTTGATCAGAGATGACTAGTCTAGAGTTCACCAGTCAGTCGTAATATTTGAGAAGTTTGAATTTATTTCATTAAAAGGAAAAATTTTGCAACAAACGTAGAAGCAAAGATTTTCATAATCCTTGTTGCAGACTTTAAGAATTTTTTTCACTGAAATTTCGTCCTAATTTAAATAAGTCCTGCTTAAATTTTTCCAGTACATTGACTTCTTACAAGCGTGGCAGCCGCAGATATGCTTGCAAAGGGACAAATGATGCACTAAGGACGCTTGTTTGACGTGCCTGTATTTCAGTAAAGGGAAAAAAAAAGTACGGACAATGATTTCTCACCGACGATTGTTTGGGGCCGGATCGAGTGTTGGTGACAGTTTCCTGTGTGACGCTGATATTTTCGAAAAATGACGTCAATTCCGTCGCGACGTTGTTGTTTTCTTGACATTCCTCGGCACTAAAACCAAAAGTTGACATTAATTTAAATGAAACATAATATAAGACAAATATTGTTTACAAAAAAGACAATTGTTTAGATTCAACTTTTGAATTGAAACTCATGTTCTGTTACGCTTTTTTGTTTAAATTAAATAATTATATGGCTAGTGAAGGCTGGACAGTTTGAGGGGGGAATGGCATGCAAGAAGGGCTGAATTAGCCATTAAGCTAAATATAGGCTACACGTGCAAACGTCATCAAGGGAAATATGAAATAGAAACTTTCCTTAGCTCATAATGTGCAATACTGCAAACTGTTCAGAATTAGGATAAGTCATAAAAATATGTTGATTGGTGCATATGGACCATTACGTCAAACGAAAAAAAAAATCTTTTATTTTTGTATTTTTTAAAATCAAAATTATTTATTAAGGGTTGGGGGCACAATATATAACCTTTAAATGTTTAGGATCTTAAAAATGTTTAGGGCCTCTAATGGTCTTGATCCGATCATCCGGCCCTGTATAGAAGAAGGATTTACAACCACGGTAAACGTCTGTTGAGTGGCCGATACCAAGGTCGGAGTGCGTGCTTACTTGGACAGCCTTGCGCCATTTTCAACGAAAGATAATGTGACGGTCTTAGCGACGGCAAGCTGGGTTGACAATGCCTGTGATTGTGGATGGTCTGGTATATCAGTAGGGGAGACTAAGCATTACTTACCTACCTGAAAGTTGGAGTGGCTTCCCTTGTCACTGACGACGCCATTTCAATGGAAACTTTTGAATCTGAAAATAAAGTTGTGATAGACACATTGACAAGTCTTAATTAGGTGTGACCTTTTGAACTGGGATGAGCGTGAACTTCCGGTGAAATTTACCGCCATTTTCGTAAATAAAAACCATGCTTTTGGTGCTGTTTGACAATTGATTTCAACATCGACAGCCAGATCTGGTCTTTTAGAAATATACAACGGCTACAAGATTAGTTATGAGGAATCCGTATTTAACATCAAAAGTGAGTGGGCGATAATTAATACTCATAGTGTTAGTCGCGTTTTGTTAAATTTAGCTTTTGTTTATAAAATAAGTTAGTCAAGAGTTGCGTCCTTGGTAATTAAAAAAACACAATGCGATATTCATAAAAAACAACAACACGAAAATTCTTTTGCATCAAGCAATTAGTTTGGGATTATAAATAGGTGATTCTTCAAATCTGACATTCACAATTCATCGTTTTCTTTTGGCGCCATCTTTTTTGGAAATGAAATAAAATTTAATTCTCTACATATTTTCGTAGCCTACAACCAATAACATAGCACACATGGCAGACATATTTTTTTTATAATGTGATCGAATTCGACCGGAAATGTTTTTTCTTGTGAACTTTTATGCATGCATACACGTTAAGACTTGTCAATAGGCCTACATGAATACTAACTCACTCACACAGCCCACACACGCAACTATACTATTATGACGTATTTATTGACACATAGATTAATGTGTGCGTTGTATGTGTCAGTAGATTATGTGCATAAGCCACAAGCCAATCAAATTATTTTAAATTCGAATCCTTTGAAGGCTAGGATATTTGTCCAGGGTCTTAGGGTGCCCCTGAGTATACCCAGCTCTGATGGCTACCTTACACTAGTTGGGGTAAAGTAAAGGCGGCTGGGCATTGTGCTGGCCACACATCCCCTTGTATGCCGTGGCCACAGAAACTGGTGAACGCTGCTTCCCCAGCCCTTTGATCATGATCATTTCATTACTAATATTTTCCTCAGTATTCATGTACTCTAATAAGGAAATGAATTTTTAAATTAAAAACAATTTAACCTTTATTATTTCATCTTTGAATTTTATTTGTTAACAGAGTCAACGTCTTATATAGCTGGGTAGATATCTTTTTGTTTGCTAAGGTAAAATAAAAGTATTGTAAGGATAAAGTAAAAAAAAATGTCAATGCCCCCTCCAGTTCCCGTAATGGCGTGTTGACATATAATATATATATATATATATATATATTATATAAAGTAGTCCATGTGTGTAGGCCTATTATCCGACTCCGATAGGTTAATTTAAAGACACGTGACCTTTTCGTCTCATATTTTACAATGTCATCTCGCTTCTGATATGTAAGAAGGAATAGTGAACGTACGGTGGAAATAGAAGGTTAATTCTCAACTGGTGCACAATAAATCCCCCCCCTTCCCATTAAACCATTAAACTATTGAACAACTAACAATGTATCAAAATATAAATAATGAAACTTAAAATTAGATTTATTGAATATTTCTATTTTAAAAAAAATTAAATCCTCGGCTGGGAAAAAAAAGGGATTGGTTTGGGGGAAGCGGGGAGGGAATGGGCGTAATGGGGTGTTTCCATCCCCTCTCCCCCTTTCTAGTGGCTAGCATATGAGACTTATAGTAAATTTGAAATATATTACGCACGTTTAAAAATGTAAAATATTAATTGTTAACATTTGAATCTCTATTTTATTTTTAAACATAAAAGAGCGTATAGATTTTTTTGTAGTTAATATAGGGACAGGGGGTACCATGTTTGACATAGTTGTGAGTGAGGGGGGTACCATGTTTGACATAGTTGTGAGTGAGGGGGGGTACCATGTTTGACATAGTTGTGAGTGAGGGGGGTACCATGTTTGACATAGTTGTGAGTGAGGGGGGGGTACCATGTTGGACATAGTTGTGAGTGAGGGGGGTACCATGTTTGACATAGTTGTGAGTGAGGGGGGTACCATGTTTGACATAGTTGTGAGTGAGGGGGGTACCATGTTTGACATAGTTGTGAGTGAGGGGGGTACCATGTTTGACATAGTTGTGAGTGAGGGGGGTACCATGTTTGACATAGTTGTGAGTGAGGGGGGTACCATGTTTGACATAGTTGTGAGTGAGGGGGGTACCATGTTTGACATAGTTGTGAGTGAGGGGGGTACCATGTTTGACATAGTTGTGAGTGAGGGGGGTACCATGTTTGACATAGTTGTGAGTGAGGGGGGTACCATGTTTGACATAGTTGTGAGTGAGGGGGGTACAATGTCTGACATAGTTGTGAGGGGGGGGGGGGGTCTCGGAAAGCTTGATATTTGTTAATGTGGATGGGGAGGTAAAAATTTCCTTAAAATAATAATTATCGACTTAAATAATGGACGCCCCATTACCATAATCAGGGCCGGATTTTCGTATAGGCTATCAAGGCTTCAGCCTAGGGCCTCGAGATCAAGAGGGACCTACATTCAAATTGTTAGCAAAATTAAAATTACACTATTCTAAAAACAGTGAACACTAAAACACTGGATCGAAAGTAAGGAAAAATATAGTTCAATAAAGTTCTGAAATCATATTTGAAACCTCATTCTAAAGTGCCTAAATATTTATCAGACACTAGGTGGGAGGCATACTCAAAATCTACATAAGCTTTTTTAGAAAATTACAATGATATCACCCATGCACTCAATTATTTACATTTAGATAATAATACAAAGGGTGATACTAGATTGAGGGCCAACAATCTTTTTGATAAGATGGAAGAATTTGAATTCGTGTTTATGCTCCATGTCTGGAATCGAATATTGAGACATTTTTCAAGAGTAAATAAAATTCTTCAAAGCCCTAATATTTTACTTAGTGTAGTAGTTGTGCAGATTGGTAAAGGTCCCGTTTGAAATTAGGGAAGATTTTGATGCACTTGAGCAATAATATAATAATATATAACTGCCAGAAATATAATAAGAAGTAAAAGGCAATAGAGTTACGAAAATTCATCTGAAACCTGGCGATGCCTTACGAACTCTCTTCAAGGGATAAATTTAGGATTAAATCATTTATTCCTATATTAGATGCACTCGAATCGAATTTATGAAAAAGTGCTTTTGTTTATGATATTTTCCTTTCTTGCCGATCTTACATTATATATCAACGGTAGAACTTCAAAGAGGTGTTGAGCTGTTAATGCAAGAATACCCAGAAGATGTCAACCAAAATCTTACTGAAGAATTATTTCATATTTATACAAACTCATAAGCCTGCAAAAAATTCCACATTGTCGCATACAGACTTGTATCAAATAATATTCAAAGAAAATATTCAAGTGGCCTTCCCCAATGTGGAATCTCAGTTTAATTGTCACTAATTGTACTATTTTCAAGACTTAAAAATATAAAAAATCAATGAAGAAGAACAATGACCCAGATGAGGTTGTCTTCATTGAGTATATTGTTTTGCATCGAAAATGAGACCTTCAGAAAAATAGATTTTAATAAACTAATAGAAAAATTCTGTGTCAAAAATTTTAGAAAGAAAATTCTTCAAATCTACTATTTCGTTTTAAATGTATAGATCTACTTGAATTGAATCAGTTCTTAAATAAAATAACTATTAACATAAAATTTAAAACATAAAACATGATATACAATTCGATATTTTCTTTTTTGTGATCTGAATTTTGTTTGAATAAATTTCCATAAATAAAGTTCCATTTTTGGTTTAGTTTAAGACTTATAATTCATAATAATTCATACTTAAACTTTAAATGCAAATTATTATAAAATAAATTTATCTTAATTGAATTTGGATTAATCTTCAATGTATTGAATACATTTAATTTAATTTGATAGAAAATAGGATAATTGTTATTGCGTATTTTATTTTCATAGTATAAGTATAAGATTTTCATTATTTGAATTTCGTATCTTTGTAAATGCTATGTGTCATGTTTGATTAGTTATTGTTACAAGTAGGCTTATTCTAGATTCTATATGGTGCTGATAATAAAATGTCCCAATAAATGTTTTCGATTTTTTTTATTTATTTGTACCACATTTTTTTTATAAAAGTTAGTATCAATTACAACATGTTTTATTGTACATATTGATATATATCACAGTTAGGATGTATTTTTATTATCACTCATGTAATTTACAAACTTCAAAATCGGAGGTGAAAGGGCCTCATAAAAGGAATAGCCTAGGGCCTCCTTTCATCTAAATCCGGTTCTGACCATAATAAAAAAAAACTCAACGACAACAAAAAAAAACAAAAAAAAGTTCTGATGCAGAACAAACCTTCAGCCTTTAGCTAACTCATACATTTAAAATGGTACCTACGGTTTACAATGTGCTAAAACAGATTGTCTGGTACAACTTTGCTTGCGATTGAAAGTTAAATACAGCTAGCGAAGTGGATTATGACAAAAATATAAAAACATTTATAGACTGAAACTCAGACAAAAAGGCTTTTGTAATTTTTTAGGCCGAAATTTTCATTTTTTTAAATTTTTTTTTTTCATATTTTCATATATTTGAACGTCTATAGCCAGGATGTAGCTAAATCCGACATAAAGATTACAAAATATACAGTGTATGACTATTCATTGTACATTACTATAATCTGATGTAGATTTTAAAACGTTCTTCTTCTAAGACCGTTGCCATGGGCGCGCACGACAAAATACAAAGGAAACACACTTAACCCTCCAGCGAAGGTTGTCCTGTGCTCGCTGGTGGACTGTCCGGTGAGTTCGAGTCACCTTGACTTTCTGCGAAAGATTCGTGCAGCCCGGGTTGGTGGGGGGGGGGCTCCGCTGGTAGCTGCTGGTCAGCTGGGAATGTTACCGCTCTCTTCCGGAAGTCTGCTGCTGGTCTCCGAAGTGTGGCTGAAGGTGCCACTGAACTCTGGGGGTAACCGTGGTCTTTGTGAGCTGCCACACGTCTTTTGGAAACTTGAAGACGGCCCGGGCTAGCCAAGGGCCAAGACTGGTGACGCAATCTGGACTGTTTCGCTCGGACTGATGGTGTCGTCACCGGAAGGTAACTGTTGCCTATCTCTACAAGCGTGCCGCTTCTGTGTTCGGCCTGGGGTTGCCACAGGTTTTTGGTTACTGTGTCTTGGTACGAGATAGTAACCTTGGTTCGGATATAGCATGTTATAAATCAGATATCACATCCGGTCAAAGTAGAGATACTACACTTTGATCTAAGCTCCTCCACGTCCTACAAAGCATCCTTGTATAGACCTTTATTTTATAAGTAATTGTTTACGATATATTGACTTTTGTAAATGAAAAAAAAATATATACCATGGGAACCGTAGTAATTTTTGCTGGTGTTTATTGTTAAGTGCCGCACCGTGTAGCCTAAACGGATAACAATATAAACGTACATAACTTGCGTAAGAATAGTAAGCTTATTTAACATGTATTTCACGTTGAAAAACAATATTGAAAAAAAAATCTTCTCTGCGGGGAATCGAACCCCGGTTTCTCGCGTGAGTGGCGGGGAAACTTACCACTGTACTACTGAGGAGTTGACATTGTAGGCTTTTATAGTATGATTATTTCTTAGTAGCTTTTGTAATGATTCTGTTATCTCACAATGGTCAATGTGCATTTCACTATAATTGTTCAAGGACAATTGAATCTAATTTATTGTCAACGCGTTAGATTCTAAATTTCTACAAATTCTTCATTCTGTTAATAACGAACGAAGGCCAACACCTTTTTTAAACAATTTCACGACTAAGAACTGATACCAAAAAAGTATATGACGGTTATAGCCCTTTAGGCCTACTATTTTTACTTCCACACTCGTGTTACTTCCTTTGTACGACATTAAAGAAAGGGGAAGGGCGCGGTTGGGCCTGGGGAAGGGCAGGGGCTGGGGGGAAGGCTGGGTGGATGGGGGGAAGGGAAGGGCAGGGGGAGGGGAGGGAAAAGGTTGGGGGGCATTGTCAGGGGGAAAGGGGTTATAGGGATAGGATGGGACGGTGAATCGCGGGGAGGGTGACTGTTCAATTTACCTTTTCCGCATTTACAGTGATTCAGTCAGCACCTGACCCCAAATAACAATTATCCACCACCCTTTTAACCACTTCTTTGCTGGGACAAGAACACATATACACTCACACTTCCTTTTAAAGATTTTAAAATAGGACTTTGCTTATCCTAATGCTTTTTGTGTCTATTGTCAATGTTAGCCAGCCAGCATAGATATATTTTAGTAAATGTTCTGTCATTAGTACGACATTAAAATTTTTATTTAATTAATTCTTTTATCCTACCTTTGGAACAATTAACATCTGTATTTTGAAGAATAAAAGTATAATTTAATTTACCAGTAATTACACTTGTACGGACAAGCGTATTGTAGGGATATTATACATACAATAAGATTCAATATTAGCACACAAATAAAAAGTGATAGTGATCCACTTGACGGGCATAAAAAACAAGCAATTAATAAAAATAATGTTAAGAAAATCTACAAACATATAACTCTTCGATTATTGAGCTACATTTAGACAACATCCACATATACTTTATCGTAGAAGTATGTAACAATATAAATATGCCATTTACTCATGACAGAAATTACGAAATTACTTAACATTATACTTAAAATAAAAAACGCTTTCATATTGATTATTTGGAATTGTAATCCATTAAATTTATTTAAACTAATTTTATTTAAATTATATAGTTTTTCTGGGAAACCAAACTTAGTAAAAATGTCGACTAGAACTTGGTCATTGATTCTTTAGAAAACCTGATTACTTAAATGGACTCTCATATGGAGGACGAAAGTGATACAGAAAGTTAGACTTAACGCAAACTGGACTTTTGGTGCGTGACGTTTCGGCGCAACATTTTTGGCACGGGACGTTTTGGCGCCGAATATTTTGGCGTATAGTAAGTGCCGCGTATTATTGTTTTGGTTTCTGGAAAATGTTTAGAAAAACAAACAACAGAAAAATACTTGAATTAACCTTTTGACTGTGAGAGCAAGCTGCAAATGCTTTTCTTTTTACATTTAAATTTGGTACCTTAAGTTTTTGATGAATTTTATTTGAACGCAGTCGTCGTTTCTCTGATGTGTGTAGCTCAACCATGGATCTGATGTACTGTGGAGATTGACCATGAAGGCTTTTATAGAGCATAGTCCGAATTTTGGATTTTATCCAGAGTGTTATAGGTAGCCAGTGCAATTTCTTTCTTTCGACAGTTTTGAGAGTTAGATTTTCATCTAAATATACTCCAAGATATTTTATTTTTGTGTTGTTTTATAAATATTATCATTGTTAGATCTAACTAGTAAATAATTTGTTAGGCATTCTTATATTTGTTGTTTTGCTCCGAACAGAATGAATTCTGTTTTTGATGTGTTCATTTTTAATCTGTTGCCATCCGGCCAAAGTTTGATTTGCCTTGCACACTTTTCAAGTGTTGAAATAGCCCTAATGGTGTGCATTTGTAAATCTCTATTGAAAGCATGCTTTTGCATGATCACTGCGCTTTAGTGCTTTCTGTTTTTCAGTTTGAGTGGAAGCAATGGACCAAAGCTTTGAACGGCTAACAAATACAAGAACTGCATTGAAACAACATTATGTTATTTTAACTACAATTTACTTTGTGCGTTTTCCTGCATTTTATAATATACATTCTCTTGATAAATTATTGTGGAGACTTTTGTTTTTATTTTCAGTGATATTTTATAAACCTTATTGTCTGCCTATTTATATTACCTTCGCCTTTGTATATTTCTTTACTATGTGGGTGGCAGTAAATTTGAGGGTCCTCCATTTGAAATGACACCAAAACAACAGAAAAATGTAAAAAAAATGGAACCCTTACCATCGTAAACTTGACCCTGCCCTTCATCGACCTCGGAAGTAGTCTTTAAAAGTTTCACGAGCAAAGCTCTGGTGATGGGCATCATCATGGCAGTGGTAGCCATATTGCTGATCCACATGGACAGGAAGGCTGTGGTTGCCATGACACCCAAAAGAAGTCTGTAGCATGAGAGTGCTATTTTACTATTTTTTGCCATAATCTATATCTATCTATCTATCTATCTGTTTACCTATTAGTCTATTTATTTATCAATCTCTCTTTATAAACACACATACACAAAAAACTATATAGCCTATATGTCCAACTATCAACTACAGAATTGGTCAAGTGATGGGTGTTTTGCTGGCCACACATCCCCTTGTATGCCGTGGCCACAGACACTGGTGAACGCTGTTTCACCAGCCCTATGATCAGTTTGGTCTAAAGGGTACTTTACTTACTTACTTACCTACGCGGCTCAACTCCGATGAAAAGAAGTATCTTTAACGCGATCCTTTTGTGTAGCATTGTTTCCTCGATGGCGATGGCCACGATGGTTCCACCAATCAGAAGAAATGAGATATCCTTAAAAAGAAAATTTCAACCAATCAAACAAAAAATGAAATAACTGTAGAGAAAAAGTTTCACCAATCAGAAGATATGTGATATCCTTAAAAGAAAAGTTCCACTAATCAGAAGATATGTGATATCCTTAAAAGAAAAGTTCCACTAATCAGAAGATATGTGATATCCTTAAAAGAAAAGTTCCACTAATCAGAAGATATGTGATATCCTTAAAAGAAAAGTTCCATTAATCAGAAGATATGTGATATCCTTAAAAGAAAAGTTCCACTAATCAGAAGATATGTGATATCCTTAAAAAAAAAGTTCCATTAATCAGAAGATATGTGATATCCTTAAAAAAAAAGTTCCATTAATCAGAAGATATGTGATATCCTTAAAAGAAAAGTTCCATTAATCAGAAGATATGTGATATCCTTAAAAGAAAGTTTCACTAATCAGAAGATATGTGATATCCTTAAAAGAAAAGTTCCACTAATCAGAAGATATGTGATATCCTTAAAAGAAAAGTTCCATTAATCAGAAGATATGTGATATCCTTAAAAGAAAAGTTCCATTAATCAGAAGATATGCGATATCCTTAAAAAAAAAGTTCCACTAATCAGAAGATATGTGATATCTTTAAAAGAAAAGTTCCACTAATCAGAAGATATGTGATATCCTTAAAAGAAAAGTTCCATTAATCAGAAGATATGTGATATCCTTAAAAGAAAAGTTCCACTAATCAGAAGATATGTGATATCCTTAAAAGAAAAGTTCCATTAATCAGAAGATATGTGATATCCTTAAAAAAAAAGTTCCATTAATCAGAAGATATGTGATATCCTTAAAAGAAAAGTTCCATTAATCAGAAGATATGTGATATCCTTAAAAGAAAGTTTCACTAATCAGAAGATATGTGATATCCACTGATATCCTTAAAAGAAAAGTTCCACTAATCAGAAGATATGTGATATCCTTAAAAGAAAAGTTCCATTAATCAGAAGATATGTGATATCCTTAAAAGAAAAGTTCCATTAATCAGAAGATATGCGATATCCTTAAAAAAAAAGTTCCACTAATCAGAAGATATGTGATATCCTTAAAAGAAAAGTTCCACTAATCAGAAGATATGTGATATCCTTAAAAGAAAAGTTCCACTAATCAGAAGATATAAAATATCTTTTAAATAACAGGCCCACCAAAAAAAAAAAAGAACTGACAATTGTTCAAATAAAAGTTCCACCGTTTACGTAAAATTATACTTACGACCAATCAAAAGAAAAGCGTTTGTTTTCTTAGTTTAACTATTAAACCAGGCAACAGCACATACTTTCAATCTATCTAATTGTCTGTCTGTGCGTCGGGTTCTTCTGTCATATTCTTCTGCCTATCTAATGTTTTTATATCTGTCTTTCTGGCCGTCTGTCTACGTTCTATTCCCATCGTCGGCCTTAGAGCCTTCTCTGTATCCGGTACGAAGGTGTGGAAACTACTTCCCATTCAGCTCAGGCGAACACGCTCTATTGTTACTTTCAAAAAGAACTTAAAAACTCATTATTTCAATTATATGTTGGGTCGGTTAATGCTACATTTATTTGATTTGTCTTTTTTAAAATAATCAATTAGCTTTGTCTCTTAGCCAAGAGTAATATCCTTGTTCTTAGTTATGTTAAATGCGCTCCGAGCTTACATTATGTTTGTTGGCAGCGCTAAACAAATAACCCGTTTTTCTTTACCTCCAAAAAGACTTTACATAGCCTGGATGAGGAAGCAATGCCAAGTAACGGGGCCAGGGCGATCGGTATGATTGCAGTCACAGGTAAAGGTAGAGACTCCGTTACCCAATAAATTGTCATCAATACAATCATATATCCACATTTGGACTCCTGTTGGGCACAATAACGAAAGTGATTATTAATAATAAAAAAGGGATATGTTACTTTATTTAAAAAAATTTTAAATGTTAGACAAACTGTTGTTTATAATAAATACAAATGTACACATTTTACACATAGAAGTTATAGGGATATATTGGCGCTTTAGGAAAAATGAAATATTGTTCACAAACGATTTACGTTTAATGCTTACAACGGTAAAGTGTTTACAATGGTAAAGTGCTTACAATGGTAAAGTGCTTACAATGGTAAAGTGTTTACAATGGTAAAGTGCTTACAATGGTAAAGTGCTTACAATGGTAAAGTGCTTGCAATGGTAAAGTGCTTACAATAGTAAAGTGCTTACAATGGTAAAGTGCTTACAATGGTAAAGTGCTTACAACGGTAAAGTGTTTACAATGGTAAAGTGTTTACAATGGTAAAGTGCTTACAATGGTAAAGTGTTTACAATGGTAAAGTGCTTACAATGGTAAAGTGTTTACAATGGTAAAGTGCTTACAATGGTAAAGTGTTTACAATGGTAAAGTGCTTACAATGGTAAAGTGTTTACAATGGTAAAGTGCTTACAATGGTAAAGTGTTTACAATGGTAAAGTGCTTACAATGGTAAAGTGCTTACAATGGTAAAGTGCTTACAATGGTAAAGTGCTTACCATGGTAAAGTGTTTACAATGGTAAAGTGCTTACAATGGTAAAGTGTTTACAATGGTAAAGTGCTTACAATGGTAAAGTGTTTACAATGGTAAAGTGCTTACAATGGTAAAGTGTTTACAATGGTAAAGTGCTTACAATGGTAAAGTGTTTACAATGGTAAAGTGCTTACAATGGTAAAGTGTTTACAATGGTAAAGTGCTTACAATGGTAAAGTGTTTACAATGGTAAAGTGCTTACAATGGTAAAGTGCTTACAACGGCGTATTAATATAGAGTAAAAACCAAGTAAGAGAAAGTCTTAGGTAGTCCCTCTTAAGTTTTGTCATGGAAAGTTACGGTGCCAATAAAAGTGGCTTTTGGGATGGTGAAGGGGGAATACCTTAAAACCAGACCTATGTAACTAAATCGGCTTCTGTGTAAGTGTGTTTTGTATGCGTGTATATGTGTGTTGTATGCGTGTATATATGTCTGTATGTGTGTGTATATGTGTATCTCTTTGTTGTAAGCGTGTATATGTGTGTGTTGTATGCGTGTATTTGTGTTTATATATGTCTGTATGCATGCATCTGTGTGTGTGTGCATGTGTGTGTATATGCGTGTATCTGTGCGTTGTATGATTGTATCTGTGTGTGTCTCTGTGTTTGTTTTTTGTCTGTATTTGGTGCTTTATGTAATAAAATAGATCTAAAGTTAACAAATTGTACGTTATTTAAATTAATCAAAACAAAACAATTTCTGAGTTTAATATTTGTCCCTCCCAGCAAATGTTACTTTTATTACGCCGTTGTCCATCGTTAGGTTTACGTACATACAAAACATAAACATGTTTCCCTGCCTGTGATCTCTCGTTGAAGGGAAAAATCATGGGCGTCAGGAGGATTGGGGTAACGATGACCAGAATGACCTTCCAAGTGGCCCTGCAATATGCCAGTACATTTTTGAGCATGATTTTCTAATACCACTGTGACACTTTGAAGAAGTCGATGTTGTCTGGAATTATAGAAACGACAGCAAATTTAATAATAAATAGGCTTATTTATCAAGTCAAACAACAAGTGACCTTACTAAAAACAGTATACATCCTACTTTGTCTTATAATGATCTGTATCCTCGGCCTCCCTTATCTTATAATGAATAGCAGCTTTTAACTTTATCTTAGGACAACATGTATCTATCTTACATATCATTGCCTATGTATCTTACCAAAGAGTCCCAAAGACTATAATAAGATGGACCGCTTGATCTATTTTTAGAGCTTATATGATCTTTTTTTCCTTGCGCATCCAATAAAGCTGTCTTAAATTACTTCTGCGCCCCTACTCTGCCTGAACGTTTCCGATGTATACAACTTTCTTTTTTACTTTTTTTTTTCATTGAGAAAATCATAGCGATTAAATAAAACGGAAGTGTACAATACAAAAGGGAATTGGGAATTCCGATAAGAAGTCGTTCAAGTCATCAAATATCAGAAATATTAAAGCAAGCGGTTCATCTTATTATAGTCTTTGATCTTACCTTATGTTATAAGGAAATGTATCTTATACGGATATTTTCTCACTTTATCTTGTAATTTCCAGGCGTAACTTCTTAAAACAGACAAGTTTTCATGTCTGTAATGATGTCAATTTGGATATCATGATTAACTTATTCCAGCCCGGATGACAGTCTGTCTCTGTAGAAATGAAAATATGTAACATTCAACTTGGTCCATGCATGTGGGATTCGGGATTAGAAAAGTATTTTAATATATTATATGACATTTGACATTTGTTTGATTTATAAGTTATACTTGTATGCTTTATGTTTGTTAGCATACCCTTTTACTTTTTAACTTTATTTCATTCCTTTTATTCAAAACTGAATCATTTTACTAAAAGGGATACACATTTGAAACACTTTCCCAAAAGGCATATCGTATTACTTAACTAGAACTGCTCTAAAAGTATACGGCCTATCTTTATTTTAAAATACCAAAAATTTTTTTTTTTTTTATTTTTTTTTTTTGTTAATGTGTAGGCTGTGGATCTAGATCTATATCTAGACCTATTTAAAAAAAAAACGATTGAGTAAAATAGACAAAGTGAAATTATCAGACCAATGGGGATTCTCTAATCTAAAAAAACAATAAGAAACGAGTAAAGAAAAGTCATATAAAGTTGTTATTCTTACTGCTATTTATAATAATCCATTCAACGGTAGAAAACAACACATTACTTTCTTTTTTTCACTTCATTTAAACAATAATAACCTTTTGTAACTTGAACGGTAGCTGTGAATGTATGTGTTCACTTTATGAACTCTAGAGAAATCTCGTTCAGTATAAACAAAACGCTGTGATATTTTAGAAATTTTAGAATTAAGATACAACGGAAACTAGACTAACACACGCACAAGTATTGCAAACATCCATTTATCTATTCTAATCATAATATGCTTAGGTATGCTTGTATTAAATTAAATTAGCGGGCATTAATGTGATGGTATTAATTGGTGGCCTAAGGCATTCATCACGTTTTTCTTCTCTATGAGGGATCATACATAATATGTAACGTACGCACTATGGGGGGGGGGGGGGGGTAAGCTTTATGAGCTTATGTGTACGGATGCATGTAGAAAGAAAGAAGGGGTCGAAACGGCTGAACGTGCGCACAAATGTAGGCTACATAGAGCCAACGCAACAATAGAAATACAATTAGAAACTGGTTGGAATAACACACGGCCTTGTCAATGGTATGAAAACGTCTGATGAAAAGCAAGACGAAGACAAATGGCTACCAACTAACTAGTGTGCAATAAATGGTTATACGTCTTAATACAAACAAAAATCAAAATTTTTTATCATTTGTATATAATGAACAAGTTAGGTAGACCCCACGTTCATAGGGCCTACTACTAAAATCAGTCAGCTTTCTTAAAAATAGGCCCTATATCCATGAGAAATTGATTTAGTCCCTATATTTTCAATTCTTAGAAATAGTAGGTGTTTAGTCTATATAGCATAGTTCTTTATGCTTAGGCCTATATTGTTCTTTTATATGCACTGCGCACTGTTTTAAGGCAGTAAAATTTGCATTTTCTTTTAAAATTTGAACGTACCATAATTAGCGAACACGATTAAAAAAAAAACAATTATAAAATAGTAGGATAAAACAAATGCCAATTATAAAAATTATTGCGACTATGGCTAAAATGTATTATTTTATACAGGTTTGGGGGTGGGGATGGAAAGTTCAATTTGTGCGAACGTATTTTGGAGGGAATCAAAAAATGTACGGATTGCATCAGAAAGGTATGAACATTGTCCATAACTTCTTTGCGTAGGCTACGTCATATATGGATGAACCCTTAGCAGCCTTAGCAGCAATTTAATTATGCCTGCTAAACAACTTAATCTAAAACGTATTTGAAATGAAGTCTTTGTTGACTTCTTGGTTAGATCCGGCTAACTCCAACCGCCATCTCCTCGAGGTGCCGGATCCGGCAACAGCAATGCTGGCAAACTCCAACCGCCATCTCATCGAGGTGCAGGATCGGGTAACAGCAATGCTGGCAAACTGCGGCTCTAGCAGCGGGGCATGAGGCTAGCAACCCCATACTCGTGCTACTTTATTACTATGGAAACAATGAGATGAAATGAAATAACTCTTATTGGCGAAGTTTGTAGATCTATGTATGGGTGGAAACTAATGCAATTGTTAGCGAGGCAAAGTGACCGACCAATTGTAAGAAACCTCACCTTCACTGTCTAGCGAGACATGGTGACTGGAATAACAAAGGGACACAAATACACCAACAAATCAACAAACCGTCTGCAGAGTACTTTCAAAAACCCAGTTTTTTTGCCGTTCAGTACATCTAAATTAGGCGCCAGAGACTGTCGTTCATTTTGTAAGGCCACGTAAGCGATAGCTGGGATTGGCAATATAACTAAAAACAACAATAGTCTCTAACTGAGACTATAATTAATGTTTGCAAAGAATTGCATTGTGTTTGATTCCAATATGGTTACTCTAAAATATTTCGTTTAGAAAAAAAATTCGTGGCCCACCAAATGAAGTCCGAAATACTTAGCCCTACATTTCCTTTTAACAGCATTAATTCTAATATATAGACTGATATATTTTTTGCTCATTACGTTATAATATTGTTTTTTGTTGGTTTCCATAGGCTAAGTCTCGCGAGACGAATTTAGTGTGCCCTTGGGGAGTGTGCGCTCCTGGCCTTGCAGTTTCTGTTGTGGCTGTTGAAGCCCACACGTGAGTGACAGTCTTTATTGCACTTGTGGCACAAGAAGGCAGCATTAATCATTGGCTGGTCACTTCCCTTCCTTCTGGTACGCTTTCGTCAGTGAGCTGCTGTAAGTTTCTTTCTCTTTCTTTCCAGGTCAACGCTTGTCTCCAGCTGGACCTGTCTCTGGCATGTTTCTCCCAGTTGTTTGTGTACATGGCTAGGGCTTTGAGCCTAAGGTCTCTCTTGCAGACATCTTTTAATCGAAAGTGGGGCCGGCCTGTAGTGCTCTTTCCTGTAGCTAGTTCTGATTAAAGGATGAGGATGTCTTTGGGGATTTGCAATCCTCCATCCTACACACATGTCTTAGCCATCTGAGCCGGCGTTGGCGAATAAGAGTAAGCATGCGTGGCATTTTAGCACCTCGCTATTTGTGAGACGGTCTTGTCATGAGATTCTGAGACAACGCATTTGAAAAGCACTCAATCTCTTATCTTGTTTGGAATATAGGGTCCAGGTTTGGCTGGCATAGAGAAGAGGCACATGCACGGTACACTGCAACCTTTGTTTCTATGGTCAGCTTTTTATTATTCCACACTCCGTGCGATAGTCTGGCTAGTGTTGTGGAGGCCTTGCTAATCATTGTGTCGAGGCTCTGAATCTAGAGATAGATTGCTAGTGATGATGGAACCAAGGTATGTGAAGTGCTCCACAGCCTGATGTTGACTGCCAACTTATATATAGATCTATTTAGTAATTTTAAAGTTTTAATTTCTAATTTTCTATAAATATTGTATGAGATAAAAATTTATTAGTATCAGTGGCATAGCCAGGATTGCAAGGTGTGGGTGGCAAATAGTGCAAGGTAGGGGAGGTAGGGGACAGATAGGCCTAAAACAACTACCATGTGTATAGTGTGTGTGTGTGGAGGAGCAATAATGCAAGAAGGAATGGTGAACATATGGTTAAAATAGAAGGCTTATTTAGAGCCGCTGCACAATTTCCCCCTAAACTATTTAACAATTAATATTGTACCAAATTTTAAGTTCATTAGTGAAACGTAAAAATAAATGATTAAATATTTCTATGAAAAGAACAATAGTAAACAAAAAGAAAAGAAATATTGTTAAAATCCTCGGATTGGAAAAAAAAATGTGGGAGGGGCGAGTAGAGGGTAGGAACCATGTTAGGACCCTTCGTGTCTACGCCTATCAGAGTTATAGTAGGCCTACCTAAATTCGAAATTTTTTAAACAAGTTTTAAAATGTAGGCTAGGTCTATTACAATTTATTATAGTATAGACCTTTCCGTTTCAAATTTATTTTAAACATAAAATCCAGCGTCAGCGTCTAAAATTGTGTTACTTGTTAAAGCGGGGGGCGAGAACAAATTGTAGACATAATTATATAGGGGGGGGGGGGGGGGTCTCTGAAAGTTTGACAATAATTTATTGTTGACAAGGGGAAGGGGGGGGGGGGAGGTAAAAAATCGCCTAAAAATTGTTGACGTAGAAACCTAACTAGAAATAATCAGGTCTATTCAACAAAAATAAAAAAATTTTTATCTGTGACAGCTACTTTTAATCTACACTAATTTTCGTCAATTATTTTTAATGTTTTTTGTAGGTAATCTCTTTTTTTCTCTTACAAATAAACAAAATTATCATAAGAAGTTATTTAATATATAGGCTAGTTAAGTGTACACATTTCCTTTTTACTACACTTCACGTGACGTTGTCATGTGACAAAGCTCAAAGATGCAAAGCTTTATATTTATGATACGAGTAGGCCTACATTTAAATAATGCATAAAATATTACAATTAAAGGATTGCTGAATTTAAAACTTTTCGTTTTTACCGTAAAAATATCCAAAATGTTATATACACGACTTTTGATTTTAACTTCTCTGCTTGTAATCGCAAGCGGTGGTGATGGAATGTTATATCCAAGAGATAGTGAAAGTAGAGACTCAAAACTTTTAGATGGAATTTGGCAGTTCCGAGCTGATTTTTCTCCAACACGAAATCAAGGATTTCAAGAACAATGGTGGAAAAGACCTTTAGTTGAGGTATTTTTGCAAATATTTATAAATTCTAAAATTGCATCTTATATAAACGATAGATATTAATATAGAAACAATTAAATTAGACTGGGCTACACAGTTACACAACTATGGTGCGCTACGCCTACTTTTATATTTAGGTTAGTTAGGCCTATATATTAATATTATATTATAGTGCTATTTAAGTAGTAGTAGTAGTAGTAGTAGTAGGCTACCATACTATTACTGTCAATCTTAGCTATAGTCTGTCTTAGTTATTAAGCTAGACCAGGCCCAGGTTTTCCAAACATTTGTGTTTTGTGCCTATGGCCTAAATATTAACTATATATTTACTATATAATATATGGGAGTGGTTATCCGCACGGTTTTGGCCTACCGGCGAATGCCTATTACTATTTTTTATCCATTCTGAGCAAGATTTCCTGATACAGAGGTTAGGACTGCGATTTAGCAACCACGGTCACGAGAGGTTCTACCCCAGCATCATCACGTCCCCCTTTTTTTGTCATATTTAATTTTAGTAAAACGAGATAACCATTTGTCATTGTCAGTTGTCAGCCAGAAAATACAGTAGCATGACTCCTAAATGATACTTTTTATTCTTGTATAATAAATAAATGGTATGATAGTGACAATAGTGTTGTGCGAGAATGTCTATTGTGCTTGAGTACAAATGGTTCTTTATATTGTTTTAAGTAGGCTAAAGCCTTTTGAAAGACGAAATTTATGTACAGTGTACAGTATTCAAGTCAAATTTCCATTTGTTTGGATCAATAAAGTAATCTTATCTTATAATTAATTCAAACAAAAAGGTTATTTAGCCTGACTCTTAACTCTTAGGTCTGAATCACAATTAGAAATTGATGTTAGTCTTATAGTATAAGTATATTATATAGCCTTCTGATGTAGCTATTGTTAGGGTTAGGCCAAGCCATTGTAAGTATTTACGATGGTCTTGGTTAGGCCCGGTTAGAGCTAGAAATATGATCCTAAATAATAGCCTAGTATAAGTCATAAGTATAGCATAACTCTCACTCAATATTGGTAATTTTCCAGGAACAAACTATTTCTTGCTAAATCTTTTTTTTTTTTATTTAGAAGGAAAAAAAAGCCAAAATTACAAACTGGGTCTGGCTCTACAGAGAGCTTTAAAAAAAGTTTCAACTATTTTATTGAATCAAGAAGTCGCTTTGATTTTAAGTATGTGCAAGCTTTTTTTTATGGGCGGGGCAGGGAAGCAGGGAGGATATATATATGGATAGCCTCTTTTTAGATCAAATCAGTGAGTCAATCATGTTTTTATATTGAAATATATTTTTCCAAATATTTTTTTAATATATTCTAATAATATATTATATTATTTAAATCCATGCTTTCCAAATTTTACCAGACAGGGGCAGTCATTGATATGCCAGTGCCTTCTAGCTTTAATGATGTAACAGAGGATAAGTCTTTGCGTGACTTTGTTGGGTGGGTCTGGTATGACAGACATTTTTATGTTACCTCTGGCTGGGCGAGCGACAAACGAGTAGTCTTGAGATTTGACAGTGCTCACTATTTTACACATGTGGTAAGTAGCAATAATAATATGCAGCATAGTGCTCACTATTTTACACATGTGGTAAGTAGCAATAATAATATGCAGCATAGTGCTCACTATTTTACACATGTGGTAAGTAGCAATAATAATATGCAGCATAGTGCTCACTATTTTACACATGTGGTAAGTAGCAATAATAATATGCAGCATAGTGCTCACTATTTTACACATGTGGTAAGTAGCAATAATAATATGCAGCATAGTGCTCACTATTTTACACATGTGGTAAGTAGCAATAATAATATGCAGCATAGTGCTCACTATTTTACACATGTGGTAAGTAGCAATAATAATATGCAGCATAGTGCTCACTATTTTACACATGTGGTAAGTAGCAATAATAATATGCAGCATAGTGCTCACTATTTTACACATGTGGTAAGTGGCAATAATAACATGCAGCACAATGCTCACTATTTTACACATGTGGTAAGTAGCAATAATAATATGCAGCATAGTGCTCACTATTTTACACATGTGGTAAGTAGCAATAATAATATGCAGCATAGTGCTCACTATTTTACACATGTGGTAAGTAGCAATAATAACATGCAGCATCTTTGTCTATGCAAAAATGAAAAGGGAAGGTTCTGTTTTTAACTTAAGTCTGATCCTTTGTATATTTATTTCTTAACCTAAATCTCCATATGCTCTTAATTAATGCTAATATATAAATCCAGCTTTATTATTTCATCCCTATTTAGGGTTGAATAATTGTTTTATTTTAATAATCAATCTTTATCCATTAAAGAAAAGTAAAGTCTTTCAGGTTTTCATGATAAATTGTTAGTTTTCATGACGAATTCTATTATTTCTATACTCAAAAAGAAGGAGTGTGTATATGAGTATTTCCTTGCATAAGTAAAATGAAAAGTGTTTCTATCTTAGTGTCTTCTTGTGTAGTTTATAAGGTTCTTGTTGCATTTCTAGGTTGGATATTAAAATCTCAAATACATTAGGTCACTTCTGATGAATGCAACAGCGCCATTTAAAAGATGTAAAGAATTATGATAAATCAACAAATAAAAAAAATTATCAGTTTGTGTTTACTTTGAGCAATAAACATTGTACATTAAATTAAAAGAATGTTTTGTTGTTAACTTCTTAATTTACAATCACCAATGGTGTTTGTGTTGTCTAAAAACACATTTTCCGTTTCAATTTTAAGTGTTTTTTTTAAAGTTTGAATTTTTGGTATAGCAACATTCTTCTAAACTGGTATGCATTAAATTATATTTGTATCTGTTTAAATCTTTGCTTATATTTTTGCCAACAGTGGCTGAATGGAGTAGAGATTATGAACCATAATGGAGGGCATCTTCCTTTTGAAGCAGAAGTCCAGCACCTACTAAACTATGACAGCGCCAACCTTGTGACTGTTGCAATAAACAACACGCTGACACCAACCACGCTTCCGCCAGGAACTATTCAGTATCAGAAAGATACGTCCATGTAATTAACCTTATTTTATTCTCTGTGTTCAAATCTCACACTGATGAAGACATACATCATGCAGGGTAAAGCTTTTGGGGCTTTAAACCAAGTCTTTGGACATTCATCAGAGAGACTGGACTGAGGGTCTAAGCTAAAAAAGGGAAATGTAGAAGGAGAAGAAGACTGTATACATGAACATTTAGCTGTTAAATTATTGGGCATACTTTTTTTTTTCATCTTATCAGCCATTTGTCATCAACTTATTCTACCCAGCTCTATTGGGTACCTGACACTAGTTGGGGTAAAGTAAAGGCGGCTGGGCATTGTGCTGGCCACACATACCCTCGTAGGCTGTGGCCACAGAAACAGGTGAATGCCGCTTCACCTGCCCTATGATCAGTTTGGTCTGTAGGGGACATTATTCTCATTAACTTTCATTGTTAACTTAAATATTCAATGAAGCCCTACATAACAAAACAGAACTTTACTGTCATTAACTTTAATTGTTAAATATTCAATGAAGCCCTAAATAACAAAACAGAACTTTACTGTCATTAACTTCAATTGTTAAATATTCAATGAAGCCCTACATAACAAAACAGACAAATTGTATTTCTTGTGTAGTATAAAGTGTCTGTATTCAATTGTTTTTCTTGTTTTCTTTCAGGTACCCACCAGGATACTTTGTTCAAAATTTGCAAATGGACTTTTTCAACTATGGAGGAATCCATCGCCATGTGCGCCTGTACACGACGCCACTAATTTATGTGGATGACATCACTATCCTCACTGACATTCAAAATGACAAAGGTTTTTATTTTAATAAAGATAAAATCTTTGCTTGCAGAAGTTGCAACTTGGTTTAGAAAAGTGCAATATAGTATTTCTTTTAGAAATTATATCTTGTAAGCAATTGTGACCTATTTTAAACTTTAAAACATGCTCTGCTTTAGGAGTAACAAATATTAAAATAGATTATAACTTTCTAAACAAGAAATGGATATGTATTGGAATTTGTTTATAAGCTTTATGGTTAAAAAACTGTGGGTATTTATGTTATACGTGGTAGGAAAAGTTCTTCAAGCCCATTAGATTAATTGAACATTGATGATGAAATTCATAATTTATAACAACTATAATTAAATTTTAGTGCTAATTTACCCATACCAACAATTCCTTAGGCTATGTGACCTACACTGTGGTTGCCAGGGGCGGCACTCCTAAATACTCAGATGTTGTAATCCTTGATGCCAACCATGCAGTGTTGGATCAGAGCTCCAAATTGTCAGATGTGCTGATTGTCAAGTCCCCCAATCTCTGGTGGCCCTTTGGCATGAATGAAACAGTTGGATACAGGTATATCTTGCAGGTAAATACTTTGATGTTTGATATGATCAATGCATTTTTAAATTATACCACTAATCTTGGCTGTGATGATGTATATCTAAGTAGGTATATTACATAAGGTATTAAATTCCTAATGAGACATACACAATAATTTACAAAAAGACTCAGAAAGGATTTGGGATGAAAAGACTTTTCTTGTTCCAAATGAACATTTCTGTACCCATTGGCCTCATCATTGACGGAGTGTGGAAACCACCAGTACGCTTGCATCAAGAGCACACAGGTGGGCTAACGCATAGGGGATAGCTCCTGCTGCTGAAAGAATACATTCATATCAAGTCTCTTTCTTTTCTGAGTGTCATTCAAACTTGGAACAGACTTCTATTAAAACTAACAATTCAACATCATTTTAAACCCTTTTAAGACAGCTAGATAAAATTTAAACTTTAGTGCAATTATTATTGATAGATAATTGTAGTAGGTATATTAATCTTGTATATATAAAGCACTGATGTAAATTATGGGTAGCGAAAATGGGTGTACTAGTGAACTGTTAGAAGGGCTATATCCTAAATGTGCTATAGTCTGAGGCTAACAAAACGCCATCAGCTTCTGCCAGTTTATGGAGACCCCTGCAGTGCAATTCCTTTTATTGTTGTGACAACTTAAAACTCTATTTTTACTTGTTGCTGTGGAATTAGTAAGGTTTATTTTTGAAAATAAGCTTATTGAAAAAAAGGCTGGAGATAGAAGTGTTATGGTTCCTGTTCAATGAGCATGGAATGTCATGTGATATTTGTCATGTGACGAAAAGTGGGCATCTTGGAAAAAGGATGTGGTGAATTGTTTTTTTAAAAGGGATACGCTATAAAGTTGTTTGATGGGAAACCTGTTAGATTAACTTTTCTGAAACCTTTCTGATTATATAGTTGAATTTATGTCTTTCTGAATTCCCTTTGTAATAACTAAGTACCCGGTATTCTGTTTACTTATTAAGGGAAAAAGTAATAAATAGATCTCAAAATGAACTAAGTTTTTGATTGGAAAATAGATCCACACAACCATAATAGGATTTAAACCTTAAACCTATTTGCTTGGCTATAACAGGAAAAAACAAAAAAGAAAAGATCACTTTGAGTGTTAATTAACAGTCAAAAAATATTCTAATTGTCTTTGTCCAGGTGAATGTCTCAGGAGACATCTACAGACAACCGTTTGGCATAAGGACTGTCAAGGTCACGGAGAATCAGTTTCTCATCAATGACAAGCCGTTCTACTGCCTTGGAGTTGCCAAGCACGAGGACTCAGATGTAATGAATTTAATTTATTTCCTAACCTAATTATCAAACCATTTCACTTAAATATTTTTAATTGGTAATATGATTACAAGCAACCTGGGTAAAATGGCAAAGACAAAGAATTGTTATATTTACAATTGCCAACATATAATCAAAGCCAACTCAAATACCCTTCTCTGTGCCTAAGCCTGCACCCTTGAAAGAATTAAAACATATACATATGCAAACTGCCAACTTATAATTCCTCAGTTGCCAATATTCGTGCAAACTGCCAACTTATAATTCCTCAGTTCCCAATATTTGTGCAAACTGCCAACTTCTTATTCTTAAGTTCTCAATATTTGTGCAAATTGCCAAGTTATAATTCCTCAGTTCCCGATATTCATGCAAACTGCCAACTTATAATTCCTCAGTTCCCAATATTCGTGCAAACTGCCAACTTCTTATACCTTAGTTCTCAATATTTGTGCCAATTGCCAAGTTATAATTCCTCAGTTCCCAATAGTAATGCAAACTGCCAACTTATAATTCCTTAGTTCCGCGGCAAGGGTCTGGACTACACCCTGATAGCCAAAGACTTCAACATGCTGAGGTGGATGGGAGTCAACTGCATCAGAACGTCACACTATCCATATGCTGAAGAAATTCTAGAGTTGGCAGATCGCCAGGGTGTAGCTGTAATTGACGAAAGCCCAGGAGTGGGAATTAAATTCGAGTAAGTCATCACTGAGTTAAAAAAAGAATTCTGCTAAAGTTTCTCGAGATTTTTTTTAGCTCCATACTAGAATCAGCTGATCTAGTGGCAGTGTGTCTGAAGGTCATGGGTTCAAACCCAGGTTTAAAAATGCCTGTAATGTATCTGACATTTGTTGGGTAAGTAAATGTAGTTGGGCTTTGTGTTAACTTTTTTAATTCTCTTGTGGCCACACAAACTGGTAAATAATGCTTCACTAGCCATATAGATCAACAGGCTCTGACATTGAAACTTTAAAATAAAGGATTTAAATTAGGTTTGTTCAATGTAGAAAGAGAGCCCATTGTCACTATTGTAAAATTACAAGCACTGAGTCTGCATCACTAATATTAGGCAGTAGCTACGGACCATCTAATACAAACCTAGAGTTTATTGGTGCAATCAGGTAATGAAAATAAAAGAAAAATTTACAAATGCAGTAATCTAGGTAGTGACAGATTTTTAATTTAATAAAACACAGTAGATAAAACCGGAAATTTTGAGAATATTTTGTAAACATTCCAGACTTTAAAATGTTAAGGTATAATTTAAATACAAAATGACTATGAAATGTAATCTCTGTACAGATCATGATGTCCACAGGTTAAATAGCCAAAACAACAACAATAAACAATTACCAAATTAATTGGTAAAAACAAAAACCAATATAAAACTTTATCTCTGGCAAACATGTAATGTCACTGACTTACATTAGTCAGGAAATCACATCCATATCTGCCTACTTCTCTTATTATTGACTAGCACTAGGTCTGGCCATGTTTAGTTTTCTTTGCTTGCTGGTACAATATTAATCACACAAAGTAGCAGAAATAAACATCTGTATAAATAATAATATAAATATTTAATAACTATAGAACAAGCTTTATTTTTCACAATAGTACTAGTTCTTAGATTCAAGTTACAAGTTTTCAAGTTACAATACAAATAAAATGCATAAGATGCACATACAACCTTTCTTGTCAAACTACATATATCAAATGCTAACTAAAGTTTCCACTTATGAACCCATTAAAAAAAAATCAACAATTTGTTAATACCAGAGATAGGACTAATTTTATTTCTTTGTATTAAGAAAGAAGTAAATTATATAATCAAAATGCCAGTAAAAATTGTATGGCTAATGCATCCAGTTGAAGCCGGCTGGCCGTGTGGTTAGTTCACCAGACTGTCAACCAAAAACCACCTGACACATCGCGGGTTCTATCTCCGCCACTGACAGATCCCTGTCGCCCTACAGGAGTTTTGGGACTAGATGACGTTAGTACTGGGTTGTTATCACGAGCGCTTAACCGGCAGCAGTGAAACCTCTCACAGATTAATAGTCTTCTAGAGCGCACTGAGCATGCTAAAATAGCATGGATAGAAGCGCTTTATAAATGACCATTATTATTATTACAGAATCAAAGAAACTTTTGTATTTTAAGAGTGTATTTTTCTTTTTTGAAAGAGCACATAAAAAACTCATGGCACTATCAGATTCTAATTGCACCTTTGATTCTGACTTTGACTTTGAAAGTTCAGCAATTAGTGCAGATATGCAGAAGTCTATATTTAAACAATCCACTCTATTTTCCTAGCCAGAAAGAGCTTAGCTGTAGTTAAATAAATAGATAAATATCATGAGGAAATAATGCAGCAATGGTATAAACTTTGTGATGACATTCTGAGTTAAGCATACAGCATTTGGTGCAAGGGTTAACAAGCTCTGTAAATCACTTAATTAGCAAGATTTAAATATAAAGCAAGTGTTTTGATTGGTGAGTTTCTTAAATCTAATTATAATTTTACAATTCCTTTAGCAACAACATGGGCAATGAGTCCATAGCTCACCATCTTGATGTCATGGCAGAGATGATTCGTAGAGACAAGAACAAGCCATCTGTCATCATGTGGTCAGTGGCCAATGAACCTGACTCTACAAGGGCTGCGGCACTGCCATACTTCAAGTACGATATGCAGTTTTCTTTTTCAACATTTTTCTGTGGTTTTCATTTGACTATTTCTTTGGATATTTTTAGAAGTCTTTACATTTTACTGTTACTCCACCAAATGAAATATACTTTGTTATAAAGGTAAATATGTGTGTGTTACAGAACTGTCATTCAATATACAAGAGATATTGACCCAGCACATCGGCCAGTGACATTTGTTTGTGATGCTTCATATAAAAATGATGTGGCGGTAAGGCTGTTGCTGTGAATGTTTTCTTTTACTGTCAATGTCACAATTAATTGATTATTAACACACACTTAAACTTGGTGGGGGACTTGGTACAGATAAACATTTTGTTAAGACCCAAGATGATCTGAATAGTTACACTGCAAAACAAGCAGTTTGGCATTCTTTCATCCACTTGTTAATTTCTCCAGGGTACAATGTTCTTCTTCTTTCAACCGCAATAAAGAGCTATTTGCTCTCTTGCATTTAATGCCAAAATAAACATTGATTTGTCTTTCTTTAGCTGTTCTTGTGTCAAAAGGAAGTTTTTTGGTTGAGGGGGCAATAACGCATGTCTGAGATTGTCTGAGACACCAGCTAAGAAAAATATGTCCTGTTCTCACCTGAACTTTGGTGTATTGTTCTTTGTGGTTGTGCTCGTTGGACATATTTCTTCATTTGAAAAAAAACACTAAGAGTCCATGATTGGCTTTATGATTTTAGTTTTGTTTTTGTCCTGAAAATTTGAGAGGCTGATAGTGTTAGCTCATTTCCTGTTCTGTTAAAGAGCAGATCTTTTTTGGGGATTCAGTTAATTTAAATGAGACAGCCAACTACTCTTAATTGATGCATCATTTCATCATAAATTTGTGAAGATTATTGTCTAAAACTTTTTTGTATCAAACTGGCCTGTGCTTGTTTTTATAGTTTTCAAGTATTTATCAAATTTCTATCATTAATTCCCCACCAAAAGTCTCAACGAAGCAGCAATTTACATGTTTTTAAACAATTATTGAAAAATAAATTTAATACAAATCACCTAGCCTGATTAGCTGATTCTGCTAATTATACATTACTGCAAACCTTAAAGCTAACTTTGTTGTCACAAATATATTTCACACCCAAAGGTAGAAAATATAATCTACCTCAAGAACTGCCATTATAAACCTACAATTCTACTATCAAAATATCTAGCCTATATATAGACATGACCTAAGGCTATCTTTATAGTGATTGTTTAACTGCAGCTTGATATTTATTAAAAAATACCAGTAAAGTTTGTCAATATAGATATATAACTGTTATAGTTATTTTTATCCATTAACAGGGTGTTTGATATTGATTTGTAGTTTATATTCCAATTTTATATTATCACCAAACAAATTTAACTTGTATGTTTTCTTTCATTTCCTAGGTTCAGTTTGTGGATGTCATCTGCCTTAATCGTTACTTTGGCTGGTACCAGGACACTGGTCACCTGGAGGTCATTCAAAGGCAAATGCACACCTGGCTTGAGGGTTTTCGCAACCTTCACAAAAAGCCCATAATAATCACAGAATATGGAGCAGACACAGTACCTGGGCTACACAGGGTAAGCTAATAGCCATAATAATCACAGAATATGGAGCAGACACAGTACCTGGGCTACACAGGGTAAGCTAATAGCCATAATAATCACAGAATATGGAGCAGACACAGTACCTGGGCTACACAGGGTAAGCTAATAGCCATAATAATCACAGAATATGGAGCAGACACAGTACCTGGGCTACACAGGGTAAGCTAATAGCCATAGTAATCACAGAATATGGAGCAGACACAGTACCTGGGCTACACAGGGTAAGCTAATAGCCATAATAATCACAGAATATGGAGCAGACACAGTACCTGGGCTACACAGGGTAAGCTAATAGCCATAATAATCACAGAATATGGAGCAGACACAGTACCTGGGCTACACAGGGTAAGCTAATAGCCATAGCAACAGTTTCTATTTTTTTACATGGGTTAGTGCTTCCTCATAGTTAAGCTATAAAATTTATTATAAAATGTTTTGTATTTCATTTTGTAAACAAATAGTTCTTTGAAGTTTATAACACTGTCTTATTCTATTACCAGATACATTGTTGTCTTAATGTATCTAATTTGGCCATAATATATGGGACATTGTTTTTGTAAAATGTGTCCCTGAGAAAAAGTGTTTAACTTTAAATCTTAAAATACTTGATTTGAACAAAAAATAAAATTACTATAAACTGGTCTAAAAAACCTAACAAACAAAAAAAGAAAGAAAAAAATTTTTTTTTACAATCTTTTTGATTTTGTATAAATCACTTCTTTAGTGATAATATTTTTGCTGTACTGTTTTTAATTAAAAACCCATTAACTTTATAGTTGTGAATTTATTTTTGTTTCCCAAGGAGCCAAGTTCTGTTTTCACTGAGGAGTACCAGGTAGAGTTTCTCCAGGAGTACCATAAAGAATTTGATATTGCCAGACAAGTTTTCCTGGTGGGGGAAATGGTTTGGAACTTTGCAGATTTTATGACACCTGATGGTAGGCTAATTCATGTTGCACACAAATATTCTGCTATAATTATTACATGTTTTTTAATTCTTTTAGTCATTTTAAAAATGTATTACATAATTATTAGATTTATTACATAATTATAATTTTTTTTCAAAACTAAAACCTCTGTTCAAAATTATCACATCTGTTATATATATATATATATATATATTTGAAATTATATCTCTTATAAATTCTAACGATTGAGGGGGACTTGAGTGAATAGTAGTCACAATGGTATTGTTCAATTGGATTTGAGATACAATTTTACCCCTGATCCACTGCTTAGTTAAACAGTTCACCCTTTATCATAATAAAGTGATTGTAGTAAGTTATTAGTAGTTAGTTAGAAAGAATGTGTGTTGTTGATTTAAAAAATCTTAGTTAGAACGTGTGCTGTTGATTTTAAAACTGCTACTAATGGTCTTTGAATTTTAAAATTACTGAATAACTTACCTTATCAGATTAATCTAATTCATAAAAAAATTGTGTTCATTAGTTGGCCTAACATTAATTCATAAGAAAAAGTATCATCAACACGCAAGTCCATAATAATGGAAGGTAATTGGGTAGTGTTCATTAGGACAGCACTTTCAATTTTGCGCAAAAAATTCAGTAATTGGCCAATTTTCATAATTTAAAAAGCAAAATAAAATTCAAGAACATAACCATAGACAACTAAAATTAAATTATTACATTAATATACATACATATCTATACATTTATATGTGTTTGAATTTATTAAGTTTGAATCAACAAGGAAAATGATGTAGGCATTATGGTGTTAACTTACTTGGTATAATTCAGAGAGTTAGCCAAGATGAGTTATCCGCTACCTTGCTATACTTCAATAATTTTACTTTGTTACTGCTGCAGGCACAACAAGGGTAGTTGGCAACAAGAAAGGCTTACTGACGAGACAGAGAGAGCCCAAGCGGGGCGCGTTTGTCATCAGGGAGCGCTACACCTCCATAGCCAACGGAACGTCCACAACCTGCGGCTGCGGCCCCGCCTCTAAATACTCTTCCAGCCCCCACTCCTACCAACTACCGCAACCAGACCAGATAATTGGATGACCATATAATTGGATGACCAGATCATTGGATGAACAGATAATTGGATGACCAGATCAGTGGATGACCAGATCATTGGATGACCAGATCATTGGATGACCAGATCATTGGATGACCAGATCATTGGATGACCAGATCATTGGATGACCAGATCATTGGATGACCAGATCATTGGATGACCAGATCATTGGATGACCAGATCATTGGATGACCAGATCATTGGATGACCAGATCATTGGATGACCAGATCATTGGATGACCAGATCATTGGATGACCAGATCATTGGATGACCAGATCATTGGATGACCAGATCATTGGATGACCAGATCATTGGATGACCAGATCATTGGATGACCAGATCATTGGATGACCAGATCACCTGATGATATTTTATTTAATGGTGTTAAAAAAATGTGGGTTTACATGACAAATAATATTATTAATTAAATTGTTGCAGCTTATCTTATCTTATATTTCATTGTTGATGTACTCCTGTTATTTTTTGTTCCTATTGACAAGTCTTAACAATATGCATGCATAAAAGGTCAACAAACAAAATATTTCGGTCTTATTCGATCATTTACTTTGAAACATGTTTGTGTGCTACGTTACTGGTTGAGTATTAATTATCGCCTACTCACTTTTGATGTTAAAAACGGATTCCTCATAACTAATCTTGTATCCTTTGTATAATTCTAAAAGACTAGAACGGGCTGTCGAGGTTGAAATCAATTATCAAACAACAGCCAAAGCATGCTTTTTAGTTTATTAATTTAAAAATAGAACCGGAAGTTCATGATCATTTCTATTTGAAAAGGTCACGCCTATTTAAGACTTGTCAATAGAACATTTACTAATGAATTTGTTCATAATGAGATTACATTTTTTTACTTATTATCCATTTTATTGGCTACTTTTAGCTGCATCAAATTGTTGTATCAAATTGTTGTATGTATTAGAAAAATGACCATCTTAAAATGTAGTATGTTTTATTTCATGTTCATATATTTACCAAGACTAATATTTTACAATAACTGTATTTAACCACTTGTTAAATTATAAACTTTGGTAAAAATACCAGACTTGAACTCCTATTAAACTGAGAGCTGAGAGTATTATTCCCTTATATCTCTGGACCAGAACTTGATGCTGCCCCACAAATTGTGCAGACGTCAGCAAAACTAATTTTGAACTAGAAGCAAATAATATCAAAAAGGGGTTTTAACTCATTCCGTGCCAATCCACCATATTTGGTCGATTATATTCAGCGCTCCCGTGCCAATCAACCATATATTATGGTCGATTTGGTTTTCATAGCTTATTTCGTTGCTATAGCCTATTAATTTGACTTTTTATATTCTCAAACGAATGACAACTCTTTTACTTCCTTTCTGCTTGGTTTACTTTCGGTTTTTAAATAATAATGACGATTTTTAATGGATTTCTGTGTAAACGTTTGTAAATAAAGTATAGCCACGCCTACTCAAAATGTTTCTAGGCCTTGGAACTTGTCAAATTTGCTAGTAAAATAACTTTTATTGCTAATTATTAAATTCTATTAATCAGATAATAACTTTAAATCATTTAAATCTGGTATTGAAGTCGTTCGGTTTATTTACTAATTAAAGATTCCGACATTCGTGGTTAGGTAAACTATATAGAATTATACAGGATCGGCGTTTGCTGGCTGATACTAATATTACAAAAAATGCGTATAACTCAGTAACTATATGGGATATTTTCAAAACTCAAAATGGCTTCTGATCAGGAATAGATATACTTTTAGTGGTTTTAAGCCGAATAGGATATCTGATTCGCATACCATATAAAAATCTAAGATCTTTTTCTTTTGCTCCTTTTTTTTTAATACAAAAAATTTGTTCTCTAAAAATTACTAATAAAAATTAACTATTATTATAATATTGTTTTAACTTCTACTTATTATTATTCCCTGTTTAATTTCCTTTAATCTGATAGAAAATACAGGTATCTTGCTAAACAAATACCTTAAGAAATTTATGAATAAATAAGGGCACCCTAAAAACATTATATCGGCCCAAAATTGGCCTGGCACAAACACGGTAAACCACCTGTTACGGAATGAGTTAAGTCATTTTAGTATTATTGCATATTATTGTCCAACGTCTTAACCTACATCTGAAAAATTGCATTAAACTTGTTTTGAGTTAATGTTTTTTTTTATGTGATTTATTATTAACATTTCTTAAAACTGATAAGATTATTGAAAAGTCAACACAATTTTATTGTATACATTAAAAACATGTACACACTTTTTTATTGACTCACCGTAAATGCATTTCCAAATTTCATTGCAATTGGTTAATTGGTGATCCATTGCAATGGCATATATTCACATATTATATATATAACATTGTAAATGAGTACTTTTTGAATTTTTCTGAGAAATGACTGCCATAATAACCTTATTAACTTAATGTTATGCTGATGATGCATATTTTTTCACCAAATTAATCTATTTTTATACATTTCTTTTCAACACTTTATAGATAATAAATATTAGCTTAGATTGAACACCTAAAACTGGATACTCTATTTTGCATATTTCATTACCATTCTGTGGGGCTTTAGAATTTTTATTTGTTTTGCCAGTAGACAAATGCATTGATAACATATCCCCCCACCCTTGTTTTCTCAAGCTTGACTCTATTATGCCAAGCCAAGGCTGTGAACATATAATTCTAGGCATTTACATTATTTATCATTTTTATGTTTTCTGTTTAATGTTTATTGTATAATTCCCATGACCTACAGGTAAACACATTTGTTTCTTGACTTAGTTGCAGTGTGTTCATCACTTAATACCATGATTATATTGTATAATTCCCATGACCTACAGGTCAACACATTTGTTTCTTGACTTAGTTGCAGTGTGTTCATCACTTAATCCCATGATTATATTGTATAATTCCCATGACCTACAGGTCAACACATTTGTTTCTTGACTTCGTTGCAGTGTGTTCATCACTTAATCCCATGATTATATTTACCATATTGACTTCAACTTTATACCCAGTATTACTTCTACAAAATAAATATATGAGAAATCTTATACATTGAAATATATATATATATATATATATATATATATTATGCATGGGAAATCATTCCAATCTTTAAAAAAAAAAATGTTAACATCGATGTTATTTTTTAATTAATTATTTCAATAAATTGGTACTTATAATTATTAATAAATTTGCATAAATTTACTAATTCGTGTTTTGTCTATTTATTGCACAACAAAAATAAATAGCAAATCCTAATGTTTAAACTTCAAAGAGTGCAACCCAATTATTATTTTTATTATAAATCTATAGTGTTTATATAAGATCTTTCACTAGATTGTAACATAGGTAGCCTACACAGTATCGGTAAGGCTAAATGTTTATACAAATAGTTTCAATTTTTACAACACAGTCATGTAGGCTGTGTAATCTAAAACATTTATTAATCCCCTTTACAACATAAATAAAACTAGAACAAATTCTGAAAAGAGCTCTCAAGATTCATTACATGTGAATTTTCTCAACTGACAAGTGTAGCCTTATAATTGTCACCAGTATATACATAATTAAACATAGAAACATTTAAGGAGATGCGCAAACAGCTAGTAATAATAGGCTAAATAAAGAATTAGATTCTAACTTAAAAATACACCAAATTAATAAATAAATAAATAAATATGAGACTTATATAGCGCATATCCCGTTCCCGTTGGGAACAGTTCTATGCGCTGCTGTAAACATAGTGATGCCTGCTAGCGCAAATACGTTTACAGGCACAAAACTCCTGCAGGGTGACAGGGATCCGCCGGTGGCAGGGATAGAACCCGCGACCTGTCCGATGGTTTTTGGTTGACAGTCCGGTGTGCTAACCGCTAGACCAGTCGGCCTCTTAGTTTTTGAGTGGCATCTGGGCATGAAATAAGTTTGCAACATGGAAAACCAGTGACTAAACATCATTTAACCTCCTTATTATCAAAATGCAAGATTACACCCAAACCATGGGTAAAACATATAGGTTAACATTTGTATTTGTTTGAATATTAAAAAAAACTTCCATTATAGGTAGGTAATTTTTTTTCCGAATGTAAGATTTACATCTACTGTATGTAGACCCCCACTATAGCTAGCTACTTATTAACTAAAGTAACTAATTTTAGCTTGAAGACATATAGTTGAAGCTGGCATTAATGATCGTGTTAATTAAATGGAAGTTTTACTGTCCCATTTTATTCTTCTAGTATTAAATTGGCTGATGGACTAATGGTAAAACATTCAAAACACATAAAGTAAAATACATAATAATACAATAACACAAATTATAAAAGTTCATAATACTGTAAGTTGTTTATTAAGTTTCGAATATTGCATATAAAAAATATATAATGTATAATAGTCTAATATGTATACAAATATGTATATATGTAGTCGTGTAAATGGTTAAGCTACTTTAAAAAGATAAATGCTTTAATTCTGCTTTGTTAAATGCTGGGGACATTTTTTTTAAATTAGCTTAAGTAGTCAATGTCACCAAAGTCTTTTGAATTTTCTTTGTCAACTACAAGCTACAGTCTTAGTTCATTGTCATACTGAACTACAAGCTATATAAAAACTACACTTCTATCACAGCTACATTGAACTACAAGCTTTATAGAAACTACACTTCTGTCATAGCTACATTGAACTACAAGCTATAAATAGAAACTATACTTCTATCATAGCTACATTGAACTACAAGCTATAAATAGAAACTATACTTCTATCATAGCTACACTGAACTACATAATCTACTGTCTTAAAGTTTCCAATTAGATTTTAGTTCATTGCTGCATTGAACCACTAATTCCCTGATAGAGCTTATTGATAAGAAGTAGGTTTATGTAATCAGTGGCGACTATTTTTATTGAGCTGAAGGCCTATAGCCATTGAAGTCACTCATAAAAAAAAAGAAGATACAATCGCATCTTTTTTAAAACAGGTAATCCTTTATATGATAACTTGGATACAAAGTTATTTATAACAATGTTGTTTACCTGTAGAGCTTTCAATTTATTTTCTTAATCACGAGAATTTTAAGCTCAAACTAATTTAGGAACATTTATTAGGTCCTATTATGCAATAAGGTCTATGATGTTTCGTGAAGTATTTAGGCTAGACATAAGCGAATTCTTTATGAAAATTATGACCAATAACGGAGACATGTTAGGTTAATATAAGACCTTATTTGTTGCAGTTGTTTTAAAAGTACCCATGTTAATATACAGCACACTGTCCATTTCATTGGTTTTACCAAAATGTGACCAACAGCCGAGACTATTCACCATTCCTTCCTCAAGTGTTCCAAAAGAAATTCTTTTTTAATCATTATAAGCTCACAACCTTCACTGACCTGAAATAAATAAATAAAATATAAATTACAAGTATGTGTATAATATGACTCAACCAACCCCTTCCCACATCAAACAAACATAAGACCCCAGTATGGAATTATCGAGAAGGTTTTCTGCGACTTATGAGCAGCTGTTTGTTGTGATGTCTGAGCAGCTGTTTTCTAGGATGTGTGAGCAGCTGTTTTCTGTGTTGCATAAGCAGCTGTTTTTTGTGATGTTGAGCATCTTTTTTTCTGTGACGTTTGGGCGGTTATTTTCTGTGATGCATGAGCAGTAATTTCTGTGCTGTGAAAGCCGCTGTTTTCTGTGACGTGTAACCAGCCGATGTGTGAGCAGTTATTTTCAGTGATGTGTGAGAAGCTTTGTTTTTAGTGATGTGTGAGCAGCATACGGTTAACAATAATGATAATGATGAGCATTTACATAATCCAGCCCGGGGATGTCACTAACACAGAGCCTTATTCCAAACATAAAAGAATTCTTCGCCGTTAAGAGGAGCTCAAATCAAGTTCTGACATAATAGAGAAACTTAGCTCTCTTGTAATTATTTAACGTTTGTATGGTTTAATTCAAATTACTGTGGACATTTCCCGCGACCATTTTTTTTATTAGACTTTTGGAATCTTGTGCGAACAGACAAATACAATTGTTATATATATATATATATATATATATATATATATATATATATATATATATATATATATATATATATATACATTATTATATTTTTATATATAGATCCCAAAGAAGAAAGTAGATGCATATATGTATGGATAGATAGATATATAGATAGATAGAAAAATTAAAAGATCGAAAGAAAAAAGATAAATCATCATTGTTTTAAATTTTAAAATAGATGACCCTACCAATGACCAGTCTTCTTGGGGAGGTTCAAAAACTCCATTATTGAAATCCAACCACTCATGGCCCTGTCATATGAGGAAAAACAGAATGTTAAAATATAACTAGCTTTTAAAGTCGGTAAATTATTAGCAGACGATCTTTTTTATGGTGACAGTGATTTCCTTTTCTCGTGTTTTATTTATCGTCTCGCTCTCTCCCTTATAAATCTTATTTTATTCATTATCCGTTTATTGTTTCATTTATAAATTTGACATTTTGTTAAGACGTATCCAATTATTGGACTAAGTGAGTAGTCTTGGAAAAAAATCTTTAAAACTTTTGGTGTCAGCACTTACTGAATACAAATGGTGAGTAGAAAAGAACAAGACCAAGGGGACGTATACCTTAAGTATCCATTTAACACCAATTTAATCCATACAGCACGTGATCACGGGATACAATGTGAAAGTGTGGCCAGCACAAGCCCCAGTAGTCTTACTCTTACCCAACTACTGTCAGGTACCCATCTGAGCTGGGTAGTCGCATTGACACCCTCCAGACTTTATAACGAATCTTTGCCTTCAACAGGATCCGAACCCAGGACCATTGCGATACACCAGATGAGCGACCCTAGTTTACTCCTATTAATCGTATAGCCAGATATTGGTATAAGCATCCACCATAACACCCCAATCTCTCTCCTCTACATAGGACTTTAAGCGATCACCCCAATCTCTCTCCTCTACATAGGACTTTAAGCGATCACCCCAATCTCTCTCCTCTACATAGGACTTTAAGCGATCACCCCAATCTCTCTCCTCTACATAGGACTTTAAGCGATCACCCCAATCTCTCTCCTCTACATATGACTTTAAGCGATCACCCCAATCTCTCTCCTCCACATAGGACTTTAAGCGATCACCCCAATCTCTCTCCTCTACATAGGACTTTAAGCGATCACCCCAATCTCTCTCCTCTACATAGGACTTTAAGCGATCACCCCAATCTCTCTCCTCTACATAGGACTTTAAGCGATCACCCCAATTTCGTTTAAGGGTTTGGAAGTTTGGAGATGTAGGCTATAGACCTTATATATTTAGAGGCATATATTATCTATATTATTCATGATGTGATGATGTGCGTTGTGTTAAAAATATAAATTATCTGAGATAATCAACTATAGTATTTTACTTTTAATACAACTTTAAATAGTATAGTGATGTACGCGTCACTGGAAACATCACTGCTAGATAGGTGGAATCAAAGATTTGCACATCAATTTGCCACTCAAGTGAGGTGCATTGCATCACAGTGTGTGACTCGTGTCTCAGTGACAAATTAATTACCATTTTGACAATTTATTCAATGGAAGATAACTCTGGGACAACTTACCACGTAGTCTCCCTTGACTAGTCTTTTGACAAGTTTCCATTTGGAAAACTGGTGAATATCTCTGGAAAATTGACCAGAGTATTAGCTTCGTGATGGATTTATCAACAATGTGTAGGCTATAGATACGGAATACTGAACAAATTACTAGAACTGTGCAATGTGTGATTATCAAATAAGTATTACTTCATGGGAGAATGTGTGATTATCAAATAAGTTTAGTATTAGGCCTACTTCATGGGAGAATGTGTAATTATCAAATAAGTATTACTTCATGGGAGAATGTGTGATTATCAAATAAATATTCTTCATGGGAGAATGTGTGATTATCAAATAAATATTACTTCATGGGGGAATGTGTGATTATCAAATAAATATTACTTCATGGGAGAATGTGTGATTATCAAAAAAGTCTTACTTCATGAGCGCATCCAAAGAGGGGACCAAAGAAAGTTTACTGCCGCTGCAACTCAAAAACAAAACAAATGATTGTAGATTACATGTTGTTGCTCTTTGTCAGTGGCGTGGCCATGGCGGAGCACGGGGAGCAGCCTCTCCCCTTGAGTGTAAAAATTGCGATTTTTTTTTAACGAATAAAAATGGGTCCTTTTTCACGTTAAAACGTGGGGCCTTTTTAAGAGTATAAAATGGGTCCTTTTCAAGAATAAAAAAACTTAATCTTAAACGAAGATGTGGGGGAGTATTTTTCCTACGTGCTCGCCGAATACCCCCTCCCCCCGTTATCCAGTGTTAAGATCTGGCTGCGCCACTGCTCTTTCTTTATATCTGATTTAATGAATTGATTTCATTGCATCCTTCTTTTTAGATTAGATTTCTTTATTGATTTAAACAAATGGACATTTCTCTTGATTACAGATGTTTTGTCCTTCAGCATATTTTAAACAAAATAAAATAATTATTTGTAATTTAAACAAGCACAGAAATATACTTATAAAATAAAAATAGACAAGCGCACACACAATCACACAATTTATCATGCAAGAAAAAGTTCATTAGTAGTCATCTATTGTATTCTGGCTGAAGTCTTGACGATTATTTCTTGTTGCGTATGGTAGATAGTTTGGCCTGAGGCTGACGCACAATAATTTTTCGTCTGGTGTGCATATTCTTCTTTTGTTGTAATGCAGTTGGTATTGCAATATTGTTTGTTTATATAGATAGCCAGCCATCCAACTTTACCAACCGCCACTGTTGACGGGTCTGTCTGAGAAAAGCAGATAAAATGTCCACAGACGTATTCCTCATCTACGGCCAAATTTATTTTGCCTTGTTATTTGTTGTCATTTTTATCCAAGATGGCGGTTCGTTCATTAATTCATTACTAATGGTGTAAAATAGTTTCGTGAAGGCGGTTCTTCACATAAAAATTATAGGAACAATAGTTTCCATCATACAAACAAATAACGTTACGCATATAAAAATTAATAAATTCTGGCTTGATAAGATGGTAGAAAAGCTGAAACAGAGAATGTAATTTTGAATAAATCTAGGAAGAGATAATATTATAAAAAGACGTAGGCAAAACATAGTTATTTTACTAGTTGTCTAGCAAATATAGTAACGTGCTGGTTTTAGGTTTGGGACAAAATTATAAAAGATTAACAAAACAAACTTACCTTTTTTTTTTCTCATCCTCTGGTGTATCTGCTCCACTTTTTGCTGGGCTCACTAAGACATAGCATTTATTGGGGTTAATAAGAGATAACATTTAATGGTTTTACTAGGATGTAACATTTACCGGAGTTACTAGGACGTAATATTTATTAGGGTAACTAATACTTAACATTTATTGAGATCACTAGGACGTAACATTTATTGAGATCACAAGGACGTAACATTTATTGGGGTCACTAAGACGTAACATTTATTTGGGTCACTAAGACGTAACATATATTGGGGTCACTAAGACGTGACATTTATTGGGGTCACTAAGACGTAACATTTATTGAGATCACAAGGACGTAACATTTATTGGGGTCACTAAGACGTAACATTTATTGGGGTCACTAAGACGTAACATTTATTGAGATCACAAGGACGTAACATTTATTGGGGTCACTAAGACGTAACATTTATTGGGGTCACTAAGACGTAACATTTATTGGGGTCACTAAGACGTGACATTTATTGGGGTCACTAAGACGTGACATTTATTGGGGTCACTAAGACGTAACATTTATTGAGATCACAAGGACGTAACATTTATTGGGCCACTAAGACGTAACATTTATTTGGGTCACTAAGACGTAACATTTATTGGGGTCACTAAGACGTGACATTTATTGGGGTCACTAAGACGTAACATTTATTGAGATCACAAGGACGTAACATTTATTGAGGTCACTAAGACGTAACATTTATTGGGGTCACTAAGACGTAACATTTATTGAGATCACAAGGACGTAACATTTATTGGGGTCACTAAGAGGTAACATTTTTTGGGGTCACTAAGACGTAACATTTATTGGGGTCACTAAGACGTGACATTTATTGGGGTCACTAAGACGTAACATTTATTGAGATCACAAGGACGTAACATTTATTGGGGTCACTAAGACGTAACATTTATTGGGGTCACTAAGACGTAACATTTATTAATTTTGTATTAATTTTAAATTAATATTAAAAACCATGCACGACTCTATTCAACACACAGCCTACCTGGCTCCTGGAACATGACATTAGGCTTTGATTGCACTAGTGAACCCGATGGCACCGTACTTATAACTCTGAAAAACAAATCAACTATCAATTAATCGAATTAATACTTTCCCAACAACCTTTCACACAAGACTCAGCTAATACTTTCCCAACAACCTTTCACACAAGACTCAGCTAATACTTTCCCAACAACCTTTCACACAAGACTGAGTTAATACTTTCCCAACAACCTTTCACACAAAACTCAGCTAATACTTTCCCAACAACCTTTCACACAAGACTGAGTTAATACTTTCCCAACAACCTTTCACACAAAACTCAGCTAATACTTTCCCAACAACCTTTCACACAAGACTAAGCTAATACTTTTCCACCACCCGTGAGATACATCTACTTCTAGCCTGATGCCCATGAACTCACGGCAGGAAGGATCCATGCTGCTGTTCCAGAGATTGTTCCGTTGGCCTTGTACTTAGAAGTATTGAGTTTTCACTGGTTTCAGATTCTACCTCGCCCAGAGTATGTTCCATTGGCATCAAGGTCTAAAGAGAAGCGAGCCAGGACCAGGTGAATACTTTAAAGAAGCCGTAAACACTTAAAGTTTGGTGCCTCTCTTATAGGCCTTTTACATCTTTTGGATTATAATATGGGCAACAGTAAGCAATAAATTAAAATGTTGAATTGCAATTAAACGATACTAACAGTATGATGGAAAAAAATGTTGTGTTTTTTTTTTTAAGTGTTTACCTGTTGTAAAAAAGTACAAAATATTTTATTCAGTAATTTAATGTGGCTCTTTTTTTTTAGCGGATCCGAGTTCAGCCGCACCATTAGTAAGTAGTATTGCACCATTTGCAGTATTCAGTATTGCAGCATTCGCAGTAGTGCACCATCTGCAGTATTGCACCATTTGCGGTATTGCACCATTTGCAGTATTGCACCATTTGCAGTATTGCACCATTTGCAGTATTGCACCATTTGCAGTATCGCACCATTTGCCAAGTAAAGTATTCCCCTAAGACCTTTTGGATCCATAGGTCTCTATGGGGATCTGCGAAGCAGCGTTCACTAGTTTCTGTGGCCACAGCATACAAGATACTAGTAGATTGTGTGGCCAGCACAATGCCCAGCCGCCTTTATTTGCTAATCAGAGCTGAGCAGACTTAAGGCCACCCCCCTTCCCCAGACCGGGAACAAATCCCAGCTTTCACCAAGATTCCAGGCTTCCAGCCTATGACTTCAAACGCGCCCGGCTATGATGTCCCATTTTGGGCCAAGGGAAATATAACATTTCTGATATGGAAATTTACTTTCATGTCTTATATAATATAATATATTGCATACTTCTTAATAAAGCTGTGACGAGGCGTTGACTAATTAGCAAGATAATTAATTACTCAGCGATTTGAGACATTTGCCGGTTTAATAATTTTTGCGCTTTAAGGTAAAATGACCTGATTTTAAACGCGACCAAAGAAAAGGGCGGTCAGCGATTATCGCCCCCATTGTACCACCTGGTCTGTGTACTTTTGTCGCATTAAGAGATCTTTATGCAGAAGCAAGGATTCGTGCCGAAATATTGTCTTTGGCACATTTTGTCCCGTAAACTGGGACATTTCAGTGGAGGATTCTAAGCCCTTGGCTAGAAAATGCACATCAAGAGGTTTGCTACTAATACCATTGCATATACTGGGGCAACATGACCATGGCAACAATTTATCCATCTGAGCGAAGTTTAATCCCCCCTCCCCCCCCCCCCCCCCCCCCACCATGTGAATGCAGGCTTAAGGGTATAAGTCATCAGAATGTTGCTTCACATTATGCCATTCATAAAACAAATGAGCACCTCACCTGACTTCTAAAATCAAATGAGCACCTCAAATGTCTTTTAAACTCAAATGAGCAACTTACCTGTCTTCTAAAAAAAGCTTCAGTGGTTGAATAGATTCTGCTGATTCTGGATGACTTCACCATAATTGCATGCTCTTCCTCTGTAGACAAATACAAACTCTATTTAATGTACACAACAATTATACTAAGTTAACAAGCAATATCTAAGAAGCATGGTTAGATTAACTGTTGAGATGTCACTGGTATTATGGATAGATTAACTGTTGAGATGTCACTGGTACTCTGGATAGATTAACTGTTGGATGTCACTGGTATTCTGGATAGATTAACTGTTGAGATGTCACTGGTACTCTGGATAGATTAACTGTTGGATGTCACTGGTACTCTGGATAGATTAACTGTTGGATGTCACTGGTATTCTGGATAGATTAACTGTTGAGATGTCACTGGTATTCTGGATAGATTAAATGTTGAGCTGTCACTGGTATTCTGGATAGATTTACTGTTGAGCTGTCGCTGGATTCCTGTCTTGCCAGATGTGACATCTTTGTAGACTTGTACTTTTATGAGTGCGTGCCAAGTTCCTTACTCTCTCTCACAGAAACAATGACTTGAGTAAGGCGAGTTTCTGGCAAGCGATTTTTTTTATATACGTACAATACAACACAATTCAAGAATATACATTAAATTCACGTCACGTTCTCTCTCTATATATACTAAACTGAGACCAACGCTATTTCTATCACTCTATCTAACACTTATAACACCGGTCCTGACTTCGACCGTGTACCAACTCTTGTCTCCTACACACTGAGCAGCTGCCCTTGCTGACCTATTGACCCTCTGACCATTCCCGTCGTCTTGTGTACTCGCGTTAGAAAGTGTAAAGGCTGAATTACACGAGCTAGTTTACTAGCTGCTAGTCGGCTAGTTAAGTCGCCGGCGAGTTGGCGAGTGCGCTAGTTGACGATTACACTAAAAGCTTCCCACACGCTCAATTACACGGGCGAGTTTACTAGCTGCTAGTGAACGGACGGATGCCCACGACGGAGTTGACACACTGCTAATTTCTTGCTCAAAAGCTGGCTAGTGGCGAGTTAAGTTCAACGACTTTGAACTCTTCCACTAGCTTTTTTACTAGCAGGGCTAATTGCTGACTAGCTGCTAGTGATTGATTACACGGAGCTAGTTTACTAGCAAGATAATAAACTAGCCGACTAGCAGCTAGTAAACTAGCTCGTGTAATTCAGCCTTTAGTGACATGAGCTATGAACAAGCACGTATTTTGGGCATCAAGTGAAGCGGGTCAGAGTTCAAATTATGGTGCAACTGAACCACGATTCGCTCAAAATGACATATCTCGTTAAATTAAAAAAAAAAACAACAACTATTGTAACCAAAATCCTATTTAGAGCTTAGGGCCACTAAGGGTCTAACTCCGGCCCTATCTACTTGGGCTTGATTTTGTTTTACTCTCAGCAACATGAATCATTGGCTTTAGTCGACCCGGACTTAAAAAACGATAACAATCATATTTCATGAAACATGAATTACCCTGTATTGCTAACAATCATATTTCATGAAACATGAATTATCCTGTATTGCTAACAATATTATTTCATGAAACATGAATTACCCTGTATTGCTAACTCTCTCTGATGGGTGTATTCAGCCATCTTGTCCGTCTGCTCTTTTAATTTTTTCTGCACCCATGGATCAGAAAAGATGGACGACTTGGTCTGACTTTCCTAAGATGCAATTCATAGACCAAAAGAAATAACGAAAATATTTAGGAGATAATCAGAAAATAATAACAACAATTTGATTGGATGATTAGATTAATCCCGTGGATTTGTGGGAGCAATATTTTCTTTTTATACGTTAACTTGCTCACTTATTATCCATTTTGTACTTTACACTTTTCCATTTCCGCTTATCTATCCGATGGATTGGTCTCTCACTCTCTCTCTCTCTCTCTCTCTCTTTCTCTCTCTCTCTCTCTCTTTCTCTCTCTCTCTCTCTCTCTCTCTCTCTCTCTCTCTGTGTCATTCTTCCATAATATGATTAAATTTGAAAGAGAGAAATTAAACAATGAGGAGTCCAACTTATCATCCAATTTTTCAAATTAGATTCAACTTTATGTCATTAGATAATATACTACGAATATTGAAGTAGCTAATACCTCACAATTTCATTCTACTATTTGCTGTGTCCGGTAAAACAATATTGTAAATTCAATAATAAAGGGAGTCACTTTTATTTTGTTGTCAGCAAGCTTTGCGGTTTTAGAAAAATATACAAAAGTGGCTAATCTGTAAGAAAATATTAGACTAAACATATTTCTTACCAACTTCTTCTCCATCTCCATGCTCGATTCCTGTTGAAAAAAACTCATCACATCTGGCGGCAGCATCCCCGTCAGGTAACCATCACTTTGATTCATGGCCAGGGACTTCCTCTCTTCCTGAGAGCATTAATAGACAATTTTTAAATGAAGGAACACACTGTGATTGGAACTTCGATGGAATTTCCAGGCATGATATGATAGAACCAACGATGTATGTAGTAGGATGTGACAAAACCTGTGTTGTACTGTAGCACGTAACGGGAGTTATGATGAAACGTAATACATTTCTGAAGTGTCAGTCATGGCCTGAGATGAAATGGAACACATTTCTGAAGTGTCAGTCATGGCCTGAGATGAAATGGAACACATTTCTGAAGTGTCAGTCATGGCCTGAGATGAAATGGAACACATTTCTGAAGTGTCAGTCATGGCCTGAGATGAAATGGAACACATTTCTGAAGTGTCAGTCATGGCCTGAGATGAAATGGAACACATTTCTGAAGTGTCAGTCATGGCCTGAGATGAAATGGAACACATTTCTGAAGTGTCAGTCATGGACCTGAGATGACATGGAATACATTGCTGAAGTGTCAGTCATGGCCTTGAAATGAAATGGAACACATTTTTGAAGTGTCAGGCATGGCTTGAGATGAAATGGAACACATGATTATGTATTGTGCCAAGAGAGGTTTTACTTACCCTTTTTCTAATTCTCATAACCTTTTCTGCAGAAGGTAAAAAAACAAAACGTAGGCAGTAAATATAGATGATACTAGAGCAATAGCTAAACATAGGCCTAGCTGATACTATTTAACAGCTGCAGAATGAATATGTGAACAATGTAATTTCTAAAGATAATAATAAAAACTTATGGTCCTACATTAAATCAAGAAAAATGGACACTACAGGCATAGCTCCACTAAAAGGCCAAGACAATGAAACTTATAATGATAATGAAACTAAAGCTAATATCTTAAACACACACTTTGCATCATCTTTTTCAAATCCAGGTGACAAAGAAATATTCATAAAATTTAAACAAACTAGAAGAGATAGGAAATATAAATGTAGATGAAAAAGGCATTAAACAACTCCTAACCAACTTAAAACTAAACCAAGCTTCTGGTCCAGATGAAATACCAGCAAGACTGCTTAAAGAACTAACTAATGAAATATCTCCAATCTTTAAAATACTTTTTCAGGCCTCTCTAAACCAGGGCAAAGTGCCCAAAGATTGGAAATTAGCCAATGTAACCCCCCTTTTCAAAAAAGGAGATAAATCTGACCCCGGAAATTATAGACCTGTTTCTCTAACAAGCATAACGTGTAAATTACTTGAACATATAATATATAGTAGTATAGTAAATCATCTAGACAAACTAAATGCACTGTGCCCACACCAACATGGCTTCAGGAAAAATAGATCATGTGAGACTCAATTGATAGGCTTAATAGATGACTTGTCTAAGGGATTAGATAATAACAACCAAATTGATGCTATATTACTAGATTTTTCAAAAGCATTTGATAAAGTTCATCATTCTAGTCTTCTTAAAAAACTTAAATACTTTGGCATCTCTGGTCCCTTACATCAGTGGATTCAGGACTTTCTTATAGGCAGAGAACAAACAGTGATAATAAATGGCTCTAAGTCATCACCAATAACAGTAAACTCAGGAGTTCCACAAGGAACTGTTTTAGGGCCCCTACTATTTCTAATTTACATTAATGACCTGCCAAATTGCACCAACACAGGCACAAAAGTAAGATTATTTGCCGATGATTGCATAATTTATAGAATAATAAAGACAGGAAAAAATAGTGAACTTTTACAAAAAGACCTAGATGAACTACAAAAATGGGAATCAAACTGGAGTATGTATTTTCACCCAGAAAAATGCCAACTAATAAGGGTATCCAAGAAAAAGAAACATTCATGGTAAAGAACTAACTCAAACTAGCAATGCTAAGTATCTAGGAGTAATAATAAATGATAAGTTATCTTGGAACCCTCACATTGATGAAGTAATTAAAAAATCAAACAAAACATTAGGATTCATAAAAAGGAACTTTTACAAATGTAATAAGAATATAAAACTAAAATGCTATCTCACATTAGTTAGGCCTATACTAGAATATGCAGGATCTGTATGGGACCCATCAACTAAAGAAAACATTAAAAAATTAGAACAAATTCAAAAAAGAGCTGCAAAGTTTAAAACTAGTGAATATTCCCAATTAACAAGAGTAACACCATTAGTCAAATCACTTAACCTAGAAACACTAGAGGACAGAAGGGCAAAGAGTAAAGTAGTAATAATACATAAGGCATTAAACTCTAATTTAGAAATACAACCCAATAACAATCTGTTGCAAAGCTCAGATAAACATAAAGACAAAAACACCTTCCTTGTCCCTTATGCGAGAACAAATGCATATAAGTACTCTTTCTTCCCGAGTGGCATTCGGGCATGGAATGGGTTGCCTGAACAAACCAGGAAAACCAATAACCTAACATCATTTAAAACATTAATAAAAATGCAAGACTAGACTCGGACCACGGATGAGCGTAGGACGCAATAATCTTCTTTATAGAAGGAGCGTCTGTAATGTATAAGATAAGATAAGATAAGATGATACTAGAACAATAGCTAAACATAGGCCTAGCTGATAATATTTAACAAATACAGATGGCACTTAATAATAAACATTGATGGTACAAAGAATATTATAGTAAATATTTTAATGTTATTACATGGATGAATCTTTATAACCAACAATCTTGGATACAAAGTACATTTATGAAAATGTAGAGAATTGAAGTTAGTACGAACAAAGGTTATGAATATATATCCACAATCTCTTGGCCAAGGCACTATTCCCGAAAACGTATCTTTTTTCCATTTTTCTTTATATTTCTGTTTTATTTATCCACTAACATCGTTGTTTTATTGCCTAATTTGATCTATTACTATCATTAACCTATAACAGATTGAAATACTTCTCAAAACAATTATGTATTCATATTTACCTAAAATATAGGAACGGCTTTACTCGATGGCTAAAGCAAATATCAGGTTCGACTATCACACAATATCCACTTGGGGTTGAAATATACCATTATAGGTCCATCCACTGAGCTATATATTATAGCTCAGTGGGTCTATCGCTAGTAAAGGACGATTATCAATGGATACAAATATCATTTTGCGAACTGGTAATTATTTACTTGTGTCCCTGCAAGGAGTCGCGTCCCGGAATTTTCTAAAACTCAGGTCTACAGCATTGTAGACAAGCCATGATCTTAAAATTAAACATTAACGAATTTATTCACAGTGTGGGTGTTCTAGTTTTTGTGTGTTCTAGTGTTTGTGTGTTCTATTGTGTGTGTGTTTTAGTGTTTGTGTGTTCTAATGTTTGTGTGTTCTAGTGTTTGTGTGTTCTAGTGTTTGTGTGTTCTAGTGTGTGTGTGTGTTCTAGTGTTTGTGTGTTCTAGTGTTTGTGTGTTCTAGTGTTTGTGTGTTCTAGTGTTTGTGTGTTCTAGTGTTTGTGTGTTCTAGTGTTTGTGTGTTCTAGTGTTTGTGTGTTCTAGTGTTTGTGTGTTTTAGTGTTTGTGTGTTCTAGTGTTTGTGTGTTCTAGTGTTTGTGTGTTCTAGTGTTTGTGTGTTCTGTTTGTGTGTTTTAGTGTTTGTGTGTTCTAGTGTTTGTGTCTTCTAGTGTTTGTGTGTTCTAATGTTTGTATGTTTTAGTAATTGTGTGTTCTAATGTTTGAGTGCTCTAGTGTTTGTGTGTTCTAGTGTTTGTGTGTTCTAGTGTTTGTGTGTTCTAGTGTTTGTGTGTTCTAGTGTTTGTGTGTTCTAGTGTTTGTGTGTTCTAGTGTTTGTGTGTTCTAATGTTTGTATGTTATAGTAATTGTGTGTTCTAATGTTTGTGTGCTCTAGTGTTTGTGTGTTCTAGTGTTTGTGTGCTCTAGTGTTTGTGTGTTCTAGTGTTTGTGTGCTCTAGTGTTTGTGTGTTCTAGTGTTTGTGTGCTCTTGTGTTTGTGTGTTATAGGTTTTGTGTGTCTGTTGTTTCTTTAGTAAAGTGCAACAAGGACTTACTGTATTTATCGATATATTTCTGAGGTGGTGCCTTCTCGGCGATCAGCTTTGCGCTTCCCTGTAAGAGAGTAGTAAAAAAAAACTACAACACTACAACGGTTCCTTCTTATATTGGGTTTTGTTATTGAAAATGATCGCATTGTGGACACATTGGACATAAGAGCACGGACAAAACGCGATATAAGATGTACAATAAATGAACGTAGTATAGACATAAAATGGATTAGTATAAACACAGAATGGACATAATAAAGACCCAAAATGGACATATTATAGTCACAAAATGGACATAATATAGACAAAAAACTGGACGTAGTATAGTGACAAAATGGACGTAGTATAGACAAAAAACTGGACGTAGTATAGTCACAAAATGAACGTAGTATAGACAAAAAATGGACGTAGTATAGACACAAAACTGGACGTAGCATAGTCACAAAATGAACGTAGTATAGACAAAAACTGGACGTAGTATAGTCACAAAATGGACGTAGTGTAGACAAAAACTGGACGTAGTATATTCACAAAATGAACGTAGTATAGACAAAAAATTAACGTGGTATAGAAAAAAAACTGGACGTAGTATAGTCACAAAATGAACGTAGTATAGACAAAAAATGGATGTAGTATAGACAAAAAACTGGACGTAGTATAGTCACAAAATGGACGTAGTATAGACAAAAAAAACTGGACGTAGTGTATTCACAAAATGGACGTAGTATAGACAAATAAACTGGACGTAGTATAGTCACAAAATGAACGTAGTATAGACAGAAAATGGACGTAGTATAGACAAAAAACTGGACGTAGTATAGTCACAAAATGGACGTAGTATAGACAAAAAACTGGACGTAGTATTGTCACAAAATGGACGTAGTATAGACAAAAAAATGGACGTAGTATAGTCACAAAATGGACGTAGTATAGACAAAAAACTGGACGTAGTATAGTCACAAAATGGACGTAGTATAGACAAAAAACTGGACGTAGTATAGTCACAAAATGGACGTAGTATAGACAAAAAACTGGACGTAGTATAGTCACAAAATGGACGTTGCTTGGACATAAAATGGAAGAAGCATGAACACTGATGCCAGTTAAATATAGGTCATGCCAATATATTTTAAAACGTTGTTTAAATCAGCACCATCAAAACGTGACATCACGAAACCTGAAGACGACAAAAACATTCGGCAGATCACCCCGATGACCTCTAGTCGTTCATGACGTGCCAGATGCCATCGAAGAGCCATGTGAGATATGGTGAAACACAGCACATGACATTTACGAGGGCTGGCAATGCAAAACAGTTTGCACTATACACCGTGACTCGTAATCATGCCACCTATACCCACAGTGCTATGACGTAAGATGCGACGTGTTATGTCACGTGCTATGTGACGTGTGACGTCTCACGTATTGTTCTAGTGTGCATGAAACGACACGCTGAAAAAAAAATCACCCAGCTTGTCTTACCGTCTTACTGCAACGTATATACGCCGATATATGTTTATTCCTATGACTAGTATCATACATACATTTATTATAGTACATGTATATAACCACTGTTGATATCATCGATGCATTATTTTGTTATATTAAAGATAAGTAAAACGTAGGCCTAATTGCTGTTAACAACAATTAAAAATTCTACTTACGTATTTGACCACGAAGATGTAGTCAGCATTTTGAACACTAGCAGTGACCAATGCACCTGCACTGAGAAGTAAAGTTTTATATTTCAGTCAGACAGACAAACAGACATCTACATATGACACATTTATAAAGCACTATTTAGGGAAAGTTTATCTTGAAATTCGACTTACATTAACGCTATTATTTTATAATAAATCCAAAAAAGAATGTTTTCATTTTAAATTTGAAAACTGCCAATAATATTGACAATAATATAAGACAATGTTATTGTCTTCCTAGTATATCTAATGTTTAGGAATAATATAAGACAATGTTATTGTCTTCCTAGTTTATCTAATGTTTAGGAATAATATAAGACAATGTTATTGTCTTCCTAGTATATCTAATGTTTAGGAATAATATAAGACAATGTTATTGTCTTCCTAGTATATCTAATGTTTAGGAATAATATAAGACAATGTTATTGTCTTCCTAGTATATCTAATGTTTAGGAATAATATAAGACAATGTTATTGTCTTCCTAGTATATCTAATGTTTAGGAATAATATAAGACAATGTTATTGTCTTCCTAGTATATCTAATGTTTAGGAATAATATAAGACAATGTTATTGTCTTCCTAGTTTATCTAATGTTTAGGAATAATATAAGACAATGTTATTGTCTTCCTAGTATATCTAATGTTTAGGAATAATATAAGACAATGTTATTGTCTTCCTAGTATATCTAATGTTTAGGAATAATATAAGACAATGTTATTGTCTTCCTAGTATATCTAATGTTTAGGAATAATATAAGACAATGTTATTGTCTTCCTAGTATATCTAATGTTTAGGAATAATATAAGACAATGTTATTGTCTTCCTAGTATATCTAATGTTTAGGAATAATATAAGACAATGTTATTGTCTTCCTAGTATATCTAATGTTTAGGAATAATATAAGACAATGTTATTGTCTTCCTAGTATATCTAATGTTTAGGAATAATATAAGACAATGTTATTGTCTTCCTAGTTTATCTAATGTTTAGGAATAATATAAGACAATGTTATTGTCTTCCTAGTATATCTAATGTTTAGGAATAATATAAGACAATGTTATTGTCTTCCTAGTATATCTAATGTTTAGGAATAATATAAGACAATGTTATTGTCTTCCTAGTATATCTAATGTTTAGGAATAATATAAGACAATGTTATTGTCTTCCTAGTATATCTAATGTTTAGGAATAATATAAGACAATGTTATTGTCTTCCTAGTATATCTAATGTTTAGGAATAATATAAGACAATGTTATTGTCTTCCTAGTATATCTAATGTTTAGGAATAATATAAGACAATGTTATTGTCTTCCTAGTTTATCTAATGTTTAGGAATAATATAAGACAATGTTATTGTCTTCCTAGTATATCTAATGTTTAGGAATAATATAAGACAATGTTATTGTCTTCCTAGTATATCTAATGTTTAGGAATAATATAAGACAATGTTATTGTCTTCCTAGTATATCTAATGTTTAGGAATAATATAAGACAATGTTATTGTCTTCCTAGTATATCTAATGTTTAGGAATAATATAAGACAATGTTATTGTCTTCCTAGTATATCTAATGTTTAGGAATAATATAAGACAATGTTATTGTCTTCCTAGTATATCTAATGTTTAGGAATAATATAAGACAATGTTATTGTCTTCCTAGTATATCTAATGTTTAGGAATAATATAAGACAATGTTATTGTCTTCCTAGTATATCTAATGTTTAGGAATAATATAAGACAATGTTATTGTCTTCCTAGTATATCTAATGTTTAGGAATTTGTTCTACCACTGAGGTGCCACAACCACTGATCTATATATACATGGATTGTTCAATCACTTAAAATAAAGCATAAATATGTATGTCGGGAAAATGAAGACTTTTATGTATAGATACGTTTATTCTAGTAAGATGGCCGATTTGACCGGGACGTACATAAAATTAAATTAGTACTTTTGATTTAAACACTTTCCGGAATGCGACCATGAAAATGAACTCAACAAAATGGTTGTTGATCTTTCTCGATTGAATGTCTTGAAGGACAAAAATATAAATATTATTTGAGTAAGTATTGTATTTTATACACTTATACACATATACGTGTATTTTAGTTAGTTCGTCACTCGGGTCTTGGGTCACTCATGCACGTAATAAATTACATAAAAATGTAATAATAATATGGTAGGTTTTAGTCGCTCACTAATGTCGAGGCCTTTGTAATTAATTTTATGTATATCAGTGTCAAATTTGCCATCTTACTAGGGTGACCTTATATATAAATAAGAGTCTGCATTTTCCCGACAAATTTAAGTGATAGAGCACTTCTTGTATACATAGCTCAGTGGCTACAACACGGTAAGAAGGTGCTGCAAATGTTTTTTTCACTTTGATAAAATTGTATTTAAAAAAAATTGAACGTAGGTCCTGTTTTCTCTTATATTTATACCCTTGTTAGTTTCGATAGTTCCTTAAGATAATAAAATGTTAGAACAAGACTATCGTATACTAAAATCTTGGATAAAAATATGACAATGCTTTAATTAACAGATATGTGTTAACGTCTAGGGCCATGGGCCAAATGCATTTAGTGCAAAAATTATTATACTAATGTTAAGTAACAATTATTAGAAAAGAAACGGGTTAGTGTTCCACTGCTTGGTGAGTGTTTATCCATCTTCGCCCGCATCGTGAAGTGTGAATGGAAACTGGGCTAGGGTGAATGGAAACTGATGCTATTGAGATTGACACCCCTTGTCTAAGATGACTCAAGCGACTCTATAAAGTTACCATATAGATCTAAGTAAAGTCTGTGATATAAAATATTGTTGATGTAGTTGCAATAGACTAGGTGTATTTTCCCCCGTTTTATTTTTTAACAAAGTCTTCGCAGTGTTAAAGAATGAATGTTTTTACTTCACAAAGAATCTTTAAAATAAAAATAGTGTATTATATTAATCGCATGGTAAAAGTGAAAGTGTAAATAAAGGTATAAAATGTTCTACCTGAAGAAATAGAGAGTTATGTATTCACCTCCTTCCTCCAGTAACTTGGCTTTAGGGAAATCTTTCAGTAGATCCAGTGTGCTGTAGGAGTTGGTGAGTAGAAATAAAGTGGAGGGAAGAGTGAAATGAAGTGAAATAGAACGTAAAAAAAATCTTGAGAAATGTATAATGAGTCTGGTGCGATGAAGTATAATGGAATAAAATGTTATCGCACTTAAAGTCAAAATGCTTCTATCTGTCAGCATTAACAAAATGTAGACTAATTGAAATAAAAAACATTCACTCAAGGCCAATAACTGTAATCTATGCCACATCGTCTAAAAAAAACTAATGTTTGGAGATCTGATGGGAGACTACTCAAACCTCTTTATTGTAAATTTTTAAGCTCACGAATGTCAATTAGCATTTGATGTCATGGCACCTGACACCTCTTTACTTCCGATTGGGGCATACACTATAGAGCGTTTGCAGTGGGCGGAGCTTATGTTTTTCGTGACTTCATTTTGTAAATAGAAGCCACTTGATGTACAAATGTCGTGAACTTGTTCTTTATCATGCCAAATTCACATCTGAATATTGGCTATCCCACACACAAATCATTAGATAAATCGTCGTAGATCATCTTATTAGTACAAGAGAAAGCCTGACATGGTATTTTTCAACGATTTTTAACATTTTACGCTCAATTTATCATCTTAATATCCGACCGGTAAGTGTTGCATTTGAATTGATTTATTGAAGTATTGGAGTAATTCATTATTTTCATTGTAGGCCTAATCGTTCAAAAGTTTTGTAACATTTTTAATGTAAGAATCCTGTGATACGCCTATTAATCTAATATATAATTAATAAAATACATATTAATACATTAATAATCATTTTAAACACAAAAGATCAATAAAAAAGCTCGAGCCTATATGAAACTATATTAATACAGCGGCCATTGTTTGTACATCAATACACAAAGTAAACAAAAATCACGTGCTTTTTGTCACGTGATTGCAAACGCCCTATTCATATCTTATCTTAGTATCTTATATATTACTAACGCTACATTGTTAAGTGGCTTGAATCTAGACTTGCATTTCGATTACTGTTTTAAATGATATTAAGTTAATTATGAACCTGGTTTTTTAAAAGCAAAAATGCAATACGGTGATTTGGTTGTCCTGAAGAGGCTTTGCAGTTTTGACTTTATTACACTGACCCTAAAGGAATTAATATGTTCCAACACTTAGTGTTTGTTCAGACCAATAATGATTTTTGTCGTCAACGTTTTAAGCCCACAACATTTGGGCATGCAGTGATTTATGCATTCTACATCATGGACATAACTGCATCTGAGCGCAGGATCAATTAGAATGCGAGAACGTTGGCTTTACCAGACAAAAGCAATGTGCTCCGGCGCCTCTTCGTCGTCCCTAGTGGTCATCAGCATGGCCAGGTAGTCGTAGATGTTGATGGCCAGCATGTCGCAGTGGTCAGTGCTGATGACGGTGTATTTTCTCTCGGACCTCGGTTCGAACATACTCTCTTGCTGTGGGTAAACATTGAAAAGCAAAAGATATTGTCTTGGTGTCAATGTAGTGAAGGTGTTTTTAATGTTTATTGTATACAGTCTTCACTGCTGATACCAACACTAAATGTGACAGATTGTTCGAACATAGATACAGTGTTGGATACCAACACTAAATGTGACAGATTGTTCGAACATAGAAACAATGTTGGATACCAACACTAAATGTGACAGATTGTTCGAACATAGATACAGTGTTGGATACCAACACTAAATGTGACAGATTGTTCGAACATAGATACAGTGTTGGATACCAACACTAAATGTGACAGATTGTTCGAACATAGATACAATGTTGGATACCAACACTAAATGTGACAGATTGTTCGAACATAGATACAGTGTTGGATACCAACACTAAATGTGACAGATTGTTCGAACATAGATACAGTGTTGGATACCAACACTAAATGTGACAGATTGTTCGAACATAGATACAATGTTGGATACCAACACTAAATGTGACAGATTGTTCTACATAGATACAATGTTGGATACCAACACTAAATGTGACAGATTGTTCGAACATAGATACAATGTTGGATACCAACACTAAATGTGACAGATTGTTCGAACATAGATACAGTGTTGGATACCAACACTAAATGTGACAGATTATTCGAACATAGATACAGTGTTGGATACCAACACTAAATGTGACAGATTGTTCGAACATAGATACAATGTTGGATACCAACACTAAATGTGACAGATTGTTCGAACATAGATACAATGTTGGATACCAACACTAAATGTGACAGATTGTTCGAACATAGATACAGTGTTGGATACCAACACTAAATGTGACAGATTGTTCGAACATAGATACAGTGTTGGATACCAACACTAAATGTGACAGATTGTTCTACATAGATACAATGTTGGATACCAACACTAAATGTGACAGAATGTTCTACATAGATACAGTGTTGGATACCAACACTAAATGTGACAGAATGTTCTACATAGATACAGTGTTGGATACCAACACTAAATGTGACAGATTGTTCGAACATAGATACAGTGTTGGATACCAACACTAAATGTGACAGATTGTTCGAACATAGATACAATGTTGGATACCAACACTAAATGTGACAGATTGTTCGAACATAGATACAATGTTGGATACCAACACTAAATGTGACAGATTGTTCGAACATAGATACAGTGTTGGATACCAACACTAAATGTGACAGATTGTTCGAACATAGATACAGTGTTGGATACCAACACTAAATGTGACAGATTGTTCTACATAGATACAATGTTGGATACCAACACTAAATGTGACAGAATGTTCTACATAGATACAGTGTTGGATACCAACACTAAATGTGACAGATTGTTCGAACATAGATACAGTGTTGGATACCAACACTAAATGTGACAGATTGTTCTACATAGATACAATGTTGGATACCAACACTAAATGTGACAGAATGTTCTACATAGATACAGTGTTGGATACCAACACTAAATGTGACAGATTGTTCGAACATAGATACAGTGTTGGATACCAACACTAAATGTGACAGATTGTTCTACATAGATACAATGTTGGATACCAACACTAAATGTGACAGATTGTTCGAACATAGATACAGTGTTGGATACCAACACTAAATGTGACAGATTGTTCTACATAGATACAATGTTGGATACCAACACTAAATGTGACAGATTGTTCTACATAGATACAATGTTGGATACCAACACTAAATGTGACAGATTGTTCGAACATAGATACAATGTTGGATACCAACACTAAATGTGACAGATTATTCGAACATAGATACAGTGTTGGATACCAACACTAAATGTGACAGATTGTTCGAACATTGATACAATGTTGGATACCAACACTAAATGTGACAGATTGTTCGAACATAGATACAGTGTTGGATACCAACACTAAATGTGACAGATTGTTCTACATAGATACAATGTTGGATACCAACACTAAATGTGACAGATTGTTCTACATAGATACAGTGTTGGATACCAACACTAAATGTGACAGAATGTTCTACATAGATACAGTGTTGGATACCAACACTAAATGTGACAGATTTTTCTACATAGATACAATGTTGGATATTAACACTAAATGTGACAGATTGTTCGAACATAGATACAGTGTTGGATACCAACACTAAATGTGACAGATTGTTCGAACATAGATACAATGTTGGATACCAACACTAAATGGGACAGATTGTTCGAACATAGATACAGTGTTTGATACCAACACTAAATGTGACAGATTGTTCGAACATAGATACAGTGTTGGATACCAACACTAAATGTGACAGATTGTTCGAACATAGATACAATGTTGGATACCAACACTAAATGTGACAGATTGTTCGAACATAAATACAATGTTGGATACCAACACCTAAATGTGACAGATTGTTCTACATAGATACAATGTTGGATACCAACACCTAAATGTGACAGATTGTTCTACATAGATACAATGTTTGATACCAACACCTAAATGTGACAGATTGTTTAAAATTGATAAAATAGATACATACACCGAAGACCATGTCTTTCTTGAGCCATTTGAGAACTTGCTGGCCCCCTGGCTCACTGATCACAGAACTGCCAATCAGTTTCGTCATTTTGGCTTGAAGTAAAACATTAAATAATTAAACATCAGTGAAGAATTTTAGAAGCTAAAGCTGATTTTTTTCAAATCGTATTTATCGAACATTAACAGAAGAACTAAAACAACGGCGTATGGAGTGAATAGAATTATCTCCCTTTCCTCCTCATCTGTCTTTTTGTCCATTGACAAGTCTTGACGTGTATGCATGCATAAAAGTTCACAAGAAAAAACATTTCTCTTGACTAATCTATTTTATAAACAAGCTACATGTGACTAACACTTGAGTATTAATTATAGCCTACTCACTTTTGATGTTAAAAACGGATTCCTCATAACTAATATTGTATCCTTTGTATAATTCTAAAAGACTACAACTAGCCGTCGAGGTTGAAATCAAATGTCAATAACCAGCAAAAGCATGCTTTTTTGTTTACTGAAATGCCTAAAATAATTAAACATTTAAAAATAGAACCGGAAGTTTACGATCTCACCAGTTCAAAAGATCACGCCTAATTAAGACTTGTCAATTAAGGCCACCATACAAATTAAATACTGAAATAAATTGCACTTTTCTCACTTTGAGACGTGACAGTTTTACACTGCGGACTTGTAGCGTTATCTTAAATACATCCTCGTTTGAAACTCTTAATATCTCAATAGTTATATCCTTTTCTTTCTGGTAATAGCTGCGAGATTAATAATTGTTACATGTACTAAGGGTCATTACTCAATTATTATTATAATTTATTTTTTTTGCAAATTGACTTTTGTTGTTATTTATTAGAAGAGGAAAGAACAGGGGTGGGGGGGATAGACGGTGGCTGGAATAACGGTTTTTATAGTTGACAGATTTTTTATTTTCATTTACATAATCATGCTTATAGAAAACATATATTAAATGTGGTTTGTATTGTTATATATATTTTATGTCCAGTTTATGCTGTTTTAAACTGGCATAACTTTGGATTTGCATTGAAAAGATTTAGAAAATTCTGCGTCATTGTTTTAACTAACTGTCTACTGTGTCAATAATGTCTAAATTTTTTTTTAAATGTCATATAAATAAATACTTTTTAAAACCGTGAAATCAATAATAATTATTCTAATTAAATTTTTTTAAACAGTTTCCAGTGAAATTTCCCCACGTTGAGAATGCTCTGCTGCAGATCCAACTATTTGCCTCCTCCTGCCCTCAACTCACCACCCTTGCAACTTAGATACTCTGTTCACTATCGGCGCTAGGGTAGCGGCCCCTAGTTCAATCTCCAATTTCACATATTGAATCAGATAATAATATGTATAAGAAATGCATGAAACAGCATTGTTGCTAAATACACAAAACAGCTTGGCTGTATTTAAGCAATGAGCTAGCAGGGTTTGACATGACCTTATAAATATAACCCAACAATATGCCTATCCTTATCCCTAAACTATCACATATAACAAGTTCACGTACATGTTGTGAACGTTCTCTTGTTAAGTATTAAACTTATACGTGTAAAGTTTAAAAGAGCAGTTACAATGACCAAGAACAAACAAATGGATAAACCTGGAAACACATCACTATTGACACGATAAACTGACCTTTTCCGCGAAGCAATATGTAAAAATCCTGGGCCATGTGACACTCTCGTATAATGACTTTATCTGCGGGAACCCTGGGATTGAATAATATACAGACATTAATCCTGCTGAAGTACATAGATCATAAACTCTGGGATAGGACACGGTCACAATCTTCAGAACTGTTCAGTTCGACACTGTGGTAGCACCTGTTTTACAATGGAACATTGTCATTTGTCATGCATCCCCCCTCTCCAGTTGGTAGCATGAGCGTAGGACGCAATAATCTTTTTCTTTTTATGTAATATATGAGATAATATATAAGAGCGATATCTGTCACCTCCCGCCAGCGCCAACTATTTCAATATATTAAAAAAATGTAATGATGTAGCAACAAGGTCGCCCATATTTTCAAGCCTAAAATGTGATTAGATAACTAATGCGTAGGCTCTATACATTTAAAAGGAGAACGCGGAAAAACTAAAGAGCATTGAATCTGTGGGTAAGTAAATACATCGCAAGCTTTACATTCACCAGTAAATACATCGCAAGCTTTACAGTCACCAGTAAATACATCGCAAGCTTTACATTCATCAGTAAATATATCGCAAGCTTTACATTCACCAGTAAATACATCGCAAGCTTCACCTCACCAGTAAATACATCGCAAGCTTTACATTCACCAGTAAATACATCGCAAGCTTTACATTCACCAGCAAATACATCGCAAACTTTACATTCACCAGTAAATACATGTGTGGGATTTAATATCAAAGTAATGGAGACAGTTGCATAGACTAGGGGTCGGCAACCTAAGAACGATTTTCAATGGCACGCGAGAGACCAACAAGAAGTCTTTTTTATTGATGAAAATAACAACAACATTTTCCGGTTCTGAATGAGGAAAACTGACTGTTGAAGCCGATGTTTCTGAATGACATAGCGACACATTTCATTGAGTTGAACTTGCATTTACAAGGACGGGGTCAAACAGTACTTGAACTGTTAGACCACTGGCATGAAGTTGCACTGAAACTGGACATATCTTGAAGTGAAATCAATTTCAAAACATTTATCTTCATGTACATCCCTAAATTAAGGCATTGTTTGACTTTTTTAAAGAAGTGTATCGAAGCACTAAAAGCGGAGTTTTCTAACCAAAGGCAAGACTTTCAAATTCATGGACTCATTTTTTTATACCACATCACGCCTAATTGGTTTGATCTGACTACAACCTTCTTAGATGTAGATCTTTTTTTATGCGGAGGGATATTGACGATTTAAAAAATACAGCAAGTTGAATTTTAAACATTTAGAAAATGGGCATCAAAATGTGCCCATTTGCGGAAAAAAAATTGGAAGGCAGCTGCTTGGGCAAGTTATTTGCTATTCTCTAATGCTTGGCAGTCGCTCTTTTGCTTTCAGCTTTTTGTTCATCTTACACCTGTGAACACAGTTTATCGCATATGAAAGCTGTTTTAAGCATACAAAGAAATCACTTACATTTGACCATTTAATTTACAAATGACTAAATATGAATCTAAATATGAATCTGACACTATACAATTAGCGAAGAGCATTCAAGACGAGGCGCTCTTTAATTGATAATAATTACATTCAAAAGAGTTGTATGCTTATCTTCTTTAATTAAACATAAATATGTAATTCTAAAACAAATTTATTTATATTATTAATTCAATAAATATAAGAGTCTTATGTAATAGAATTAGTTTATATAATTTGTGTAATTATTAACGTTTAAAAGATAAATTCCTTAAACGGACAAACAATTAATGCTTGAAATTTTTATTTACATATGTCTAACGTGAATTATTTTAATCCTCTAATAGTTAAATCTTTAAATGTATACCATAATGTTGGATATATATATAGAAATAATAATTAGTCAGTAATATTTGTTATATTATAAAATATAACAATATAACTTGTTTGGCATCACTGTAGAATCATATGTGGAAATATTTTTTTGAATTAAACGGAGATAATTAACCTTTTTTTTGTCGCAAATATTTCTAATAATTTTTTTTTCTTTTATAAATTAAAGAATAAATGTTTTACAATTTATAACTTTAAAATATCAAACTGTAAAAAGTATTTGAAAATGATATACTACATGAATAAAGAATAAATATGTACATTTTTAAACAATACATTTACTACTCAGTTTGTTTGATTATTACATATCTACTCTGCAACACTGTAGTCTTTAGCTCCTGATAAAATTAAAAAAACAAAACATTAAAGGACATCACAGTCTTACTGAGATCAAATATGACGAATTTTGAATGATATAATAAACACTTTAACGATTGTCTTTATAAATCTCTTTTGCTTATGGCATTGGTCGTACTAATGAGTTAAATCAATTGTCCTATAAATATAATTTTAAAAAGTATAATAGAGCAACTTTTAGACTGTTGGCACGCTGAAAGATTTAGAAATCCTAGTTTGGCACACTGTTAGTAAAAGGTTGCCGACCCCTGGCATAGACAATAGACAGAATCAAACAACAAACTAACACAATAAAATACAAAGTGAAACAGACCAAATAAGATAAGGACAACATCTCCCACGTCTCCTGACTTACTCAATCAGCCATGCCACTCTAGCGAGCCGCCTCTGTGATGATGCCGGATACTCCACAAAACTTCGCAACATTTGTAATGTCCGTATTACCTTTACAATAAATCAGACAAATTAATCAAATCAAATAATAGGTAACAAATAAAAGCAAAATGGACGTAATGGTAGTTTATCATTGCCCGTTCGAGTATTCAATGTTCATAGATGAAAGAAAAGTTGCATTAGTAAACAGTACAGAACAAGATAGTTTTCATGGGCATAGAACTCTAGAACGTTAACACACTTCCTTTATCCACGGTTACTCCCCCTAACTAAATGGGTGTCTGGGGCTCAAGAAAGTTTACCCATAGATTGGAACACGGAATCTTCATGATGGAAATATAACTTATTGTCGCTACACAGCCGCATCTAAATTATAGTGTGTGTGTTAAATTGGCATTGACATGATTAATAAATACCTATCCCTTTTTTATTTTTCTAATGAAATGTCTGGATAAGGCCTATAAGTTGTTGTAATTAAATAACTCAAAACAAAAAAGTCCCTTGTGGCTGGCTGATAATGTTTGAGCTGCTTGAAAACAGTGAGAAAGACATGCCATGTTCTATGCATGCAAGAGAATAGACACCTTTTGGGGAAGGGAGCGGGGGAGAGGGGGGTAACCTGCAAGAAAGACGCTACAGTTCAATGAAGTAGATCAGGCTGACGATGAAAAGGTTGCATCCGAGAACTCTGGAAATTGTCGGCCCCTTAATGCAACGTATGGAGTGCAACGGACTAACTATCTGATAACTACTATTTTAAATACCTACATTGCAGTAGAATGCTATTAACGTTTCTTTTTCAAATCAGAATGGGTATGGTACCCATCAACTAATAAAACATTTAAAAATTAGAGCCGATTCAGAAAAGAGATGTTGGTTTATTACAAGCGAATATTCACAACTAACAAGAGTAACATCAATAGTTAAATCACGAAACCTAGAAACACTAGATGACAGAAGGGCAAAGAGTAAAGTAGTAATAACGCATTAAAGTCTAATTTAGAAATACAACACAATAAATATAAGAACAAAAACACTTTCCTTATCTTTTATGCGAGAAAAAAATGCATATAAGTAGTCTTTCTTCCCGAGTGGCATTCGGGCATGGAATGGGTTGCCTGAACAAACCAGGAAAACCAGTAATTAACATCATATAAAACACTAATAGAAATGCAGGACTAGACTCAAACCACAAATGAGCGTAGGACGCAATGATCTTCTTTATAGAAGGAGCGTCTGTAATGCACAAGATAAAATAGTAACAAGTGCCAGTATTTATAACAACCATTAATTCAAAATATTAGCTGTCATTTCTAGCTCCATTAGTTACCTCGTCTATTTCCTCTTCTTTCCTTTCAAACCAAGGCTTTGTAAGAATCAGCTTTACGGCCATACTGAATTGTAGCTAGAAAAATGTGTCAGACAAAAAAAGTTAAATATGATAAATGTTTTATGTTTTTTTTGTTCAGGTTTGACAAACAAATATTTTATATCAATAAACTAATGATGGGCACTAGATAGTTGACAATATTTACATGAAATTGTTTAAAGTAAAAATTATATAGTATCCAGAACTCTGGGTATTGGTCTAAGTATCTTAATAATGAAAATATTTATTACAATTTTGTTCTAAATATGTTTCAAACTGATCATAGTGACTGGTGAAGCAGCGATCACCAGTTTCTGTGGCCACGGCATACTAAGGGGATTTGTGGCCGGCACACTGCCCAGCCGCCTTTACTTTACCCCAACTAATGACAGGTACCCATCAAAGCTAGGTAGACTCAGGGTCACCTTCAAGTTCTCGGGAAAATATCCTAGCCTCCACCAGGATTCGAACCCAGAACCTTCGGATCGCCAGATGATCAGTTTGGTCCGAAGGGTACTTTACTTACTTATGTTCTATAATATTGATATTATTGATCACAATTTTATGTACCAATTTAGACTGTTCAAGTTTTAAAAAGTAATTATCGAACATTATTTTATGACAGTAACCTCGCCCGTCTCACACACATACACACAAAACACACACACACGCACATTCAAACAACACACAAACAGCTCAAGACAAAACCTACTCGTTTGGACAACTTGTACTTAGAGGCGTCGAAAATAACTTTTGTTTTCCCATGACTGGCTCCGACCTTCAGCGTGGTATTCTTCAGCTGCTCCTCCACAAACTGGGCCACGTTCTTCAGGATTAACTTGGTGTCTCCTGAGCTGTGAGTTGTTGGAATAAAGTTGGAATAAATCTGGAATAAAGCATAAACATGCTGCCTCACAAAACACACACTTTATGCATACGGTGTAATCACGAGCGAAGACGTCCTTGTAAAACATCATAAAGCTCATATTCAAAATAAATCGCACCAAATGGGTAAACACTTCTTTTTCTTCGTTCTCAAATGTTATGATTTGGAGGGTTTAAACAAGTCCTATATTTGTAATGAACTGCGCTGTGACTGTCAGTTGTTCCAGTCCACCATACAGTTTCTCCTTGATGGTAGCCTCCTGGGGCCATATGGCTGAACGGTTAGAGTCGTGCAAGGGGCAGGTTTGAAGGACATGCACCGCATTTTCGGCAGCTGTCCCGCAGGGGCACAATTCACTTTCTCCAATTCATTGTTTCTTCAGCCTGTTATGACCTAAACAATTCTCCTTTCGTGTATTTAATATTGTTAAGGTGAAATAAGGTAATAGTTCAGATAACCCAGTACATGTATAAATGCCAATTGATAAGGGGAAAAAGACAACAACATATCATATTATTAGTTATAGCTTTGCGTAAGACATAGAACAATAATGAAAAGGCAGATGAAAAATTAGAACATGATGGCAAGACATGTGGTGAAAGCCTGACATGGATTTGAGACGATGCTTGAAGAGCACAGATGATGTCTTCAAAGAAAGTTCCTAACAACCACATTGGGTTCTTGCAGAACTGTATTTATTGACGAAACGCCAGCATACATTTACCCTATGCATGCAATTTAAGGCTTTCCATGGATTTGAACTAATATATAAGGACATAAATAATGTGTCGACATAAATAATGTCATAATCTTACTCTAAAGCGTGTATCAATACACACAAAACTAACTTATTAAAACTAATTACTTTACGTATATGAAATGTACGAGACAATAATGCAATAAGTTATGATTTACATAACAGTTAGCAATATACATTTTTTTGAAATAATATGCAGCTTTGTATGAAATGAAAGGCAGCTAAAATAACAGACATAAAAAATGTATAAAACTACACAAATATTATATGCATAAAACTAAAAGCATATAAAACTTACAGCACAGAAATACTGTTCATGAATTAATATACAACGTACTTAACAGATAACGAACACCATAGATATATTGTGTATGACAAATGACAACTATATAAAACATACTTTACAGATAACTTACATGACAGATATAATATGTATGAAACGATATACACAGCGTACAAGCTGAATCACACGTCGAAACCGGAACCTGATCTGGTAAAGAAGAAAAAAAAAGAACGACAACGAAATCATTTGTCGGGGTCGAAATTTCAGCTCAATTACTGTTGACATGAACAGTCTAAAGTCTAAGGGTTAACTCGGGTTTAGACAATTACTGTTGACATGAACAGTCTAAGGGTTAACTCGGGTTTAGACAATTACTGTTGACATGAACAGTCTAAGGGTTAACTCGGGTTTAGACAAAATCACAGAGACACATGGACTCCAGTACAAATTGACTTTTGCAAGAGATGCTATCTGATATTGGCAATTTCCATGGATACACAAAACAAACAACTGCTCTCCGCAATGTTAGCTTTCTAGAAATTAAAATCAACTTTGGTGATTATCGCCTTAAAGCCCGAATCCCTTTTTACCTTTTGTAAAGGGCATTTTTTTTTCTCATAGCTAGCTACCCGATTCAGTCTACGCCACCCTCTCGCCTTCATCTTGCAAATGTCCACCCCTTTTTGTCAAGATGGTACGAGTCATGTTTGATAAATCACCTAGATTGTTTTTTGTTTGTGTGTTTTTAACCTCTCTGTGCACCGTGGCTTTCCTAAATATTTATTGAAAATACTAAACAATATAAAGAAAAAGTAAGGACATATCTTCAACTAAAAGCTAAAACTCTTAGAAAGACATAACTCTCAATGTCTGTAAAGATGAAATCGGTGAGGAAAGGGTTAAGTTATTGGCACAGGGGATGAATTTATTGACTTAGAAATAATGCCAATTTGGTCATATATGCTTCTTGTCGTAAATGTCGAGCCATCGAATGTCTAGATACTTATGATAATTTTCATCAATTTTGTTAATAAGTAGATTCTAAATCAAACTAGAGGACCACATTGGGTGCCCATCACTGCTAGACTTCTCTTATGAAATGTTCATATGTTTTTTAATCATGAATAAAATATTGTCTTATTGGCTTCCTATTTAGTATGTATGAATTGTTCGCTGTTTATTTAGTCAAGTGTGAAGTATTTGCTGTTATTTTAATCATGTATGAATCATTGTCTGTAAAGTCATGCATTCCACTAAAGTCCCATAGCTCTGAACTGACCGCAGCTTGTTTTGACGACTTGATGTACTGCCGGAGTTTGATCTTCATCAGAGGCAACTGGAACAGCTTCCACTTGGAGTTTGGACCAAACTTTGGCTTAACCCTGATTTGCCTCATCTTTTTGGTCTTCAGCTTCTCCAGGAAGGCAATGATTGGTGCAATTTTGCTCCTCTGTGTGACAGTTGGTCCAAAGTCTTCTTGTCTGTACAAAATAACAGTAAAAGAAATGTGTCAAACATTTGGCCAAAATATTGGTCAAACCTTGGGCCAATTATTTGGTCAAACATTTGGTCAAACATTTGGTCAAACATTTGGTCAAACATTTGGTCAAACATTTGGCCAAACTATTGGTCAAACATTTGGTCAAACATTTGGTCAAACATTTGGTCAAACATTTGGTCAAACATTTGGTCAAACTATTGGTCAAACATTTTTTCAAACTTTTGGTCGAACATTTGGTCAACATTTGGTCAAACTATTGGTCAAACATTTGGTCAAACATTTGGCCAAACAATTAGTCAAACAATTGGTTAAACATTTGGTCAAACATTTGGTCAAACACTTGGTCAAACATTTGGTCAAATATTTGGTCAAACATTTGGTCAAACTATTGGTCAAAAGTTTGGTCAAACATTTGGTCAAACAATTAGTCAAACAATTGGTCAAACATTTAGTCAAACATTTGGTCAAACATTTGGACAAACATTTGGTCAAACTATTGGTCAAACATTGGTAAACATTTGGTCAAACATTTGGTCAAACAATTGGTCAAACAATTGGTCAAACAATTGGTCAAACAATTGGTCAAATATTTGGTCAAACAATTGGTCAAACAATTGGTCAAAGATTTTGTCAAACAATTGGTCAAATAATTGGTCAAAGATTTTGTCAAACAATTGGTCAAACAATCAGTCAAACGATAAGCCGAACCATCGGTAAAACCATTGGTCAAGCTATACGTAAAACAAGTGGTTGATCACTAGGTAAAACAATTGTTTGATTAATTAGCCAAACAGCTGGTAACAAATTAGTCAAAAAAATCGGTCAAACTATTGGTTAATCAGTTGGTCAAACATTTGGTAAAGCAATAGGTTAACCACAGTCAATCAATTGACAAACGATTAATCCAACTGTTTGAACACTAACTGGTAAAGCAATGGATTAAACCAGTGATTAAACAATTAATTACCCATCCTCCAATTCAAGTAGCACAAATTAGTTACTTGTCTTTAAAACTTTGCAAAGCTGGCAACTTATTCTGTAGCTTTTAGTTAGGTAAAATTAAATGTTTTTATACCGGTAATAGTTTTCTCCCTTTGCAAACCAATTATCTCCCCTTTATGCCCCCTTCCTCGCCAAAAAAATATATTTGTATTAAGCAATGTGAATGTGACATTCTAAATTCTAATGAAAACAGTCAACTTTTGAAAGGTAAATTTGTATACAGTTAAGGCAAAGGTAACGAAAGATGGAATAAAAAGTGAGACAAAAAGAAATAAAGAAATAATTTTAAATATTAATGACTGAATTTTATTTAAAATTATAATAAAATATAAAAAAAACGAACTGTAGAATTTTGATGTCAGTGGATTTTGTTTAATTTCAAGAAAAACAAAGGGGAAAATATCATATTATGTTTTTAAAAAACAAAACAACTACAGCACTTTATGAAGCGTACACTCTCAGGCCAACCAACCACTATGCATGAAAATTTCATTGAGATTAATAAACATTCTAGATGATGATCCTGGCTTCATGCTCAACAACATTCAGTAATGTTCAGTATACACTAAGCATTTTTCTTAATTGAGGTTAAGCCATTGTAAATAATACATTTTGATTATCTTTAACTCTAGACTATAATACATAATGCATGTTGTTTAACCTTCATCCTAAACAATAAAACCATCACATTTAAATTAACTCTAGACTATAATACATAATGCATGTTGTTTTACCTTCATCCTAAACAATAAAACCATCACATTTAAATTAACTCTAGACTATAATACATAATGCATGTTGTTTAACCTTCATCCTAAACAATAAAACCATCACATTTAAATTAACCCTAGACTATAATATATAATGCATGTTGTTTAACCGTCATCCTAAACAATAAAACCATCACATTTAAATTAACCCTAGACTATAATATATAATGCATGTTGTTTAACCGTCATCCTAAACAATAAAACCATCACATTTAAATTAACCCTAGACTATAATATATAATGCATGTTGTTTAACCGTCATCCTAAACAATAAAACCATCACATTTAAATTAACCCTAGACTATAATATATAATGCATGTTGTTTAACCGTCATCCTAAACAATAAAACCATCACATTTAAATTAACCCTAGACTATAATATATAATGCATGTTGTTTAACCGTCATCCTAAACAATAAAACCATCACATTTAAATTAACCCTAGACTATAATATATAATGCATGTTGTTTAACCGTCATCCTAAACAATAAAACCATCACATTTAAATTAACCCTAGACTATAATATATAATGCATGTTGTTTAACCGTCATCCTAAACAATAAAACCATCACATTTAAATTAACCCTAGACTATAATATATAATGCATGTTGTTTAACCGTCATCCTAAACAATAAAACCATCACATTTAAATTAACCCTAGACTATAATATATAATGCATGTTGTTTAACCTTCATCCTAAACAATAAAACCATCACATTTAAATTAACTCTAATCCTAAACAGTAAACTATACATTTAGATTAATCCTTTTAAAAATAAATTTTCATTTAATGTCCATACTTGAGATGAAAAATTGCGTTTTCAATACTTAGAATATTATTAATTATTATAAACTTTCGAAGTAAAAGGAAAAAAAAACAATTGTGATGATATTTTTAATGCATGGATAAGAAAGGTTATTGTAGAAATTAAAATAGTATTTACGTCTAAAAAAACTAATAGAGCGACCATTAATAGTAGCACTAGAAAAATTCAGCAGCAGATAATTTATAAATATTTTAACCAATGCCAAGAGCTAGGCTATATTTAAGAAACTAACTCCGTACAAAAAGAACACAAATATTTCTTGGTAAAGTTATCTTTTTTTTTTATAAACATGTTTTTTTTTCTTTCAATGACTTAAAAATATGTATAATCTGTGATAAGTAAAAACACTTTGCCGCCACCACACTTTCACGTCATAGGGTCCAATAATTGGACCAAGAAATGGTCGAGTGTTGAGACAGCAGTGATTTAATGGTTCCCAAAGTTCTACTTACAGGTCCGGCGCTTTCGATTTGTTGGCCGCTATGATGCTGAAAAAAAAACAGACAAAGTAAATCCCCCGAAAAAAACAAAAACAAATAAGAATTTTTCTGGTAAATAGCATTGTCTGTATTATGAAGCAAAACTGCTTGACTAGAATTCATACTGAATTTATTTCTTCCCTTCTAGACCTGGGTATTAAATTGAAAGTTTGCGCGTAATGTGTAAACAATTTTGCCAAAATAGATCATGAGGAGTGGGTTATGAGATTCATTCCACCTGACGTCCTAGTATGTTTAGAAACTCCTAAGAACCACATAAATTCATTGAGAATTATGTGCGAGTTCCCCTTTATTTCAAGATACTTGTTAAAGACCATTTGCATTCAGTGGTTAAACATTAAAAGCCCTTTCAGAAGTAGTAACATTAAGTCTATTTTTTGATAAGCTGCGACTATAATTATTTAAGTACAACGCAACAAATGAAAATTTCGAACAATAACTAAACAATTATGGTCATGCAATAGCTAGCATTCAACCTTTTTATTTTGTCTTCTAAAGGCAAGCGAAAATGTCTCAACAATTTCTATAAATACAGAGTTTATTATAAGATGATGGAGTTGCTAACAATATTAACTCTATATCCTTCTGGTGTATTCATTAAGGAAGGGATGATTTTAAAACGTTACTACATTTATTATCTGGCGTGACAAGAGCGTGAATGCCGTGTCTATCAGTTTAATTGCTAATGGCCTTAACCCTAAAATCACCGAGGCTCTGTGTAATATCAAAGAAATATTTTCTTCCGGTCGATTTTGTATGCTGAGACCAAATACAAATAGATAAAGAGAGAGAGACAGAGAGAGAGAGACAGAGAGACAGAGAGAGAGACAGAGAGACAGAGAGAGAGACAGAGAGAGACGGAGATAGTAAGAAAAAAATGTAAAGGATACAAATTTTAATTGCGATATTGTAAGTGGGAAAATGTAAATGACAGATTGTAGGGGAGAGCTATTAAGAGAGATTATATTATATAAGAAAAATTATTTACATTGACATGGAGGTTGTTGAAGAGAAATGGACCGTATTGAGTGTTTAAGAAAAAGAAACAAAGAGAGAGACCCAGAGAGATAGAGAGAGACAGAAAGAGAAAAGAAGAGAGAGAGAGAGAGAGAGAGAGAGAAACGGTTCTGAATGCAGTAAGAAATATTCAAAGGACGCTGACATAATCTATGTAATCAAGTAATGAAAGAATTCAGTGACCCCTCACCTTTGTAGACTTATATTCAGGTCCAGTTTTGTCTCTCTAGAATAGCAGAATGAAATAACATTAGGAACTATGGGAAATATCACACAGACAATATCATACAGACAACATCATACAGACAACATCATACAGACAACATCATACAGACAACATCACCCAGACAATATCATACAGACAATATCATACAGACAATATCATACAGACAATATCATACAGACAACATCACCCAGACAATATCATACAGACAATATCATACAGACAATATCATACAGACAATATCACACAGACAATATCATACAGACAACATCATACAGACAACATCATACAGACAACATCATACAGACAACATCACCCAGACAATATCATACAGACAATATCATACAGACAATATCATACAGACAACATCATTCAGACAATACCATACAGACAATATAATACAGACAATATCATACAGACAATATAATACAGACAACATCATTCAGACAATATCATACAGACAACATCATACAGACAATACCATACAGACAATATCATACAGACAATATCATACAGACAATATCATACAGACAATATCATACAGACCATGTCATACAGACAATGTCATACAGACAATATCATACAGACCATGTCATACAGACAATGTCATACAGACAATATCATACAGACCATGTCATACAGACCATGTCATACAGACCATGTCATACAGACAACATCATACAGACAATACCATACAGACAATATCATACAGACAATATCATACAGACAATATCATACAGACAATATCATACAGACCATGTCATACAGACAATGTCATACAGACAATATCATACAGACCATGTCATACAGACAATGTCATACAGACAATATCATACAGACCATGTCATACAGACCATGTCATACAGACAATATCATACAGACAATATCATACAGACAATATCATACAGACAATATCATACAGACAATATCATACAGACAATATCATACAGACCATGTCATACAGACAATGTCATACAGACAATATCATACAGACCATGTCATACAGACAATATCATACAGACAATATCATACAGACAATATCATACAGACAATATCATACAGACCATGTCATACAGACAATGTCATACAGACAATATCATACAGACCATGTCATACAGACAATATCATACAGACAATATCATACAGACAATATCATACAGACAATATCATACAGACAATATCATACAGACAATATCATACAGACAATATCATACAGACAATATCATACAGACAATATCATACAGACCATGTCATACAGACAATGTCATACAGACAATATCATACAGACCATGTCATACAGACAATATCATACAGACAATATCATACAGACAATATCATACAGACAATATCATACAGACAATATCATACAGACCATGTCATACAGACAATGTCATACAGACAATATCATACAGACAATATCATACAGACAATATCATACAGACCATGTCATACAGACAATGTCATACAGACAATATCATACAGACAATATCATACAGACAATATCATACAGACAATATCATACAGACAATATCATACAGACAATATCATACAGACCATGTCATACAGACAATGTCATACAGACAATATCATACAGACCATGTCATACAGACAATATCATACAGACAATATCATACAGACAATATCATACAGACAATATCATACAGACCATGTCATACAGACAATGTCATACAGACAATATCATACAGACCATGTCATACAGACAATATCATACAGACAATATCATACAGACAATATCATACAGACAATGTCATACAGACAATGTCATACAGACAATATCATACAGACAATATCATACAGACACTATCATACAGACAATATCATACAGACAATGTCATACAGACAATGTCATACAGACAATGTCATACAGACAATATCATACAGACAATATCATACAGACACTATCATACAGACACTATCATACAGACAACATCATACAGACAATGTCATACAGACAATGTCATACAGACAATATCACACAGACAATATCATACAGACAATATCATACAGACCATGTCATACAGACAACATCATACAGACAATGTCATACAGACAATGTCATACAGACAATATCATACAGACAATGTCATACAGACAATGTCATACAGACCATGTCATACAGACAATATCATACAGACAATGTCATACAGACAATGTCATACAGACAATATCATACAGACACTATCATACAGACACTATCATACAGACAACATCATACAGACAATGTCATACAGACAATATCATACAGGCAATATCATACAGACAATATCATACAGGCAATATCATACAAACAATATCATACAGACAATATCATACAGACAATATCATACAGACCATGTCATACAGACAATATCATACAGACCATGTCATACAGACAATATCATACAGACCATGTCATACAGACCATGTCATACAGACAATATCATACAGACAATATCATACAGACCATGTCATACAGACAATATCATACAGACCATGTCATACAGACAATATCATACAGACCATGTCATACAGACAATATCATACAGACCATGTCATACAGACAATATCATACAGACAATATCATACAGACCATGTCATACAGACAATATAATACAGACAATATCATACAGACCATGTCATACAGACAATATAATACAGACAATATCATACAGACAATATCATACAGACCATGTCATACAGACAATGTCATACAGACAATATCATACAGACAATATCATACAGACAATATCATACAGACCATGTCATACAGACAATATAATACAGACAATATCATACAGACCATGTCATACAGACAATGTCATACAGACAATATCATACAGACAATATCATACAGACCATGTCATACAGACAATATAATACAGACAATATCATACAGACCATGTCATACAGACAATGTCATACAGACAATATCATACAGACAATATCATACAGACAATATCATACAGACAATATCATACAGACCATGTCATACAGACAATATCATACAGACAATATCATACAGACCATGTCATACAGACAATATAATACAGACAATATCATACAGACCATGTCATACAGACAATATCATACAGACAATATAATACAGACAATATAATACAGACAATATCATACAGACCATGTCATACAGACAATATAATACAGACAATATAATACAGACAATATCATACAGACCATGTCATACAGACAATATCATACAGACAATATCATACAGACAATATCATACAGACAATATAATACAGACAATATCATACAGACAATATCATACAGACCATGTCATACAGACAATATCATACAGACCATGTCATACAGACAATATCATACAGACAATATCATACAGACAATATCATACAGACAATATCATACAGACAATATCATACAGACCATGTCATACAGGCAATATCACACAGACAATATCATACAGACAATATCATACAGACAATATCATACAGACCATGTCATACAGGCAATATCATACAGACAATATCATACAGGCAATATCATACAGACAATATCATACAGACAATATCATACAGGCAATATCATACAGACAATATCATACAGACAATATCATACAGACAATATCATACAGACCATGTCATACAGGCAATATCACACAGACAATATCATACAGACAATATCATACAGACAATATCATACAGACCATGTCATACAGGCAATATCATACAGACAATATCATACAGGCAATATCATACAGACAATATCATACAGACAATATCATACAGGCAATATCATACAGACAATATCATACAGACAATATCATACAGACAATATCATACAGACAATATCAACATACAAAATCACGGATACATTATTACACTTACAATATTATACGGACAATATCATACAAACAATTACATACAGACAATATCACACAGAGAATATTATACAGACAATACCATACATAATAAAGTTATATAAAATTATAGTATAGACAACTAAATATAGACTTGTTGTAAAGGTTCATAAAATAATGTCACGTAAATGTTCAATGAACAACAGAAAACTCACACTTTGGTCTGCAGTGTCCTTTCTCTCATCTCCATCAGCTTGGTGTACCTCCTCAGGGTCAAGGCCCGTCTTTCATTGGACTCTTTGGTCAGTGGCTCGTCGATGTAAGGAGTGTCCTCACCGTAGAAATACTGCAGAGCAATGTCTGCAAAGAGTTTACAACAAAATAAACTAAAGATGAAAATGTGCACTCTACTAAAAGAATGGAAACATAGCGTGAACATAATTTTGGCATGGTACTTCCAACAATTTTACCATTGCTCTGTGAATAATTTTGTTTAGGATTATTTGTAAATTGTGTTGATATTTTTCTTTTTCAAAAATCATCTTTGGTCCCTTTTACATTTTTATTTAGTGCCTAGTAAAGATTTTAACTGTTAACTGATGATAATAATAATAATTATATTTGTATGCCGCTGCCAGCAAACATAATGTAAGCTCAGATAGTATTTAACATTGAGCAATAAGCAAGCAAGAACACGGATATAAGACTCTTTAATTATTTTGTTAGTGCTGGATGCAGTATTTTCTTCTCAAAACTACATACCTTCATCGACTTTTTTAATTTCTATCCCGGGCTGAAAGTCTATCCTGTTGTCTTCAGGTAAGAAGTTGACATACCTGTGTATGGAATGTCAGCACAACATGTGTCAGTATGAATATTTCACTAGACAAACATTTCCGATATAAAAAAAACTACTGTACGATGAAGTTAAAATGAATTAGAGTATATGTTCTCAAGGGGGTGCATTGTGGAACTACCAGCTTGGAACTAACAGCGTGGAACTACCAGCTTGGGACTACCAGCGTGGAACTACCAGTATAGAACTACCAGCGCGGAACTACCAGCTCGGAACTACCAGCTTAGAACTACCAGCGTGGAACTATCAGTTTAGAACTAACAGTATAGAACTACCAGCGCGGAACTACCAGCTCGGAACTACCAGCGTGGAACTACCAGTGTCGAACCGGCATTGAGCTACCAGCGTGGGCCTACCAACACTGACCTACGCATTAGTAGAACCACAAGTGTGAAAATACCAGCGTATGACTACAAAAAAACAAGATTCAAAATACTTTATACATTTTCAAATTAGCAACAAAGCCAAAAAAGACTCGAACCTACCTCCTGTACCACGGTGTGTAAACCTTGTTCGGGTACACTTTGAGATACTTCTTTCTGGCCTTGGCCAAGTCCGAGATAGCGATGAGCGGAAGTACCAAGTCCTTCTCGGAATGTTTGCTCTCGCACTCGCTCCCCGAGGCCCCCGAGTTACTCCTCCTGCTCTCTTTGGTGTCCATGGTGGAGCTGTTGAAGGACACTTTGGTGGACAGGCTCGTGGAGCGCCTCGTCACTGTGTTGTCCATTCTTCCTGTGAGTGTTGCCCCGGGGGGAAGGGGAAAGGGGAGGAGACGGGAGGGGAGAATCAAACATAATAATTATATAATATATATATACACACAGCAACATTTCCATAATAATTAAGATTCATTTGGAATGCATTTTAAAAGAGTTTCGAAGTATGCAAGAGCTGTAACCCGTAAATGCAAGAAGTGATTGATATATTTATCACTAATAACACAGAGCTATAATTTGAGAGACCCATGCAAGTAAGGACTACTCTAGAGAACTTCTATGTTTGTTTTATTGAGCGCAGCCTGTGTATTACATTTACGACTTTAATTAACAATTTACCCATATGTATATATGTATATAGAGATACATCATTAAATATAAACTGTAAAATAATTACACACAGAGATGTCAGGCAGTTGATAGTTCGACCAATCGCTAAAGACCAGAAGTCATGCAGCAGAAGTCACAGCTTGCTGAATGCAATCTTTGGTCACGAGACGCTGCAATCCAGCTGTGAAAAAAATCAATCCCAGGTTCCTATACAAAAATTTTTCTTCTAATACCAGATAGAGATGTCGATGTCTTCGTTTTCTGTTTATTTCTTCAGAAAAATTGTTTTATTATTACATATTTCTTTTCTAATTCTCAATTAAGTGGTAACGAGCTGTGATACATTTGTGATATATTCTATAATTTTCATCTATTCTACAATGGTCATATATTCTACAATTTTAATCTATTCTACAATGGTCATATATTCTACAATTTTCATATATTCTACAATGGTCATATATTCTACAATTTTCATCTATTCTACAATGGTCATATATTCTACAATTTTCATCTATTCTACAATGGTAATATATTCTACAATTTTCATCTATTCTACAATGGTCATATATTCTACAATTTTCATCTATTCTACAATGGTCCTATATTCTACAATTTTCATCTATTCTACAATGGTAATATATCCTACGATTTTCATCTATTCTACAATGGTAATATATTCTACAATTTTCATCTATTCTACAATGGTCATATATTCTACAATTTTCATCTATTCTATAATGGTCCTATATTCTACAATTTTCATCTTTTCTACAATGGTAATATATCCTACAATTTTCATCTATTCTACAATGGTCCTATATTCTATAATTTTCATCTATTCTACAATGGTCATATATTCTACCATTTTCATCTATTCTACACGTGTCATATATTCTACAAAATGTCTTAAATGCTACACTGTCATTTAGTTATATTTGTCACGTGACTTTTAGAGCCAGTAATAAGGACCACTTGGATTCTGCTCTCAATGTTACGAAATCATTGCATAGACAAACATTTTATAGCAAACAAAAGGGTAGAGTGTAGGAAATGTAAAATATTTGACAATAATAATAATATTCGCTGTACCTTTATATTTGATTGAATTAATGAGGAAAGAATGGAATAACGTATTTAAAATTTTAGTTATAAAGTCTATTTATTATTTCTGTCTAATCAACTCGTAACATTGTTACGATATGTTTCTCATCGTACGCCTTACTGGGTGGCCAACATCTTCCAAGGTGTTCTGTCAGATACAACCCCCCAGCCTCATCACAGTACTCCCCTCCCCCCCTCTGTTGTTGGACTTTTCATTTTTTTCATTTAAATTGTGCACCCCCTCCCATTTCCAGAAGGTAATGTGACTTATTTGTCTTCCTCCCCCCCCCCTCCCATTCTTTGGTTTCCACCTGAAAAGTCAAACCTACATCGTTATTAAATTAGCACATCGTCTTTTCTTTTGTGTGTGTGTGTGTGTGTGTTATTTAGCAAGTTCATTCATTATATCAGTATCAGTCGCCAGTTGATACAACACAGGTTATGTAAAGTCAGTGTAAAGAACTCCTTTTGTTGAAAGACATCATAGTTTTCCTGCATAAGACTTTTCGTCTTTTTTTTTTTTGGGGGGGGGGGGGGAGAGGGGGTATTTTTCAAGGTCGCAGCAGGAAACCTTATTTAGTTTGTAAACATCCAAATCCACTTCTGCATTTCGACACGTTATTCCCAAAAACAATTACAATTCTGGCTTTAAAATTTGCGGACGTTCAATGGTATATTGATAGGGTGTAATAAGACTAAGTTTGTAAGCTAGCTCTCTTTCATACGCCATACAAAGACTTTGGCATGGAATGGGTTTCCAGAATCAGTTGAGAAAAAATCTATTTAACTAACTGCACATTAAATAATCTCAAATGCCGGCTTAGACTTACGTCATTTATATGTAATACATAGGTAATAGAGTGTTTAGTAGTAAGATGTATACAAACTTTGCTTCTTACCTGCTGTCTTGGTGGCCCAACAGGACTGTTTATAGCCTAATGGTATGGTGTGAAATGGTGCGACTTGAATCCCATTGGGTGCGCAGGAATCTATTTTCACATAAATTCAATTCGTGAAATTTGTGAATTTTCAGTTATCGGTATTGATTTAGAATTTAAAGTCATTCAAAATCGCAGCATTTTTCTTAACATTAAAGAAAGTCTATTACTCTTAAGAACAAAAAGTATCGAAAACTTTGAAGCTTTTAAAGTAAACCAAAGACGGTGAAATGAGAATGTTATGAAATATAAGATTTCACAACTCACAAGAGTGACACCAACAGTTAAGTCACTAAACCTAGGACAGACTTGGAAAGAGTTAAATAAGTAGTAATAATACATAAGGCATACAATTTTAACTTAGAAATACAACGCAATACAATGCTCAGATAAACATAAGGGCGAAAAAAATATCTTATAATACACCATTGTTTGATTATTATTTGTCTAATTCTTTAGTAAAATCCATCGCCGACTTGGAGAGGAGATGGCCGCCACCAAGTCTACCAAGCCCACTAAAAGGACTAATGGACATGTAGTGTCCATTAGCCCCCCCCCCCCTCCCCAACGACCGTTAAGGTTAAGAGCCTAAAAAAAACAACAAATTTTGTAGATCCGTCCATTAATAATTAATCTTGTCAGTTTGTGTCACATGATCTATGTTATGTAGATGTAGGAAAGGTGTCGGCAACCTACGGCACGCGTGCCATACTTGGCACGCAGGGCTTTTTTCAATGGCACGCTTAAGACTAAAAAAATTGCAATTCAAGTCTCTTCTACAAGAAATTGAGTGCTAGAGCAGGATGACTTTTAGGCTGTTGGTATGCTGAATGAATTAGAAATCCCACTTTGGCACACTATTAGCAAAAGATTGCCGACCCCGGGTATAGGGTATAGAGCATTATGCCGGTCTAGGAGGTTAATGATGTAACAAGTCCTCTCGTATAACACAGACATAACTACCAACACTTGAATATTGTTTAACTCAGATTTCCAATCTATGTTTGGTCAAATCCTTTAGAGCAGAGGTCGGCAACCTACGGCACGCATGCCAGACTTGGCACGCAGAGCGAATTTTAATGGCACGCGGAGGACCCCCAATATGGCGATTCAAGTCTCTTTAACAATAAATTGAGTGCTAGAGTGGGATGATTTTTAGGATATTGGCACGCTGAATGAATTAGAAATCCTACTTTGGCTCACAATTATCAAAAGGTTGCCGATCCCTGTTCTAAACAACTAGACTTTCGCTCTTCTACTTTCAACTTACACTTGTGAACAGAATTTATCGAACATGAAACCTGTTTTAAGCATACAAAGAGATCACATACACTTCACCACTCAGAAGTAACTAAATATGTATCGCATAATACAATTAGCGAAAAGCATTCAAGGCAAGGCGCTCATTAATTAATACAGACTAATTACATTTAAAAGTATTTGTATGCTCATCTTCTTTAATTAAACATACATATAAGTAATAATTCTGAAACAAATTTATAAAAGGAGGTGGTGAGGTAGGCCAGAGCCCTCCATGGGCTGTAGCGCCACAGATGATGATGATGCTATTATGTAATTTTCGTAATTAATAATGTTTAAAAGATAAACTCCTGAAATGGACAAATAATTAATGCATGAAATGTTTATTTACAAACGTTTAACGAAAATTATTTAAATCCTCTAATAATTAAATCTAGATCTAGTAATAAATACCATAATGTCGCATTTATATAAAGAAATAATATTTTTTTTAGTAATATTTGCTTTATTACAAAACACAACTTGTTTGGCTTCAATATAACGTGGAAACTGTTTTTTAATTAAAGGGAGGTAATAAACACATTTTATTTGAGATAATATTTGTAAAATATTTCTTTTTTCTTGTATAAAATAATTTTTTTATGACTTACAATTTATAATTTAAAAATGATCTCAAACTGCACAAAACATTTGATATATTTATAAATATTATATGTCTAAAGAATGTATATGTATACTTTCAAACCTTACAATAACTACCCATTTTGTATCATTACTACGTATCAATTCCTCGTAACTTTGCAATGAAAATGGTGGTTACATACTAAATTATACAACATTAAAGGACATCTCAGATGAAAATTAATTCTATAAACAAAACAGGTGTTGGATCCCCATCTTGACGAACAAATGATAATGCTTAGACTATGGGTTCGGTAACCTAAGGCACGCGTGCCAAGATGCACGCAGAGCCTCCTTCAGTGGAACGCGGAAGACCTCCAAAGGGAAACACTCTTCTACAAGACATTTAGGGTTAGATCAGAATAACCCTTAGGCAGTTGGCACGCTGAGGGCATTAAAAATCCAACTTTGGCACGCCATTATCAAAAGGTTGCTGACCCCTGCTTTAGAGCCATGGGCACCCCCAATGCCACAGCTACATTAGATTTAGATGAAGTGACCGGCTTCTTCCTAGCAGGACTATAATAATAACAGAAAGCTAGGAAATCGTTTGCTCCACTTTCAGTACAAATTCCCCGTCAACTAAAAATGCAATATTGACCTATTAATACATTTTATTTTATAAAAATGGTATGCTAGTGCTGGGGACGGCAACCTACGGCACGCGTGCCAGACTTGGCACGTGGAGCCCTTTTCATTGGCACGCAGAGGACCCCCGAAAAAAAATTGTTTTTTAATGGCTTCTGCGTGCCATGTCATTTTTTTTCATTAGCTCTCGCTGATCTTTTTCAAATAAATTAAAACAAGTCATTATGTCGTTTGCCTGTTCGAAAGCGTTCAGTTTCAGCGGATAAAAACTAGTCTTTGCGTCTCCTGAGCTTACATCAAAAGAATGTGCCGACTATTCTACAGTTAGTTGGTTTTGTTTGTATTATACCGCAATCCCAAAAATATCGAATACAAGTGGTTAGTATCTGCAAACCATTAACTGAATTGTTTTTCGCGATTCCAATAAAATGTTATTATAAAGTATATCCTTCAATTTAACGTAAAAAAAATAGTGTGCCGCCGAAATGAACCCCCCCCCCCCCCCTCCCCGAATAATAAAAAATGAACAACAAGCTTGATCAATTTCAAAATTCCAATTTGATATTTCAATTTTATCTTAACAAGAGGATATCCCTCAAATTAATATAATATCTGTAGGCCTAGAAAGCCTATATAAAAAACGTTTACAATTATTCAAAATGTTATATTTTGCAGCGATATATCAAGGTATAAGTGTAAGTGCCCATAAAATGTCCAAAAATGACAAAAACGCTGCTGCAATGCTTGGCAAACAGAAAAGATTTGTCAAATTTATTGTAAACCACATTGTGAGGCTGATGTTGAGCTTCCATTGCATTATATATCATGAAAACTTGTGTGCAAAGATCTCTTCATTGGACTTGCGCTCCGTAATGGAAACTGTTGTTAAAAGAGTCAACTTTATAGTTTCCCACTCTTCGTTGATCTACCAGCAATTGAAATTTTTACTACATGAAATTGCAAGTGAATATGGAGATCTGCTGTTGCATAGCAGTGTTCGCTGGCTTAGTCAAGGTGAAGTGTTCAATAGATTCGTTTCGTGTCTGGAAGCAGTATACGATGTTTCTTGATGAAACAATCTTTTTCGTAATTGAATGATGAAGAATACCTGATGAAACTGATGTTTTTGACAGACATAACGACTCATTTAAATGTTGAGCTTGTGTTTACAAGGACATGATCAAACAATTCTTGATCTGTTTGGTTTCTCATTTTTACTGGAAAGAATTTGGATTGAAACTGGACATTGGACATATTTATCCGTGATATTACTGAAACATTATAGTATTTCCCCTATGTCAAAACTCATTCAGATCTATATACATTACACATAGATGAGCTTAAGAAGTACATTGAAGCACTCAAAGCGGAGTTTTCTGTCTGAAGTCTATTTTGAAATGCAACAAATTGAATTTAAAACATCCCGATTTATGGACATCAAAATTTGCCGAATTTGGGAACAAATCTGGAAGAAAGCTGCTTAAAAAGGTCGTTAGCTATACTTAAACCGTTCATTTGTTTGAAAAATGTTGCATTTGTTTTACTTTCATCTATTGGCTCAATGTACACTTGTAAACAGATTTTCTCATAAAAGATTTTCTCATACAATAAAACTTTTTTAATCCCAAAAGAAAGTCGCCTAACTCTTGAAGTTTAAGCAAGGCTCACATTAATTGATACAGACAAATTGCATTCACATTTTTTTTATCTTCTTTAAATAAGCAAACAAAATAATTCGAGATCAAATTTATTTGTTACAACTTTTAAAAATCAACAACAGCTTAAGCGTATATCTGAGCATTATATTACGTAATTGTTTTTATTATCGCAATATGTGACTAATCTGTGTTGACTTCTGTACGGTTTCTTAGTAAAGCGCCTTTTTTTATCATGATACATACATTTGATAATTATTGTTAAAATTAATAAATATAGCAGAGGTTGACTATTTGGTTGTTGGTACGCCGAGTGAGTTAGAAATTCTACTTTGGCACGCCGCTGTCAAAAGGTTGCCGACCCCTGTGCTAGTGTGTGTATGAACGTCTTTTTTTAACTTAATTGTTGTCCCCTTGTTTATTAATAATTACCAGTATTTGATATGGTTTTCAAATAGTATTCATTAATGCTGAAAGTCGCAACATATATTATATGATCAGGACATATTTTTTATCTTATCTTATATGTGACTGACAATCCTTCAATTCAGAAGATTATTGCGTCCTACGCTTATCCCTGGTTTGAGTCTATTCTTGCATTTTGATAAGTGTTTTAAATTATGTTAACTTGCTGGTTTGTTTAGGCAAGGTCGGATGCCTTTTGGGAAGAAAGTAGTTAGGCTACATATATTTATTTGTTCTTGCATATGCATTTGTTGGATCAATAAAGTATTATTTTCTTATCTTTTCTTTTTATAGTTTATATTCTCAGACGGGTGGCATGAAACACTATTAAGTGAAATTAGTCTAAAATTTCTTAGAAAAGCTTGTTGCATTAGATTTTTTTAAATCAGGAAACGTAACATTTGCGTTTTCAACTTTTAGGTTAAGTACCATGATTGCGATAATCCTCAAGCAATAATTGTTAGTTTGCATAATTCCTTATTTAGGTTTGTGAGCACGATTTTTAATATTCCATCCGGCGTAGTAGCTTTATGTATTATTAAACCTGCTCAATAGTTTGTTCTTGTACATTTATAGTTATAATATTTTCTATGAGGTTTAAATTTTGAGAAATCTCTTAGAGCTGAAACGACTTCGCTGAAATACACGAAAGCATGTTGTAATACAAGAATACCACTTTATATATATATATATATACAGAAATTATTGCGTGTGAGCAAGATTATTTAACACAACAAACAATTTCAGACATTAAACAATTACCGATGCATACAAAATTATTGTTTAATCCCAAAATGTACATTTGATATGAGGAAAATAGTTAGACATTCAAGCAGTAGTAAATCAAATACATAAATACTTCTAAAATTATACTTTTCCTAGCAAACATCTATAATTTATGTAGAAGTCATTTTAAATGTAAACAAAATATATTTCATTTGTGGTGTATCAGCTCTATCATTTTGTGGGATGGTGTAGAAATTATTATTGTATTCCTTAATTCTAAAAACTATCCTTGTCAACATATACATTTGAAATCTCTAAACCAGGGGTGTGCAACATGTTCTGTCATTGGGCCACGTGAAAATTTTGATATAACAACGCCTTCTGAAAATGTATTTACGTGATTAGTACAATAAAGCCGCACTAAAAGGCTTTGGTGGGTCCGTTTTGTGGCCCACCGCGGGACACTGGTTGTGCATTCCTGTTCAAGCCCATTAAGTCATGTGGGCCGCCGGTTGTACACCCCTGCTCAAGCCCATTGCGCCCCGCGTGCCGCCGGTTGTACACCCCTGCTCAAGCCAAAACTTTTATTAGAACAACAATGCAACAACAGTCATTGCCAAGATCAAGGTGAAATAGGATGTAGATGTCAAGGTCACACCGCTAACTTGCCGATGTTTAGGTTTTGTTATTATGTGAAGAGGTCGAGAAGTTACATTTTGGGTAACGGTCGAGGTCCGGTTCAAATGAACGTAGACTTCCGTCTGGCAAGAGGCGATTCTGGACAGCATGTCTTTACCTGCGTCATGGTTCTGTAGGACACTGCTTTGAAGACAATCAGAATAAATTCATTGAGTCATGCGCATCGGTCATGATCAAGTTGGTTATAATACATAAAGCATTAAAACCAGAAAGACCTGGAGAATAAAATTAACCATTAAAAAAAATTCTAAATGCAAAGGAAGATTCTTCTGACGTGGAATCTAGGCATGCATTGGGTTGTCTGTACTAGTCCAGAAATTCAACACTCCAACTGAGTAGCTCTAGTCACCGTTTAAGGTGCTAAGTAATTTTTTTTTAATGGAAAAAACAAAGGGTTGTTATTTCTATGCTGATCAACTTTAAAAAAAAAAGTCTAAGTACTCTAAAATCATGTGTACTTTTAAGTACCTCGGTACAGCTCTTAAATTTAAATTTTAACGATACATTGTGCATTACAGAATACATTACTTAAAAGGCTCAACAACGATTAGATCTAATACTTTAACGGGAAGTTGTAATGTTTAATGCAAGTAAAAAAAAAACAACCTATCAATGTTATATCATGCTCACATTTGCAGTTTTTTATGTTTTAACATCTCTGTTTGGTTAAGAAACCCAAGTTTTAAAAGAAAATGACAAATTTAGCTACATTTTAAACGCTGCCAACAAAATTATTCGCAACAAGCAAGAACCACTAAGGCGAATATTTGAAAAAAAAAATATAGGCCTACACTTAAGTAAACACTAAAGATTTCGAAAGCAAATCTAAATTGCTTTACCTAGAATTTATTCCTTTAAAAAAATATACAAGTCAGCAAAGAAACAAAAAAGACATAATTATTATTTCACAAATTAAAGGTTTTTTTTCTCTTCTCTTATCTTCTCTTATCTTATACATTACAGACGCTCCTTCTATAAAGAAGATTATTGCGTCCTACGCTCATCCGTGGTCCGAGTCTAGTCTTGCATTTTTATTAATGTTTTAAATGATGTTAAGTTACTGGTTTTCCTGGTTTGTTCAGATTTTTTGTTTTGCTATTTGAAATGTATTTAATTTTTTATTAACGTATGTAGGCATCGATTGAAGGCTACTTTATGTAACTGGCCTTTTTGAAATGTTTCATTATAATATTTAAATTACTTTAACTTCTATGTATTGCGCAATGAATTGTAAAACAAATTTCCTTTGTGATAATAAAGATATTTATAATTATAGAATAATTCTAATGATTGTTATATTTCATAGAAAATAAAAGGGGCAAAAATTCAAACAAAAAATGCTCAATTGTCAAAAGTATCGATTTCTGCACTGAACTATAAGCATATATAGATAGATATAGCTCAGTGGATTTTTGTAAAAATTTGTTTCTTATAACTATTGATAAGTCTTAATGAGGTCTGACCTGTTCAATAGATGAAATTTTATTGTGTTCGTGAACTTCTGGTCTATGACAATAATTTATTTTAACCTCGTCTTCCAGTTCTGGTCTCTTAGAAATATACAAAGACTACAAGATTAGTTATGAGGAATCGGTTTTTAACATCCAAAGTGAGTATTCTATTAATAAAAGCCAACGTTAGTCGCGTTAAGTTAAATTTACTTTGCTCTGTAAAATAAAATATTCTAGAGTAGTGGTTCTTGTCTATCAAACAACATGACCAATAGATACATAAAGACAAAAAACAAAACGTATTTTGCAACAAGCAATACGTTTGGGAATAAAAATAATGAATTCTTCACGTCTGGCATTCACAAGCCATCGTTTTCTTTCGGCAACATCTTTTGGAAATGAAAACAAAATTGAACCACTACATCTTTTCGTACCTTCAGTACAACCAGAAACGCAGCGCACAGATATGGTTAAATTTGCTAGTAAATAAACAAATAGGACTAGGACCGGAAATGTTGGTACGCTATAAACTTGTAGGTTCATCATGCATGCATAATCATTAAGACTTGTCAATGCGCCTTTTAAATGTGGACAACTCATTTAGAACTGATATGCATAGCCAAAAAAAAAATATAATTACAAATAGACTACGTTTACTGACCTTAATAAATATAAACATATCACCCTGAAAGCACTTATCAGTTTGTTGGAGGTTTACAAGAAAAGTAAAACATTCTTCAAGGCGTGGGCTGAAGGGCAGACAATATGTCTTCAGCTGTTGGTACAGTGATGTGTGTATTACAGTTTCCGGCTTTTGAAATGATTTCACTTGTGTACAGACATGAAATAATGCAGGCGGACTATCACAAATACTGGTGAGGTAAATGCACATTCTTCAACCATTACGAGTGTTAAAAGTTTAAGCTAACAATGAAATGCAATGTATGTAATATCTGTTTCCTTATGGCGCTTTCAGAGGGTCTTTGGACCTCATAAACATTTTTTTACTTGTTGTTGTTTTTGTATGTCCTGGTTAAGACTCCAAGCTGTTGTAATTGTCCCTAAACATAATTCATTTGTCTAAGCCTGGATCTGCCGTTTGATTGTTGTTTTTTTTATGTCCTGGTTAAGACCCCAAGAAGTTGTAATTGTCCCTAAACATAATTCATTTGTCTAAGCCTGGATCTGCCGTTTGATTGTTGTTTTTTATGTCCTGGTTAAGACCCCAAGCTGTTGTAATTGTCCCTAAACATAATTCATTTGTCTTAGCCTGGATCTGCTATTTGGTTGGTTTGCTATAGGCAAGTGGAAATTCATCAATTCCCAATTAATGTGGGTATTCTCAATGCAGGTAACGGAAATTTTCCAAAATAATTAAAAATGTTAATATGTTATGCCTGTTACTGTGTTCAATGTTACACTAAGGGGTGAAAGTAGATATTATCTTTTTGACAAAAAGTAGTATACGTTTTAAGTCTGCGTGATGCAAATAAAAAAATTTGGATAAAAACGTTCAACTAACAAAATGTTGAAAATATATAGGAATAGCCTATATTTATAAGCCACACATTATTTAAGTTTGTCTGTAGCAGACACGTAGTATTGCAAATTATAAACAAATGCGTTCCAAGAGTCATTTTTCAAACAGCCATGTCCACAATCTTTAGTCACCACAGGTAACAGTGAGCTAACGTGTCAAACTTAAGTGCTGGAACAATCCGTGAGCCCACCAATATAGTCTCATACCTTTCATATTTCTTTATCTGCATTTGTATGCGTGTGTCTGTGTGTGTAAATGCTTTCAGTTTTTGATCTACATAAAATTATAACGTATTAATTTTGTCTATGTTAAATTATTAGTTTAGTTGTTTGGTAATCTGTCAAAACAAAATGCCATAAAACTAATTACAAACATATTAATATTAATTTCATGAACAGTTTTGTTTAAGTTGATAAGAAAAAACAAGCTGCGGAATGGCCATCCCATAATTTCTCAGCTTTCTACTCAATTTACGTCAAGGCCAAAGGTGAGACAAAACTGTCTTCCGGCATATTTTACTTGGGGTAGAAGGCCACGAGACCCAAACACATTTCATCCTCGGTGCCGTGACCTTGTAAGGTGGACTGATTGTGACCTTGTAAGGTGGACTGATTGTGACCTTGTAAGGTGGACTGATTGCGCCCCAGTGTGGAGTATGTGCAGGTGGTGATGAGCTCGTCCCCAGGCCAAATTTCAACAGGCTGTTCCATACTGTCGACCAAATAATAGTTGTCAATGTCGTAAACTAACAATCTTACATTAGGTGACACACGTAAAGTAAAATTTTACATTAGAGGTGTCAATGTTGTAGGCTAACAATCTTACATTAGGTGACACACGTAAAGTAAAATTTTACATTAGAGGTGTCAATGTCGTAAACTAACAATCTTACATTAGGTGACACACGTAAAGTAAAATTTTACATTAGAGGTGTCAATGTTGTAGGCTAACAATCTTACATTAGGTGACACACGTAAAGTAAAATTTTACATTAGAGGTGTCAATGTCGTAAACTAACAATCTTACATTAGGTGACACACGTAAAGTAAAATTTTACATTAGAGGTGTCAATGTTGTAGGCTAACAATCTTACATTAGGTGACACACGTTAAGTAAAATTTTACATTAGAGGTGTCAATGTTGTAGGCTAACAATCTTACATTAGGTGACACACGTAAAGTAAAATTTTACATTAGAGGTGTCAATGTTGTAGGCTAACAATCTTACATTAGGTGACACACGTTAAGTAAAATTTTACATTAGAGGTGTCAATGTTGTAGGCTAACAATCTTACATTAGGTGACACACGTTAAGTAAAATTTTACATTAGAGGTGTCAATGTTGTAGGCTAACAATCTTACATTAGGTGACACACGTTAAGTAAAATTTTACATTAGAGGTGTCAATGTCGTAAACTAACAATCTTACATTAGGTGACACACGTAAAGTAAAATTTTACATTAGAGGTGTCAATGTTGTAGGCTAACAATCTTACATTAGGTGACACACGTTAAGTAAAATTTTACATTAGAGGTGTCAATGTCGTAAACTAACAATCTTACATTAGGTGACACACGTAAAGTAAAATTTTACATTAGAGGTGTCAATGTTGTAGGCTAACAATCTTACATTAGGTGACACACGTATAGTAACATTTTACATTAGAGGTGTCAATGTTGTAGGCTAACAATCTTACATTAGGTGACACACGTAAAGTAACATTTTACATTAGAGGTGTCAATGTTGTAGGCTAACAATCTTACATTAGGTGACACACGTATAGTAACATTTTACATTAGAGGTGTCAATGTTGTAGGCTAACAATCTTACATTAGGTGACACACGTAAAGTAACATTTTACATTAGAGGTGTCAATGTTGTAGGCTAACAATCTTACATTAGGTGACACACGTAAAGTAACATTTTACATTAGAGGTGTCAATGTTGTAGGCTAACAATCTTACATTAGGTGACACACGTAAAGTAACATTTTACATTAGAGGTGTCAATGTTGTAGGCTAACAATCTTACATTAGGTGACACACGTTAAGTAAAATTTTACATTAGAGGTGTCAAATTGTAGGCTAACAATCTTACATTAGGTGACACACGTAAAGTAAAATTTTACATTAGAGGTGTCAAATTGTAGGCTAACAATCTTACATTAGGTGACACACGTAAAGTAAAATTTTACATTAGAGGTGTCAAATTGTAGGCTAACAATCTTACATTAGGTGACACACGTTAAGTAAAATTTTACATTAGAGGTGTCAATGTTGTAGGCTAACAATCTTACATTAGGTGACACACGTAAAGTAAAATTTTACATTAGAGGTGTCAAATTGTAGGCTAACAATCTTACATTAGGTGACACACGTTAAGTAAAATTTTACATTAGAGGTGTCAATGTTGTAGGCTAACAATCTTACATTAGGTGACACACGTAAAGTAAAATTTTACATTAGAGGTGTCAAATTGTAGGCTAACAATCTTACATTAGGTGACACACGTTAAGTAAAATTTTACATTAGAGGTGTCAATGTTGTAGGCTAACAATCTTACATTAGGTGACACACGTAAAGTAAAATTTTACATTAGAGGTGTCAAATTGTAGGCTAACAATCTTACATTAGGTGACACACGTTAAGTAAAATTTTACATTAGAGGTGTCAATGTTGTAGGCTAACAATCTTACATTAGGTGACACACGTAAAGTAAAATTTTACATTAGAGGTGTCAATGTTGTAGGCTAACAATCTTACATTAGGTGACACACGTAAAGTAAAATTTTACATTAGAGGTGTCAATGTTGTAGGCTAACAATCTTACATTAGGTGACACACGTTAAGTAAAATTTTACATTAGAGGTGTCAATGTTGTAGGCTAACAATCTTACATTAGGTGACACACGTAAAGTAAAATTTTACATTAGAGGTGTCAATGTTGTAGGCTAACAATCTTACATTAGGTGACACACGTTAAGTAAAATTTTACATTAGAGGTGTCAATGTTGTAGGCTAACAATCTTACATTAGGTGACACACGTAAAGTAAAATTTTACATTAGAGGTGTCAATGTTGTAGGCTAACAATCTTACATTAGGTGACACACGTAAAGTAAAATTTTACATTAGAGGTGTCAATGTTGTAGGCTAACAATCTTACATTAGGTGACACACGTTAAGTAAAATTTTACATTAGAGGTGTCAATGTTGTAGGCTAACAATCTTACATTAGGTGACACACGTAAAGTAAAATTTTACATTAGAGGTGTCAATGTTGTAGGCTAACAATCTTACATTAGGTGACACACGTTAAGTAAAATTTTACATTAGAGGTGTCAATGTTGTAGGCTAACAATCTTACATTAGGTGACACACGTAAAGTAAAATTTTACATTAGAGGTGTCAATGTTGTAGGCTAACAATCTTACATTAGGTGACACACGTTAAGTAAAATTTTACATTAGAGGTGTCAATGTTGTAGGCTAACAATCTTACATTAGGTGACACACGTAAAGTAAAATTTTACATTAGAGGTGTCAATGTTGTAGGCTAACAATCTTACATTAGGTGACACACGTTAAGTAAAATTTTACATTAGAGGTGTCAATGTTGTAGGCTAACAATCTTACATTAGGTGACACACGTAAAGTAAAATTTTACATTAGAGGTGTCAATGTTGTAGGCTAACAATCTTACATTAGGTGACACACGTTAAGTAAAATTTTACATTAGAGGTGTCAATGTTGTAGGCTAACAATCTTACATTAGGTGACACACGTAAAGTAAAATTTTACATTAGAGGTGTCAATGTTGTAGGCTAACAATCTTACATTAGGTGACACACGTAAAGTAAAATTTTACATTAGAGGTGTCATTGTTGTAGGCTAACAATCTTACATTAGGTGACACACGTTAAGTAAAATTTTACATTAGAGGTGTCAATGTTGTAGGCTAACAATCATACATTAGGTGACACACGTAAAGTAAAATGTTACATTAGAGGTGTCAATGACGTAAAGTAAAATTTTACATTATAGGTTTCAATGTCCTAAATCAACAATTTTACATTTTAGGGGGTTGTGTGGCCAGTACTTTACCCCAACTTAAGTCATGTACCCATCAGAGCTCGGTAGACTTATGGACATCATCCAGACCCCGGAACAAATCCTAGCCTTCATCAGGATTCGAACCCAGGACCTTCGGTACGCCAGACAAACGCGCGGCCGCAAGGCCACCACAATGGTCTATTAGCACTGCACTAACTAATTGTAAACATAAAAATAAAATGCTATTTGCACTTACTAATTGGAAGAATATACACTGTTGAAGCTGTAAACTGGGTCATTGGTCAATTAAAAATACTCAGAGTTGTTCCGTACTAGCTTTATGCTCATCTCAGTACCTGGGAATACAATTCCTATCGAAATTGTAAAAATTGAACCAAAAAGGATGAACCTTGCTCATTTGTTCATTTGTTTAAATTAAACGCCGCATCTAATGCGACCGCTAGTGAGAGTGGACATTTGTAAACTTAAAGGTTTTACTTTCAAGGTTTTATTCAGAAAATATACAAATATCAAGCCAAGGAATATAGTATAACGCCAATGTAAAAATGTTAAGGTCTACCGGCGTGATGCATGTGGTTCCATGCCGAGGTCACGTGTATCGGTCCCTTCAGCAGGTTCCTCGTGCAGCCTCGGGTGCACGTGCTGGTCACTGTAATGGAAGGACGTCCTGGTGGTAGGACAAGAAACTGGGAGCCGGTCACTAGGATTGCAGCATCGTGCTTTCTCCTGGTCAAAAACAAACACATTACAGCAGTTGGCATGTTTCACGTGATAAAACAAATCAACCTAGATGTAAACTAATATTGCTTGCTTGATCTATTACCAGACCAACAAACTCACAAGATTGGTGTGTAGTAAATTCTCAAACCGGAAGAGTCCACCATCTTGGATTTCATTGCCTGGTTATTCCAATGGGCCTTCAACGGAGAAATAGATACAGCATATTGGTATGTGTTGAGTTTCATAGGTAAGATTTATAGGAGAAATCAACATAAAGGTTATGTCTATGTCTAAAGCGGTTGTAGGTTTAGATGTGAAGCGTCTAGATAAAGGTTTGATATTCCTAAGTAAACTTTTGATACGCCCATATAAAAATTTGATAAAGATACGCCTATGCTCCACTAGGAGTTGATAATGGCGAAGAAGATGAAGAAAGGGCTTATGTATATGACTTAGTTCATGGGTTTGAGCCTGAACATATTAAAATTTCTACAGAAAATTCAAATTCGTTCAAAATGGTATTTTTAAATACTAAAAATTATTAATCAATAACAGTTATAATTTAAATAACATAGTTTATTTTTAGGTCTATGCATCAATCTTACTTGTAAGGCAACTTTCTTGAAGCCGTTATAACCTATCCTTATACCAGCCAATGGATGGGCACACTCACCTAGCCTGCCTATTGCCCATGTGCCCAAGAAGTATCGGCAATCAAGGGTGGGTAGAGTCCCACATTCAAATGGACCAAGTTTAATAGGCTGGATATCTAAAGGCAGACAATGTTCACATGTATTTTGGGAGCATGTATAGGTTAAGGCAGGGGTCGGCAACTTTTTGATAATATTCTTCCGAAGTAGGATTTCAAATTCATTCGGCGTGCTTAAGAGTCATGTTGTTCCAGCCTATAGTTTCTAGAAGAACATAACTGTCTCTCGCGTGCCAATGAAAAATGCTCTGCGTGCCAAGTCTGTCACGTGTTTCGTCTGGTTGCCGACCCTTGGGTTAAGGAATACATTGGCAAGCACAATTACAGGCATACATAAATGTAAATAACTAAACTGTATTAGTTATGTTATAGTCTAAGGGGAATAACTCAGTTAATCAAAATGTAATCACGAATTATTGCCCTTGAATGAATAATTGTCGTATTGTTAAATGCGTAGTTTAATTCTATGATGTCATATTTAAATCTTGCAATTCACGAGAATATACGAGCGGAAGTTTCGAGAGGGCATGTGACTAGAAAGAAATAGAAATCAGTCTCCCGTATGCTCTGGTCGAAGTAAGAGGTGAGGTGAAAGCAAGTAATATAAACTGGACTTAGAATATTATTAAGAGTTGTTAAAGTGTTACAAGTTATAGACTAACGCTATGAAATGTTTTCCATAAACTTGGAACTAATGATTGTATTCTTTATTCATGGATGTGATAATGTGAATTAAAATATATTTTGTGCTGCAATAACGTTGTTATTGACTATATAACTATTTTGTGAAATACAAGTAAGTAGCTACCACACTTACACTATAATACGAAAAGACTGGTGATTATGTTGATTAATGGATACAGTAAAACAAACAATTAACATAAACAAACCCTAAAAACTAAGTTTTCCCATAAAAATTCTTTATAGCATTTAAGTAAGCACTAGCCTTACACAGATTTTGCTCTTTGTCACATACAAACACACAAAGGCGAATCACCAACGTCATCGGCCCTCACGACAATCTACTCAGCGCCATTCAATGCACACAAAAAAATCAGATGGTACGGGCATGCGGCAAGGTCCGAAGACCTGGCGAAAACCACCCTGCAGGGCACAGTGAAGGGTGGAAGAAAGAGAGGTATGCAGAAGAGACGATGGGAGGATGACATCAGGGAGTGGACCGAATTGTCTCTTGTGGATTTCCAGAGGGCGGCGCAGGATCGAGACGAATGGCATGCAATTGTTAAAATCTGGTGACCCAACGACCCTCACTCGGGCTATGAATCGCTATATTAAAATAGGGTCTATATTTTTAGGGATAGAAAAATATTGCAAATGTGCTTTTATATGCTTTCAATATGAATTCACATTATTACGTGTTAAAAAAAATTACAACATTTAAAATGATTGGAATACATACAGATTATACAGTTTTACCTCTACAGCCGTACAGAACTGTATGATGCAGTATCTCGGTGTTGTCCACTACAGGTTCAATAGCCACTATATGGTAGTCTCCAGGACCTATCCAATTATCAAGATCAAACAACTGGCACATGTAGGTCGTTTTGTTCACAGGTACAGATGTATTCTTATCAATACGCAGCTGTATGCCTTTAACACCTTGGAAACAAACAACAACAAAAAAAGTACATCTTTGTCCTACTTTCATCACAGGGCCCTCGAGAGAAAAAAAAAGATGCCGGTACGAGATCTTTTCTGGGCCCCACCTCCGCCCCCTTTTTTTTCTAACACTTGTCATATCTAGATGATTTGAAAAATCAGGAATCTTTTTAAAAGGTCTGTGGACCATTTTGTGAAACTGTCATAAGTGTTACCATTTACCATTAGAGTAGGCCTAATCATTTCAGTCACAGCCTTACAGGTCTATTACACAAATTCTTTAATCAAGTAGGCCTACATATTATAGTTCTTAGTTTAAATTATTGTAATTGTTCATCCGCTTCAGAAGGCCTATTGATCTTGTAAATAATATTACAAAGATGTGTAAAATCGGAAAAGTGACTCTCACTGTTGATAGATAATTTATGTCCTCTAGTGTTTCTAGGTTTAGTGATTTAACTATTGGTGTTACTCTTGTCAGTTGTAAATATTCACCAGTAATGTATGTTGTGTAGTCAAATGTAAGCTTAGATCTGCTGTGGCAATACAGTTGACACATACTTTTTTATTTACAGACTCTTCCCAAAATACATTTTGTTAAATGACACAAAAAAAAAAAAAGTGTTTTAAATGTTCAAGACATTTGTATACAATTATGATTATCTTCAATCTCCCCTCTTGGCTACCGCACAGGAAATCATTAAAGTGTAAAACGATCGACTAACAGCTTTGACTGCCATACTACTAATACTAGTAAGCAACGACATAGAGTAATTAGGCCTAGGCTACTAAGCTAACAGGGAGAACTGTAAGGCAAATAGGTCTATATTTGTAAGTGTCTCTGGTTAAAAAAAATAAAAAAGATATCCTAAGTGCTATCGAAAATAATTAGGTCCTATATTACAATTAGAGGCTTCTTTGCACATTTAACTAAATGTTCAAGTACTCTAGGGGTCGGCAACCTAAGATTGTGTGCCAAACTTGGCACACAGAACGATTTCAGTGGCACACGAGAAACCTCCAAGAATATTGTGAAAAAAACGTATGTCAGTGGGTGCTCACTGCTGCATTGCGAACTACATGGGAATCACACTGGACGTCATCTGTTTTAGTTCAGGAATGTTTGTATGCAAAGCTCTCATGCGATCTGTGATTGACTCTATTGCTAAGATAGTCAATTGTATATAGTTTCTCAAGTCCCTTCTAGAAGAAAGTCATACGGATTATAGGTAAAGTCTTGGATAGATTCGTTTCTTGTCTGGAAGCAATTAAGATGTATATTAATGAAAAAAAATCCATTATTGAATGAGGAGAACTGACTGTTGAAGCCAATGTTTCTGAATGACATGGCGACATGTTTCAGTGAGTTAAACTTCCATTTACAAGACTGGGTCGAAAAGCACTTGAAGTGTTGGGCCACTGGAATTCATTTGCATTGAAACTGGACATATCCTTCCGTTTAATCAATTTCAAAACATTTAACTCTTTCCCTAATTTAAGGCAAATTAAGATAGATGAGCATTTTCAGAAGTACACTAGTTATATTAAAACAATAACCTCGTTTGGTATTATTAGCCTTAGCAAATTAATTGAAGGGAGATAATTAACCCTTTTTTCTTTAAATTAATATTTCTAATTTGTTTCTTTTTTGTTTCCTTTTAGAAAAATAATTGGCTTTATTACAACTCTAAAATGATCAAATTACACAAGATAGTTAAAAATTATATGAATATTTTATTACCAAAGATTGTATATTGACATTTTAAAACATTGCAATAATTACCCAGTTTGTATCATTACTACGTATCCCTTCCGCATAACTGCAATAGTGATATTTAGTTTGTGCTCCATCTGGGTTAAAATAATATTTCAACGTAAATCTCAGTTATTCTCGGATCAAATAAAAAAGACTTACAGGCTATAACTTGCGTAGTTGCTCATTTAATTTTAAATTTTAATATTCATGGGCCCCTTAAACTCTTATGGGCCCCGGTACGGCGTACAGGCTGTACGCCCCTCTTGTGGGGCCTGCTACATCATAATCTAAGGCATAGGTTCTCAACGGGTGCGTTATCGCCCCCCGGAGGGGGGGGCGGTGAGAGGCCTTAGGGGGCGCTGATGTTCCCGGGGGCGATTGGGGGGCGGTGAAGGGCAAGTGGGCGGTTCAAACGTACCTGATATAATGTGAACACCTCAGCTATTCGAATCGATGACTTTTTGAATGAAATGTGATTTAAACGCAAGTGCAGCTAAATATCTGATATCCCCCAACAGTAGGCCTACATACTAATAAGAATAAATAGGAACCGCAATGATTTTACGATGAAGTAGAGGTCAGTATTTGGCAAGTATGGTGTGCGGCCGGCTGGTCCTGTGGTTAGTTCACCGACTGTCAACCCTGCTGAACGAACCCTATTAACATAAATAATGACTGTCACCCTAACATCTGTTAATGTTAATTATATTTTGATCTCAGTGTTACCGAGATATACTTTAATGCATTTAAAGGAAACGAAAGCTAGTAACTATCATAAAGTGAAATAGATACGTAGTAATCAGACAGACTGGGTAGTTATTGTGATGCTTAAAAATATATTTATAAATTCTTTGATCATTTAATATTTATATCATTTTTTAATACTTTTTTACATTTTGATCATTTTAAAGTTATAAATTGTAGGGTATTTTTTTTATAAAGTAAAAAAAAAACATCAACATTATAATTATTAGCTCAAAAGAAACGGGTGAATTATCTTCCTGAAATTAATAAATGTTTCCATATTATTTGATTCAATAATGATTAATAAATAATGAATCAACAAGTTCTGTTTTGTAATATAACAAATATTACTGATTAATTATTATTTCTTTATACACATTCAACATTATGGTATTCATAACAAAATTTAATTATTAGAGGATCAATATAATTTACTTAGACAAACTACTAGCAACACACCAGGCAAACATTAATTTTGATTTTTTTAAAGCCTCTTCTTTAGGTAATTTTTTGATCTTTTAATTCTTACATTATGTTTCCTTTTCAGTTGCTATAAAGAAAATAAATAAGCACACAAAAAATGTAGTCGGACTAAAAACAATTGCGGAAACTATATTGACCCTTTAACTTCCAGAGGGGGTTGGGGGGAGTGGACACTAAAAAAGAGTTGGGGGGGGGGCGGTAAGCGGAAAAAAATTGTAAAAGGGGGCGGTGAGCCGAAAAAGGTTGAGAACCTATGACTAAGGTGATGGGGACAAACTGCAGCTGTGCTGTAGGAACATCGATTTTTTTGTTTATGTATACCTAAGGTGCTAGCAAACTATGGCTCGCGGGCCAATTGTGGCTAATTATTGTAAAAAGATTTACCTGATTCACTCTTCGCTGGGCAGGCGGCCAGGACGTGAGATTTGCACACGTCACGAAGCCAGTCTCTCTGGGTTTTGTAAATGGAATGTGTCACGTTCTTTAGAAGACATGGTTCTGAATCCCAGGGATCACAAATACCTGAGTGAATTTTGTTTAAGTACGCACATTTTAGAAACTCAGTAATCTCCATTTATTTTGTAAAAAAAAAAAAAAAAAATTACAACAAAAACTTAATAAATAGGAATGGATGTCTCCGTTACTTAAAAGCAAAATTTTCTTTCATGTAGTTTTAACGGGATGAGGAAATAAAATCTGAGTTTTTTTTAATTTACCTAATTCTAAGTACATTTTTATTATGGCTGACATTGCTTTTTATTTAATATGGATGTAAATTTGCCATTTGTCAGCTAGACTTAACACATTATTATCTTTAGTGGTTCCTAAAATTATATGGAGCATATGGCGTATCGAATGTCTTGATTTCGAATTCTGGTGAAAACTAGATATATTTCCCGGATCTGGAGGGTGTCCATGAGTCTTCCCAGCTCTAAAATGTACCTGAGATTTTTTTTTTTTAGAAAGGTAATGTAGGCCGGGCATTGTGCTGGACAGACACTCTCCAGGTATGCTGTGGTCACGGAAACTGTTGAAAGCCGGATCCATTTGGTCTGCTGGAAATACTTTATTTATACATTTATTTATTTATACATTTATTTATTTATACATTTATTTATTTATACATTTATTTATTTATACATTTATTTATTTATACATTTATTTATTTATACATTTATTTATACATTTATTTATACATTTATTTATACATTTATTTATACATTTATTTATACATTTATTTATACATTTATTTATACATTTATTTATACATTTATTTATACATTTATTTATACATTTATTTATACATTTATTTATTTATACATTTATTTATACATTTATTTATACATTTATTTATACATTTATTTATACATTTATTTATACATTTATTTATACATTTATTTATACATTTATTTATACATTTATTTATTTATACATTTATTTATACATTTATTTATACATTTATTTATACATTTATTTATACATTTATTTATACATTTATTTATACATTTATTTATACATTTATTTATTTATACATTTATTTATTTATACATTTATTTATTTATACATTTATTTATTTATACATTTATTTATTTATACATTTATTTATTTATACATTTATTTATTTATACATTTATTTATTTATACATTTATTTATTTAAAAAAACATTGACGCTCCAGTGACTTCAAATGGGCGTGGTGTCTTTCAAAAAGTGCACCTCAAAAGAAGAAAATGTCTCCTATATCTGATATACAATATTTTTACCTTCTTGTTTAATGTAAACAGCTTAAATTTTTTTTAAGTCATTCAAGCTAAATTACCTGGATGTGTTATGTAGGATGTATTCTCTAAAGGGCCGTTCACAACCCACGTACATGTAGGATCTCCTAACTCTACACCATTGCTCTTTCCATCTCCATCAGAATCATTAGCGCACAAAGTTTTGGTCCATCTCTGTGAAAATACTTTTGGTCATTATTACACCATTACATGTATTTGTACGTTATCACAATAATACATGTATTTTGGGCGAATAAAAGGATAAGGCTAGAAAATGCGCATTAGTAAGATATAATAAATATCATACTTACATGACCTTCAGTTTGCAAGTCAAGACCAAAAGGATTCAGAAGTCCGAACCCGCCGTCCAGAAAGTGACCAACGCCTGGCCAGAGAGTGTTGACTTTGCAAGGATGGGGAACAGAATTACCGTGTGGAATCTTCTCCTGGTAGGACTTGAAACCTTCTACAGCTATTCCCAGTAGCAGGTTTAGTGTCAGGTTCCAACAAAGTCTGAAACTCGTAACGATATTTTACATTTCATTTGTTGATTTTAACTTAACAATAACTCAAAAATACATCCAGACATCGCAAAAAAGTAGAAAATAATTTATTTTGTCTGTTATGGCTCGTAAATTAATTAGGTAACCGGCGAACTTTATTCCATAGGTCCGGTGAAGCAAGGTTCGTCATTTTCTATTTCCACGGCATACTAGGGGATTGTGTGGTCAGAAAAATGCCCAGCCGCCTTTGCTTTACCCCAGCAAATGTGCGGTACCCATTAGAGCTGAATAGACTTTGGGACACTCTTCAGTCCCGGAAACAAATCCCAGAACCTTTGGTACGCCAGCCAAACGCGCTGTAATTTAACAGGTGTAAGCAGATGCACTGTAATATAGTTTACAATTAAACACATTAAATTACTGCAGATTAATGTGATCATCAATACAAGTGTTATGTCTACTGGAGTAAGTCAGCTAAGTCCCAAGCGTGACTCTAATAATTGGTAAGAGGCATTAGCTAGTCCTAAAATTGTGTTATTATGCGTTGAAATAGTCATAAACTATTTATTTATTTTTCACTCTATGGTTATGGAACACTGTGATTGTTTTAAATACTCAAATAAAAAATAGCTCCAGCCTTCAGGAAAATTATTCAATATTGTACATCAATAGGGACAAGTAAATGTGTTTAGACTTAAAGTCACATGAATTTGGTCACTTCTCTGCAAAAGGTCTATATGTTGAGATGTAATAAGGGATCTTAATACCGGTCTTTTTTCAAAACCGGTTTTCGGTTCTAGAATTCCGGTTTTCGTTTAACATCCCTAGATGTAATAAACATTGTATATCAATGAGATCGCCTTTCTATAACTATCACCTTTACATTTGTAATAAAGTTATGCTAGCAACGAAATATTTCAAAGACCATGGTAATTATAGAAAGCATTTATAAAGAATATTTACCTACAGAACATTGCCTTTCGGAATCAGAAACGTTTCTCGTCTTACAGCTAAAGACTACATCTCTGCATGTAGTTGCTGTATAAACCTTTAAGCAACTGTTCAATCAAGCTGTCTCCATGGCAATTAACAGTGAGTATGATTTAATGCAGTGAATATCCTGATTGTTTTTAAGTGCTGTGTTTCATGAACTTGGTTGCTTGTCATACTGTAAATTGAAAGTCGTTATTAAAACTAATGATAATTAGAAATCTATTGTATGACCATGAGAATTAATTGTTTGTAAACAGTTTATGGTTATATTGATTTGTATGCAGTTTACTTTTCGTGTTATTATTGTTCACATAACATATACGTCTTCTAAATGGAAACACACAGGCACGCAGACATACTAACAAAGAAACAAACAGAAAGATAGAGAGACAGAGAGAGAGAGAGTGAGAGTAATAGAAAGAGAGAGAGAGAGAGAAATAGAGAGAGAGAGAAAGAAAAAGTAAGAGACAGAGAGAGTTTCATTTTTTTTTCGCCCACCTTTTTACTTTTCCAATATTAAAAATAACATAAATGTTTCTCCTCCTTCTTCATATTACTGTGGAGACTGGAGACCCTGTTAAACACGAGGGAAAAGTCCACAATTTAACTTCACATAAAATTGTATAACATCACAAACAAGAATTACAAACAGATGACGGCGTTTCATTTGAGGTATTTAGTCCAATCCTTCAGTGAAGATTTCAAAGTAATCCCCTGCTGAGAATCTATGACCTATATGAACCAAATGCACTGTGCCCACACCAACATGGCTTCAGGAAAAACAAGATCGTGTGAAACACAATTAATAGGTTTAATAGATGACTTGTTTAAAGGATCATCAATCAAAATATAATTACCTTTTTTGTTTTGTTTATATATATATATAGGCTCCCGGGCTGTTTGACAGATCGGCACAAAAGTTAAATGTATAAATTGGAAACGTCCTCCAAAAGAATTTTTTATTTTATAAACAATAATGCTTAATTCGTCAATTTATTATGTTTAATAAACGTAGGCCTATTACAAATCACCGTATTTTAAGGTTTTAAGCTGAGCGCCATTTCAGAATAATGTCCCTTTGAAATTCTTTCACATGTTGCTATGTTGAACGCGAGGTCTTATCGGGTTTTCCCAATTCACGCCTTCTTTTTTTTTTTAAAGTTACACACTCTCTTTTAACTTTTAACAAAACACATTGTAGAGTCTAATCATTAGTTTCTTCGTTATTTTGACAGGCATAATCACTAGTTGAATAACCAAATTGATGATATAGATCTATAGATCTCGAATTTTGAAAACTATTTAATTTGATAAAGTTCACCATACTAGTTTACTATTTTAAAAAAATGCTTTGGCATCCCTGGTCCTTTACATCTGGATTCAAGACTTTCTGATAAGTAGATAAATGGCTCTAAATCTGCGCCATTTTCTTTAAACTCAGCAGTTCTACAAAGAAAAGGTTCTACTCACCTCCTATTTATTATTTATATTAGTCATTTTTAGAATGAGTGTTTGTAACGAAAAAATTTATTTGACTCAGGTCGATTGCGTTGTAATTAAAATGCAAGTGTTATTTTAGATTGTCGTACATCTTGGTTTGACAAAGAAAGGGGTATCTTGGCGAAATATACTCCGTAGGAAATATACTAAGATTATAACTTTAAAAACAAACGGTAAACTGTACAAGCAATGTGTCAAAATACAATTCATGAGAGAAAACGCCTTTATGATGCCATTATCAATTATATAAGTTATTTCACACACTATAATATTATAGTCCATGTTTTTATGCAATCGGTTAATATCCAATTGTCTATAAATGACAAGACAGTTATATGGCTAGGCATATACAAAAGCCTAAGTTCATAATACTAGGCCTAGTTGATTCGCAAAGTGCACAAATGAGAGAAGGAACTTTCATATTCTATACGGCCACAAGGCAGGTTGTGCGAAGATCTGTAACCATAATGGCATACAAAAAGAATAATTATAATCTCACCCTCCTTGTCAGTAAACCAGTTGGTCCACGGCTACTTATTCCGTATTCAGGTAATATCTAAAGTAAACCAGTTGGTCCACGGCTACTTATTCCGTATTCAGGTAATATCTAAAGTAAACCAGTTGGTCCACGGCTACTTATTCCGTATTCAGGTAATATCTAAAGTAAACCAGTTGGTCCACGGCTACTTATTCCGTATTCAGGTAATATCTAAAGTAAACCAGTTGGTCCACGGCTACTTATTCCGTATTCAGGTAATATCTAAAGTAAACCAGTTGGTCCACGGCTACTTATTCCGTATTCAGGTAATATCTAAAGTAAACCAGTTGGTCCACGGCTACTTATTCCGTATTCAGGTAATATCTAAAGTAAACCAGTTGGTCCACGGCTACTTATTCCGTATTCAGGTAATATCTAAAGTAAACCAGTTGGTCCACGGCTACTTATTCCGTATTCAGGTATATCTAAAGGTCATTCCCTCTAGTTGTCACCTGGGGATGCACTTTGTATGAGATGATAACTCCCCCAATAAACATTAGAAAATTTAAATAAGTTAACACATTTAATAGAGCGTTGCGTAATTATAAGCAGAAACATAACTGTGAGTCAGAAATTCGAGCAAGGATTGGGATAGCAATGGTGGCAATGGCTCGCCTAAACAGAATCTGGACCAGCAATAGCATTAGTCTCCCAACAAAGTTCATACTAAAATAAATGCATGTGAAAAATACTTCGAATCTCCTACGCAGAACACAGGACTAATGAGTATGTCTGGTACAGAATATCCTCAATTGCAAGCCCTCAAGAAAACATTATGACAACAATCAAACGGCGCAGACTGACATGACTCGGACATGTGTTGCGGCATAATAGCCTGCCAAAAACAATCCTCCAAGGCACTGTAGAAGGTGGACGTCGACGAGACCGTCAGCAGAGATGCTGGTTCGACAACATAAAATATTGGACAAGGTTGCAGTTGACTTAACTATTGACAACTGCTCAAGATAGGCAAAAATGGAGAAAATTGACTGCTGAGGTGTCTATTCGCTCCCCCAAACGACCACAACGGTCAAGGAATTGATGATGATGATGATGAACTGAAAATACGCCAAATGTTTAAAGTTTGATGTAGAGTCTTTAAAAAAAAATTAAAGTTAAATATAATACAATTTGACAATCCACCAGGTGCTGTACGTAACGCGACAAAGAGCCGCAGTTGCCCAACCATAGTGTTTTGTAGTTTGCTTTTAATACTAAGGGAAATAACTTAGTATATATTTTAATACAACTAGAATTACATGAATCACGTCCCCTACCATCATATTATAATTAATATCATTATGAAATGGGGCTAATAATCATTTCTTGCACAGTCAATCAAAAGGCTTAGACAAAAGAGGTTGCTCTAGAACTATGGATCTGCCTTTATTGTACTAATTATTACTAATATGATATGCTTTAATTCAAGACAATAAAAAATTAATAAACAATGAATAGGAATAGGAATAGTAATTCATTGTTTCTAATTAATCTTCACTTAATTCTCGTTTTAGCCAAGATAAAAATTTTCTACTAAAAAAAAAAATTAAAAAAAATAAATTTGCATCTGTTCCCACAACTCATCAATTCTGTTATGTTCACTAAAGACGGAAGTTATGATGAAAGAATTGAATTGATCCACTGTAATTGTTCTTGAAGAAATCATTTTCTTTCTTCTTGACATATATATTTTATTTTTATTTTTTCTTAACATACCATAGTTTAATATTTATTTAGCCATTCGATTTGTTTACAAAAAATCCAACGATGCTTGATTATTTTTCTTATATCTTGATTAGAAAATAATTAGTAAAATTAGTTTAGGGGTTTAAAAAAATATCCAAGTCTGTCCAATAAAAAAAACTTATACCTGTATTAATTTTAACATGTGGAATCTTAAAATTAGTTTAATTATTTATTTAAGTGCAAATTTTGAAGTAAAAGTAAAGATGTTAATTTATGCCCTTTTTAAATGCACTATTTTTTTGTACGTCTACTTTTTATTTCTTTATTTTAAGATGTGTCGTGTTATTTTTAGTCACTATATTTTACTACACATGTGGATTATATTCACAACGCGTCTTTCACTTTTAAAAAAAGTATTATTAATTTATGAAACAATAAGTGATCATATTAACATTGGCTTAATCATTTTTTTTTTTATAGTTTTTACTCATTATTAATTTATTGCTTATATATTTTTTTCCTCTGAAATCTATGGAATTAGAATTTATACTCACAGACCGATGCATGGTATTTACTCCTTTATGCACGTAACTGAGTTTGTGTGTGTAATGATTGTAGTGTACCAAGTAATGATTGTAGTGTACCAAGTAATGATTGTAGTGTACCAAGTAATGATTGTAGTGTACCAAGTAATGATTGTAGTGTACCAAGTAATGATTGTAGTGTACCAAGTAATGATTGTAGTGTACCAAGTAATGATTGTAGTGTACCAAGTAATGATTGTAGTGTACCAAGTAATGATTGTAGTGTACCAAGTAATGATTGTAGCGCACAACATAATGTTTGTAGTGCATTAAGTAATGATTGCAGTGCACGAAATAATGTTTGTAGTGCATTAAGTAATGATAGTAGTGCACCAAATAATGATTGTAGTGTACCAAGTAATGATTGTAGTGTACCAAGTAATGATTGTAGCGCAAGAAATAATGTTTGTAGTGCATTAAGTAATGCCAAGTGTACCAAGTAATGATTGTAGTGTATTAAGTAATGATTGTAGTGTACCAATTAATGATTCTAGTGTACCAAATAATGATTGTAGTGTACCAAGTAATGATTGTAGTGTACCAAATAATGATTGTAGCATACCAAATAATGATTGTAGTGTACCAAGTAATGATTGTAGTGTACCAAGTAATGATTGTATTGTACCAAGTAATGATTGTAGTGTACCAAGTAATGATTGTAGTGAACCAAATAATGATTGTAGTGTACCAAGTAATGATTGTAGTGTACCAAGTAATAATTGTAGTGTACCAAATAATGATTGTTGTATACCAAGTAATGATTGTAGTGGAATAAATAATTATTGTAGTGCACCAAGTAATGATTGTAGTGTACCAAATAATGATTGTTGTATACCAAGTAATGATTGTAGTGGAATAAATAATTATTGTAGTGCACCAAGTAATGATTGTAGTGTACCAAGTAATGATTGTAGTGTAACAAGTAATGATTGTAATGTAACAAATAATGATTGTAGTGCTAGTACTTTGTGGTGCTTTTGCCTTTACTGTAAGATAATTCCCCCTGTATTGGAACGGGCACCATTTCTGCTATTGGTTAAAGGTTTTAGCATGTATTTACCTAAATAAGACGCAAGTGTTATTGTTTTAATGTAGTTTATTATGTAATATTTGTAGTTTACTATTAAAGAACGAGCTAGTCTTAAAAGCACTTTGAATGGTCGAATATATTATTATTTTCCATCACCAAGTCTGTCAACAATATTTTGAACACTTACGATTGTAGATTGCATATCGTAAAAATGTCCATCCAGTAAATTTCCTGTGAATTTCTTTATTAATATTACATAGATTACATTAAATACCATAATAGTAAGTAAAGTATCCCGTCAGACCAAATTGATCCATGGGGCCAGTAAAGCAGCGTTTACCAGTTTTTGTGGCCAAGGCATACTAGGTGATTGTGTGGCCAGCACAATGCATTAGTCGTCCTCACTTTTACCCCATCTAATGTCAGGTACCCATCAGAGCCTGTAGCGTAGCCAGGGGGGGGGGGGGGGGATGGAGCAGGGGGAGCGGCATTTTCGAAAACAAGGGCCTTTTCGGAATTTTTTTTTTTTTTCATTAATTCATAATTTTAACAAACCACGAAGCACAATTTATGCTGTTATCTATTTTTTTTTCTTTAAAATGCATTTCAACAATTTAATTTATTACAATCATTTTGAATCATTCAGCGTGCCAACAGCGTGAAAGTAGAACTGATCAACTATATTGTTTTTGTAAGACAATTGATTTAGTGACATAGCAAGACCAAGACCAAAAGAAAAAGGAGCGGAATAGAGAAAATCATTAAAGCGTTTTATATTTAATTAAAAATTAACCTGTTTGTTATTATAAAGTTTTTAAAAATAAAATCCATTCATAGCTAATACAAAATTTCATTACTCAACTTACACATTAATAGTTATCAACATTTAAATTTAGTTGTCAAGAAATTATTCTTGTATATTATATATTTATTATAATGTAATTAATGTTTGATCTCAGCATAACTGAGACTTAGGCCTACTCATTATTTTAACCCGGAGGGGAGGTAATTTCTAAAACTCGCGATAAGGAGGAAGAGATACATAATAATTATCCCCTGCTATAGAGCATTCGCGTTGATTCTATAAATACTTTTCTATACTATATGTTCATCCCGAAAATGAGCAGTAGATGCAATCAATTTTGCAGAAATTCCCATCACTATTAGCTGTTAGAAAAAGAATTGTGAATGGTTAAATAAAACTGCACTATTATACAGTGTGAATCCTGAGGCACAGAGTTTTCTCATATAACTTGATACGTACAAATTCTTAGTTATTCTATTAATCTGGAAAAATTGCTAAAAGTGGGGCCTTTTTCCTTAAATTTCGCTCCCCCTAGCGTCAAAACCTGACAACGCCACTGATCAGAGCTGTTTAGACTCGGGGACACCCTGCAGACCCGGGAAAACATTCTAGCCTTTATCAGGATTCGAAACCAGGTCCTTCACTACGCCACCCGAAAGTGCTGCCGCGGCTCGGCCCTCCCCCCCCCCTCCCCAAATACCATAATATTGTAATTAAATATATATCAGATCTGCAAATTGTATGTTTCAAAGTTCATCAAAAGAACCAAACGTGTTTATAAATTCTTGTTATTCTTAGATAAAGACATACTTTATGCTGTTAGTAATCGAGAATCGTCTGGGTGGTGTAGACCAGGGGTCGGCAACCTATTGCTAACCATGTGCCGAACTCTTTCTACACCATTCAGCGTGCCAACAGCCTGAAAGTCAACCTGTTGTACTTTATTTTTATTTTTATTTTTATTAAACATTTATTAAGCGCCGTAACAAGACCGAGGTCAAAAGCAAAAATAACTTTATAGAGAAAATCGTTAAGAGTTTTAAATTTAATTTTTAAAAAATTACGTTGTTGAGATTATCATCTTGTTTGTTTTTTTCTATATGCCTTTATAACAACAGCATAATTTTATTAATTAACTTTCACATTAATTGTTAATCTCTAAAACTTTAATTTAGTTGTCAGGCCTAGCACCTGCTAAAATTCATTTTTTTTACCATTAGGAGGCGCTAGGAGTTCTTTTGAACTCTTGTGGGCATTTCGGCGTTTAAATGTCACATGGTATCGGCAACTTCACTAATACCCGTACTGACTTCCCACCCCGAAAGGCGGGTCATCAGTCGTGGATCAGCTAGTTCCGCCCTCTACACAATCACTCTTACGTCAAGCATGAGAGCCGAGTGTATACCAGCTGTAGTCTAGTCCGACCATGAATGAGAGCCCTTGCGAGAAAACAGCAAGCTCCTTTCTCGCAAGGCTCGGACAACATACAGAAACCGGGTGTATTATCCATGCCGTTCCCTCCAGGTGCCAACTTAACCGCCTCCTGAGATTAGAATGTACGATTCTCTGATCCTAGTCAGAGAGCCGAGAATCGATCACAGTGACAAGATCCCCCCACTTTGTGTGAAGATGCCAGATTCGAATTATTATATTTTGATCTCAGCTTATAAACTGAGATTTTCCATTAAGTTATCAACTAGTGAAAATGAAGAACAAGAAAGTGCAGTTAAGCAAATTAGATAAATAGTAATCATACAACATTGGTAGTTAATGTCCTGTTTAAAGTTTAAAAATGGGTAGTCGTGGATGTGCGCGACCGCCAGAACACCTAAGTTAGCACTTCCAATGCTATAGGGAGAGATAAGCAAAGACATAATTTTTTGGCCAGCAAAATATTGTAGCCAAAATAAAATAAAAAACGAAAGCCAAATCTAAATAATCATTGTTTTAAATTTCAAATCGAAAGTTATCTCCTTTCTAAAGTTAAAAAAAATATTTACAATATAAAAACAATGTTAAGTCTTTGTGTGTCTAGTAGTAGTAGGCTAGTCAAGTTTATTGAATGAATTTATAATTATAATAGCCTACTAAGTGTCTAGTTCGGAATAATTTTAGGTCTATATATAATTTTTAAGGTAGGCATACTTATACATTGCTTTACATAATACTTTAGACTTTACTGTAATAGTATTTGTAATTTTCGTAGCACTATTAACAATTATCAATTATCAATTATAATTATTTAGCCTATTTATAGTAGACCTGTTGCCTATTAATATAGTCTAGGCCTATTAAGTTTTATTAGGGCTATTATTAGTATATTATTATTAATAGTATAGAGTTACTATTTACTATAGAGTTGTCGTAGACTGGTGTAGACTATCTGTAGCCTACGTCTGTCAGTGTAGGCCTATCAGTATCAGAAAATAATTGAATTAATCATGATCATGACCGGTAAATTATATGTAGGCCTAGCCTAGACTAGGCCTATCCAGTTTGAGTTATAATTTATAATGTATAATGTAATAGTAGGCCTTCCCTAGCCTATCCAGTTTATCCACTATCATTTATATTAAAATCTAGTAGCCTATCATATTTAATTTAATCATATATTACTAATTTCTGCTATTTCTACGAAAATAGTAGGCCTTAGCCTTAGGCCTATAGTCTATAGCCGCGCTATAGACTATAGTGACATATATTATTTATAGTATTTATAGCCTAGCCTTTAGCATTATAGCGTAGGTATAGGTCTATGCGGCTATGGCTATGGCCTATAGGGCTATGCTATACTATATATATATATATTTAATAATGTGTAGTGTAGGCCTAGGTCTTTCTATTGTTTGAGTTTGCTTAAATTAGTTGACCTAGCCTAGCTATGTTTAAACTTTAATCTAAGGGCCTACATGTTAGGCCTACTAGGCCTATGTTAACTATGTATTTTTATTTGATGTATGATAGGCTAGACCTATTTGTAGGCCCTAACTAATTAGTATTATTGGCCTAATATTAAATCATATCAGGTTGGGAATTGGCATAACGTAGGCTATGGTACATATATATATATAGTCACAGGCTTGCTATTATTAGCCTTTTAATTATGAGCTCAAAAGATGTAACAAATAAACTAAGACTTATTGGGGGGGGGGGGGGGGGGGAGATCATGCAAGGGGGAAAAAGTGCACAAATTAGTAAAATAGCATGGTAATTCAAAACTGGTATCCCCATACTAAGTACTATTGAACAATTTATATTGTAGGCCTAATGAAATATAAATAGTGAAACAAAATTTGATTCATTTAGGCCTAATATTTCAATGAAAAAAAAACTGAACAAAAAACAAGAGGAGATGGGGTAATTTGTTGCTTATATGCTTTAATTCCTCCACCCATTTCTGTGTCTCTGATATTTGTAGTCAATATGAAATGTGTTAAACAAGTTTTAACATTTTTGTATAGAGTTTTCAATCTCTATCCTATTTTAATTAGCCTAAACATAATATAGTCAGTCATATAAAATATTGTTAGTTTGAGGGTGTCCCTAAGTCTACCCAGCTCTGATGGGTAGCCTACCTGACCTTAGTTGGGGTAAAGTAAAGGCGGCTGTGCATAGTGCTGGCCACACAATCACCTAGTATGCCGTGGCCACGGAAACTGGTGAGCGATGCGTCACCAGCCTTATTATCAGTTTGCTGTATGTAGACAGACACACTTCACTTTTTCAAATATTCAATATTGTTGTCTTAATATGAATGTATTAAAATTAATATAGGAACCATAGTAACATTTTCTTTAGGATTTCAATGACAGATTTTTTGCATATGACTGTCATTCTTTTCCAGTCCTTCACAGTCACAGTGCAAATGATGTCATCCTGAATAGTCAAACTCTGAATATGCAGTACTTTCATGCACAGTAGTGGGCAAGAACTAGTGGTAACCAGGTACCATTTGCTGTAAGTAGACAGACACACTTAACTTTTTCAAATATTCACTATTGTTGTCTTAATATGAATGTATTAAAATTAATCTAGGAAGCATACTAACATTTTCTTTAGTTTTCAATGACACATATTTTACATATGACTGTAATTTTTTTCAAGTCTCTAATATTTGTAATTAAAAAATTTTTCATTAAAAAAATTAAATGAAGATTTTTGACAACAAGAATCATGTTCAATTTAAATTTTTCCAGAAGCTGTTTAGTCAAGATTACCTCAAGTCAGCTGAACAAAAAGAGATTTACTGTTGGAATGTCCCATCTTACCCTTATGCCTGACACATCTTTCCCACTCAGAGGGAATTATGGGTCACATTTGAAATTTTTACTTCTTCTATATTATTAATGTGAGATAGCATTTTACTTTTTTATTATTATTAAATTTTAAACTTTATTTTACATGATGTTCATGCCATTTTCACTTACAATATTACATTTACATGTGTTACAATTTGTAGACTAAATAAATGATGTTGAGATGAGGTAGATGTGATGTTGAGATGAGGTAGATGTGATGTTGAGATGAGGTAGATGTGATGTTGAGATGAGGTAGATGTGATGTTGAGATGAGGTAGATGTGATGTTGAGATGAGGTAGATGTGATGTTGAGATGAGGTAGATGTGATGTTGAGTTAGATGTGATGTTGGGGGCTAACAATAGAAAGAAATATGTTTGTTTTTAGAGTAGTTTGTTTGGAGGGATTTGTTTTTATGTATTTTGTTGTTATTTATGACATTAAATTATCTTGTCATTCCTTTATTAGATTTTGTTCATTTCATTAGTTGCATTTTAAGTTGTTGTGTTGTTTATGTTCGTCTATTTATTAATTTAGCATTAGCGATTTGATTTCTATTTGGCCAGACCAGGTAGCCAAAATATCTTTCTGGGGTAAGCAGTTAACCCATAGCCTTGTGCCTCTTTTCCTGGGCCCCTATTGCCCTTCTAAATATGTTACATTTATATGTATAACCCATTTTATGCTAGCGTATAACGTATGAACAACTTATCAAATAATAAATTTTCATTTATTATATATATATGTCTTATAAGAACAAAAATTGGTATTTAATTGGAATTTAACTATAACTTTCCTTTGCAAACAAAAAATGTATTTGATCATGATTTACATGACCTTTCAACTCAAAATCCAGGTCTTAATTAAATATTAAATCTGCTTAACTCCACCCCATTTCATATGTCCCAGTTTGGCATTGACGTCTCCTTTGAGAATAGTGATGTACTTGTGTGGGAAGGACTACAATTGCAATCTGTAAAAAGAGTGGACTTTATCCTCTATGCTACTATCATTGGTAGGCTATACCCCAGGGGTCTCCAAACTTTTCAGACCGAGGGCCGCATTAACTTTGGAGAGCGAAGGTAGTCGGGGGCAGAGTCATTCAGGCACTTGTAACATAGAGACGCCAGCTTGTAGGAGATCCGGTGGTTAATGGGTAGCCAGTGCAGAGATCGGAGAAGATGAGTAGTATGCGTCCAATTCTTCTTGTTAAGGACCAGTCGGGAAGCACAGTTCTGAACACGTTGAGGCCCTGAAGGGAGGAGGTCGAGAGGCCAGCCAAGAGCGAATTGCAGTTAACCAAGCGGCAAAAGAGGATAGAGCTGACAAGCTTAACACAAGCTTCCTTGGTCAAATAGCGATGCAAATCCAGAGATGATGTTCTGCACATAGTGGGACCCCATGCCTCAATAACAATTTATGGAAGTTGATAAATTGGCAATGGGGAGCCAGAATGAGATCGAAGCCAGTTTTGCTGAGCTTGCCTTATGCGTTTTTTCAGCGGGCTGAACACAGACAGATCCCCATTGGGGCAGGTTCACCCATCTGTTGGATATGCCCCAGCCGTGTTGGCGAACCTGCCCCACTATCCCTTTTATACGATTATCAATCCATTACAGCAGCTTTGGTAGAGAAAGCGACAACGTGACACCATCAATGTAAAAAGGAGAGCCAGTGTGTATAGTTGAGAAGCTGTCCCTCAAGTCACAGGGGCCTGTGCAATGAAATCTGGAACTTGCAACAGTGGCGGAACCGGTTATCCCACATGTCCTCCATATGACAACGTATATATATATAGGGCTCCCTTCCATCCTCAAGGGACGATGGCGCAGTCTCCTTTTTATCTGCCTCTCGCCTTTCTCCTAGCTTGTTTCTCTTCACTTCTTTCTGTGAGGGTGGCTTCTGCAGCTTGAGTGCCCTCGCGCACCTTAGACCGCCAAGAGGTGCGTTCCTTAGCAAGGCTCTCCCACGTTTTGGGCTCAATGCGTGCCAGTAATAAGTCTTTTTTGCAGACGTCTTTGAAACGCAGGCAAGGGCGACCTCTCTTTCTTGTTCCGGCTGCCAGCTCTCCATACTGCAGGGCTCTAGGGATGCGTTCCGCACCCATCCTGTGGACATGGCCTATCCATCGCAGGCGCCTCTCACTCAGGATTGAGTTTATACTCATCATGTGGCTTCTCCTGAGCACCTCCACATTTGTGACTCTTTCCTGCCATTTGATGTGGAGTATCCTGCGCAGGCATCGCAGGTGAAAGCTGTTGAGCTGCTTTATTTGCTTAGCGTATGTAGCCTGTCATAAGAGGGACCGTTGAGGGTGTGGCGTTGTGGATCACTATGGGTAGTGGTGGCTTGTTGTCGTAGGATAGGTGGCGCCGATGCTGTAATCGCCCTGGAATAATGATTAAGTCTCTCATGGCTCGTTAGATGGTATAACGTACACAAACAGACAGTTCTAAGTGGTATACAAGCAAGTCTCTGGTGACGGTTATGATGTTTATTTTCATTCAATAATCCAGTGGTGAAATATATATGAATTGACACTGTAATAGCTAACACTAGAGTATGGTACTGTCATGTAATCTACCATTAAGTTACACAACTACACTGTGAAACATCTATATACTTGTCGAAATCTAGAATCTAAACATGCGGGAGAATCTGAAATGTGAGTCGTACAGACAGGCCGAGCGCCAAAACAAGACTCTAACTAAGACTAACTTCTCAGTTTTTCGCGCTAGCGTCCTAGTCTTCAAATCAAGTGATCTACCTCAATCTGGTTGGCTAATTCTATTACTTTAGATTTAGACATGATTCCGATTGGCTAGTTGGAAGACATTTCTGTATAAGGGGATGACTCAATAGAGAGAGAAGGGGGGAAGGGGTAGGCGGGGTGGGGGGTCTAGATGAAAGCACTTACTACAGTTGACAAGCGGGGTGGTAGGGGAACATAGAATAGGGGAAACGATTTATCTTCCCTACAGGGGACTTGATATAGCTATGTCAAGTGGTTCAGTGGTCAAGTCTTCCCCGAGAGGATTTACATATGTGCAAAAACTGTTTCCATGGCTCGGGAACTAGCGGGACAAAATGAATAACTAATAAGCCGCTGCTCCGTGCTCCAAACTGACACATACACTCATTCATTCAAGGTTGAGTACCATTTCCGCAGCATTAATTAGTAAACTCTGAATTGGGGAAATAAAAGAATGTAGTGAAGGTTGAGGAAAGGTGTGTAGAGTTACAGTGGCGTGAGATAGAGATGTTTATGGCGTCAGACTACTCTTCTGCGTTCTATCCTAAACTTGAGCTAATATATGATCTTACGTTCCACTATCTATCTATCTACGTGCTAATGAGTCAAGGTTGCGTCCAGAACCGTGACATAGCCCAGGTCTCGCTTCCATAGAGGAGTGTGATTAGCACACAGGCCTGGTAGACAGAGATTGTCGTCCTATAAGTGAGTTGGGCATTATCCCATACTCTTTGGTTTAACCTTGCCATTGAAGATACTGCCTTGCTGATTCGGGTTTGTATTTCTTTTTCCAGGGACTGTGAGCTTGAGATGTTGCTGACAAGGTAAGTGTAGTCCTCGACAACATCCAAAGTGTTTCCCTCAATGGAGATTGCTGGGAGGCATTCTGTACCTTGCCTCATAATATTGGTCTTTTTTAGGCTTATTGTTAAGCCAAATTCTTTGCACTCCTCCGAGAATCTACTGGCCAGGTGCTAGAGCCCTTCCTCTGTATGTGAAGCAAGAGCTGCATCATCAGCGAAAAACAATTCTCTGATTAATACGGTTTCCACTTTGCTCTTTGCACGTAGCCGGGCTATGTTATAGAGATTTCCATCAGCCCTAGTATGGATGTTCACGCCCTCGGGGCAGTTCTCAAAAGCATTTCGGAGGAGTACTGAGAAGAATATACCAAAGTGTGTTGGTGCCAGGACGCATCCCTGTTGGACCCCCCTACACACTGGGAATGGTTCTTATGTGGCGCCATGGAAAGAAAACTGTGCTGTGCATGTTGTTATGGAAAGCTACGTGTTTGGAGTACACTGGCCAGTTCTGGTGATAATGAGATCAAGCTGATGCCAGTGCCACTTGCTCAATGTATGCCATTAGTGAGTTTTTAATGGCAAAGCCAACGCCATGATGCCTTGGTCTGTCTGAGGGCAGTCCCTGTCAGTAGAACGTATAGTTTGCCTCACTTATTCTGCCATTGTTAGCCAGCCGTGTCTCCTGCAGGCATGTAATGTCGATGTTTAGTCTGTAGAGTGCCTTGTCTATGATTGCAGTTTTCCTTATATCTTCTGTTATTGGAAGGTCATTGTAGATTCCAGGGCACATGGTTCCTATATTCCAGCTTGCAAGTCGAAGCGCTGGAGACTTCTTGCTTGTTCTTTTTCCTGGTCCTTGGCTTTTTGGCTCGCTTTTTTAGTTGAGAACCCTGCTCCCCATGCACCCAATGAGGCAGGCAAGCCATGGCGGAACATCACCTTATTGGCAGGGGGCTGCTCAACTTGAGGCGTGTGGTAGATGCTCAGTGAGACGTTGCTATTTCTGCCACCGTCTGGAGCGACCCCTGGCGCCTAGCTCTATATTATATGTATATATGTATACGTATACGTATATATAATTAACCAAATTTGAAGAAATCTGAATAAAAGCGGCAAATTATTTTATCCGACACCCGTTTTTTACTATATATAGTCTATTAAAAAACACACGCGCTATACGTCAGGTTTTAAACTTCTACAGATTCAAGAACCATAGAGATAAAGACTCTAAACTCTAGGCATATGAAGATTGCCCACTCATACATGAGTCCAAATGCCCAATCCATTTTGGCAATAGCTAGTTTACGCTACACAAATTATTTTATCCGACACCCGTTTTTTACTATATATAGTCTATTAAAAAACACACGCGCTATACGTCAGGTTTTAAACTTCTACAGATTCAAGAACCATAGAGATAAAGACTCTAAACTCTAGGCATATGAAGATTGCCCACTCATACATGAGTCCAAATGCCCAATCCATTTTGGCAATAGCTAGTTTACGCTACACAAATTATTTTATCCGACACCCGTTTTTTACTATATATAGTCTATTAAAAAACACACGCGCTATACGTCAGGTTTTAAACTTCTACAGATTCAAGAACCATAGAGATAAAGACTCTAAACTCTAGGCATATGAAGATTGCCCACTCATACATGAGTCCAAATGCCCAATCCATTTTGGCAATAGCTAGTTTACGCTACACAAATTATTTTATCCGACACCCGTTTTTTACTATATATAGTCTATTAAAAAACACACGCGCTATACGTCAGGTTTTAAACTTCTACAGATTCAAGAACCATAGAGATAAAGACTCTAAACTCTAGGCATATGAAGATTGCCCACTCATACATGAGTCCAAATGCCCAATCCATTTTGGCAATAGCTAGTTTACGCTACACAAATTATTTTATCCGACACCCGTTTTTTACTATATATAGTCTATTAAAAAACAAGTTTTATTAATCGTAATATATATACAGGTTAGGGCTGTATTTTATTAATTAAACTTAATAATATATATAAGTTAGGGCTAAGTCTTTTGCTAAAATATACCCATGCCAAACTGGCAATTAAACTGGTAACCTTCTTACTACTTGCCAAACTGGTATATTTATCTTAACAACCGAAGCATGCTAACTTAGGTGTTTTCGCGGACGCGCACATCCACGATAACCTTTAAAAACTATAATTGTAAGCCAATTATATTTTTTTAAAGGAAAAATAGAAAACAGAAACACAAACGCAAATAAAAATTGGTTGATTATCTCCCTTAAATTTGATTAAATTTGATTCTATAGTTATACTGGGGGTACCAAACAAGTTATGTTTAGTAAATTAACTAATATTTCTTGTAATGTAGATTTGTTTTCAGTGAACGGATCAGTCTTGTTGGTGTAGTCAGATCTGTAGATTTGTTTTCAGTGAACGGATCAGTCTGGTTGGTGTAGTCAGATCAGTAGATTTGTTTTCAGTGAACGGATCAGTCTGGGTGGTGTAGTCAGATCAGTGGATTTGTTTTCAGTGAACGGATCAGTCTGGTTGGTGTAGTCAGATCTGTAGATTTGTTTTCAGTGAACGGATCAGTCTGGGTGGTGTAGTCAGATCAGTGGATTTGTTTTCAGTGAACGGATCAGTCTGGGTGGTGTAGTCAGATCAGTGGATTTGTTTTCAGTGAACGGATCAGTCTGGGTGGTGTAGTCAGATCTGTGGATTTGTTTTCAGTGAACGGATCAGTATGTCTTCACGTCAATGTTTGTTTGTTCGGCATCTTTCTGATGATTTTATTTGCGATAACATCGAAACTAAAAGTCACAGGTAAAAGGTCATCTATCAATAATGTAATGTAGTAGTTGAGAACGAGCTAGAAGAAATGAAAGGTTGAGTCTATTTTACCCTGTAGGTGGGTATGAAAAGGTCAGGTAGGACCAGATTTGGGTCCAGATATCTGAGTTTACAAGAGCTAAGAAAGAAGCGACTATTCTAAGAAGTGGGGGTGGAAATATTTTTAAAAATGTATTTAATGTTTTGTAACCTGACAATATATCTACACAATATATCTTTATAATATATCTATACAATATATCTATACAATATATCTATACAATAGACCTCTACAATAGATCTATACAATATATCTATACAATAGATCTCTACAATAGATCTATACAATATATCTATACAATATATCGATACTATATATCTATACAATATATCTATACAATATATCTATACAATATATCTATACACCTAGAAGTTATGATTATACGTACCATGACAAGAAATGAGACATGTTTATTCTGTAAGTCCAGGGAATTAACGATGGCAATGTTTTCATCTTTTATAACCAAAGTTGTCATCTTGATTCTAAAACTACAACAATACACAAAAACAATTTTTTAAAACCATTTATACAATATTGTTTTGTAGTTAACAGGTTTAAAAAGTAAATATTAGTCTGCATAATATTGTTTTTTTTTTAAATGTGCTTACAATACATCTAGAGCTGCTTGTCTTTATTGGGGCCTAAATTGACTAGTCTTAATGAGACGTGACCTTTTCAAATGGAAGAGATCATGAACTTCCGGTGCAATTTCCCGCCATTTCCATAAACAAACAAAAAACATGCTTTTGCTGGTGACAATTGTATTTCAACCTCGACGACCAGTTCTGGTCTTTTAGAAATACACAAAGGCTACAAGATTAGTGATGAGAAATCCGTTTTTAACATCAAAAGAGAGTATGCTTATAAAGTATTTGAGTAGACATATTTTAATATATTTTCTCAAATTATCTAAATATATCTTCTAGGCCCACGCATGTATCTTCGAAAATTTTCCGGAATTTTCCTTTTAGCACTTCTGAACTAAAACCTATTAAGGCGAGCAGGTGTTCGTTTGTTGTTGTTAAAGTTATATGAAAGTTGTTTATTTTAAATGATTGCTATAGAAGTTATTTATAATCTACCAGTGTATTGTGCACATTTGTTTTTCATCAGTTCATTCATTGTCAATAACCCTGCCCTTGAAATTCTAATTGAAACGTGTGCATAAAAGTTCAATTATTAAATTATTCCAAAATTCATAGAGTTGCTGAAGTGAATTATGTTCAAGTCAAACAAACTTTAGACAAGGTGTCTATTGACCTTTATTTTTCCTTATAAGAAAGCTAATGAATGTAACGTATATGGAAGCGCCAGCTTGGCGCCAATACACACTTTGGCGCCTAGAGCGAACCTCTCTCTCATTCCAATGTGTTAGTGCCGCCATGACCGCTGTGTTAATTTAGCGGCATAATTCGCCTCTGTGGGATTATACATGTAATTAATATTTTAATCAATAACAGAGTTCTTTTTATGTCTGCGTTGAGCGATGTTTACTTTCGGTGAAATAAATAGAAAAAAATAAACGATGTTGCTTTGATAAAGTTGTTTAATGTGGGGGGAAGGATAATAAGAATGATTGATACATCCTTGCAATTAATTGAAAACAATCTTTAAATAATACGACCGCGACCTCCCGTCAAATACACAGAAGCATTCTGGGATCGATGTTGGTAAACTCGACATATAAAAACAGCTTGCGCAGTTGAGAGATGTTGTATTATTTATTTGGATCCCTAGAGAAGTGATCTGCAACCTAAGGAACGCGTGCCAATCATGGAAAGCAAAGTGATTTTTTATGGCACGCAGGATACACCCGAAAAGTTAGATCAATTTTCTTCTACAATAAGGAGTGCTAGATCATTTTGTCTTTGAGGCTGTTGGCACTCTGATTATAGTTGGCACTCTGATTATAGTTGGCACTCTGATTATAGTTGGCACTCTGATTATAGTTGGCACTCTGATTATAGTTGGCACTCTGATTATAGTTGGCACTCTGATTATAGTTGGCACTCTGATTATAGTTGGCACTCTGATTATAGTTGGCACTCTGATTATAGTTGGCACTCTGATTATAGTTGGCACTCTGATTATAGTTGGCACTCTGATTATAGTTGGCACTCTGTTTATAGTTGGCACTCTGATTATAGTTGGCACTCTGATTATAGTTGGCACTCTGATTATAGTTGAAATACTACTTTGTTGGTACGCTGATTATAGTTGAAATACTACTTTGTTGGCACTCTGATTATAGTTGAAATACTACTTTGTTGGCACTCTGATTATAGTTGAAATACTACTTTGTTGGCACTCTGATTATAGTTGAATTACTACTTTGTTGGCACTCTGATTATAGTTGAAATACTACTTTGTTGGCACTATGATTATAGTTGAAATACTACTTTGTTGGCACTGATTATAGTTGAAATACTACTTTGTTGGCACTCTGATTATAGTTGAAATACTACTTTGTTGGCACTCTGATTATAGTTGAAAGACTACTTTGGCACACCATTTTCAAAAGGTTGCCGACCCCTGCCCTAGAATATGAAATCTTAGTAGATTATACGTAGATATAGACGTAGAATAGATAGATAGATAGATAGATAGATAGGTAGATAGATAGGTAGATAGATAGATAGATAGATAGATAGATAGATAGATAGATAGATAGATAGTTAGGTAGATAGATAGATAGGTATATACATAGATAGATTAGATAGATAGATAAATAGATAGATAGATAGTTAGATAGTTAGATAGATAGATAGGTATATACATAGATAGATTAGATAGATAGATAGTTAGATAGTTAGATAGATAGATAGATAGATAGGTATATACATAGATAGATTAGATAGATAGATAGATAGATAGATAGATAGATAGATATATAGATAGATAGATAGATAGATAGATAGATAGATAGATAGATAGATAGATAGATAGACAGATAGATAGATAGATAGATAGATAGATAGATAGATAGATAGATAGATAGATAGATAGATAGATAGATAGATAGATAGGTAAATACATAGATAGGTAAATACATAGATAGATTAGATATATAGATATTTAGATAGTTAGATAGATAGGTAGATAGATAGATATATAGATAGGTATATACATAGATATATTAGATAGATAGTTAGATAGTTAGATAGTTAGATAGATAGATAGATAGATAGGTATATACATAGATAGATAAGATAGATAGATATTTAGATATTTAAATATATAAGTAGATGGATAGATAGATAGATAGACAGATAGATAGATAGATAGATAGATAGATAGATAGATAGATAGATAGATAGATAGATAGATAGATAGATAGATAGATAGATAGATAGATAGATAATATCAACATCTATTTCAAATTCCACTAACTATTAAAAAACCACTGACATTCTAACCAAGCTTTTTAAACTTATCCGTTATCAAACTCTGTAAGTTCGTAAAATGATATTTTTTAACCCCTACGTTTCCTAATATTTTGACATGTGTTCAAAGTTGTCTACCTAATGACAAAAATTATTAAACAACTCAATCATAATAATATTCAAAATCTGAGAGAAAAAAAAATATTTCAACTTTTTTTCCTTTTTTAAAAAAATCTAGTTATTTTTATTCACTTTGTTGGTGCTGCTGAATTCATGTGTGTATGATTATATACACTGGAATATATTGTATTTGATGTATTACAAGTAAAATTCCCCGGGGTTTTTACGGTAGAAAATTAAATAGGCCTGTATAAGCTAGGCTACAGATACAAATTTCATAAACTACAATGAAATGAAAGCTATAGATCTAATAATTTTAAAAATATAATTCTTATTTTCTGAAAACATTTAGGAAAGAAATTTTAAAATAAATATTGTAATCGGGTTAAAAATAGTCAAGTCTTTTTATTGAACAAAAAGCTTAGATCTAATTGCCAGGCGTTACCGGTGGAAGAAAACTTCAGAGGCCTATAGTTATAGTCTATAGCTACAGATAAAAATGTTATAAACTACAATGAACATAAAGCTATGCTAATTTTAAAATTTTAATTATTATTTATTTAGTGAAAACGTTTAAGAAAGTAATTTAAAATAAATATTGTAATCGGATTGAAAAAAAAAGCATGTCTTTATATTTAACAAAAAGTCAGGACTGTTACAACTTGTAAGATTTTGTCCGCCTAGCTTCCCTTGGGCCTTCAAGACTTCGCCAGAAGTTCCAGCCATCGACTTTCTCCTGCAAGAGCTGAAGATTGCCCGAGTTATGATTGTTGATTCTTATATTTCTCTTCCTCGACACTCACCTCGCCATGAAGAAAGTCTCCTTTTTGGTTGAGGGGAGTCTCGTTTTGGTTGAGGGTAGTCTCGTTTTGGTTGACAGAAGTCTCGTTTTGGTTGAGGAAGTCTCGTTTTGGTTGAGGGAAGTCTCGTTTTGGTTGAGGGAAGTCCCGTTTTGGTTGAGGGAAGTCTCGTTTTGGTTGAGGGTAGTCTCGTTTTGGCTGAGGGAAGTCTCGTTTTGGTTGAGGGAAATCTCGTTTTAGTTGAGTGAAGTCTTGTTTTGGTTGACGGTAGTGTCGTTTTGGTTTTGTTAATCCTGGCCCATTAAACTTTACTTCTGTCATTTAATTATTCACTAGATTGGTACAACGTCACGGGTCCTCTGTTATAGTCTAGGTCAGGGGTCGGGAACCCATGGCTCGCGAGCCAGATGTGTCTCTTTTGATGGCTGCATCTGGCTCGCAGAAAATGTTCGATTATTTAAAAAATAATAATTTTTTTTACTTTTTGATCTACATATTAATTGCATACCGGTATCAATATTTCATTCTACAAATGAGCTAAAGTCTACTGCAGCTCAGCATAAGAAGAATTCAGAGACATAATTATTGTACTTTTAGTGTTGAAATTACACAAAAATGCACACATTTACTTGAATTTTTAGTTTTTAACATAATGTATGGCTCTCACAGAATTACTTTTCAAAGTATGTGGTATCCATGTCTCTCTAAGACAAAAAGGTTCCCAAACCTGGTCTAGGTTCCTGTTCACTATAATAATAATTGAAGCCACTTGATGAAACTTAAAAGAGGAATTTAATGCGTGAACTTGTGAAAAATATTAACAACTTCACTGGTAAAGTAAAAAAGTAAAGTACCTTTCGTACCAAATTGATCATAGGCCCGATGAAGCAGCGTTTACCAGTTTCTGTGGCCTCGGCATACTAGCGGGATGTGTGGCCAGCTCAATGCCCAGCCGCCTTTACTTAACCCCAACTAATTTCAGGGACGCATCAGAACTGGGTATAGAACTTTCGATTTTAATTTTAATTTTTCATTGAGAAAATCGAAGCGATTCAATAAAACGGAAGTGCAAAGGAAACAACGAATCGGAAATTCCGAAAAGCGTGAACTAGCGAGACAATCTTAAATACAATTTATAAACTATTATTACATACTATACACATTACATTTTCGTATGACAATATCTTCCATTTATCTCAGAGATATTTTCAACATCTAGTCCACTCATCTAGTAGTTCGTCTATCTAGTACTTCACTTCTACTTCCAGCGTCTAACTCTATGTTTATGTAGAGGATCCTTTCAACTAGTCTACTATATTCACTTAGTAGATAAACGCCTTCTCCGCCATTACAACACTCCTGCCTCCCCCTCTACCATCATGCATTACCCACCGCCCCCCTTCACTTTAAAACAAAAAGCAAGAAAAGAAAAGCACCCACGGTCTTTCTACTGTATCCATCTCAATTATCCAATCCGCTAATATATCCATCAATTCCGACGCCCCTGCCCTTCCCCCCCCCTCCCAGCCTATCCAGCCCCCACACATCCCTCCACATTACGTTTTAATGCTCACCTTCTTCCCCATGCTGGAAAAATAAACAGTTCACCTGCTCCCCGGCCCCTTCTCCTTCCACACTCCCCCTCCCCCCCCCCCACTGCCTTCACCCTACACCTTCTTTTCATCGCACGAGTCTAGGGCGCAATGACTTTTATGCGTTTCCTCCACACCCACTCGCCCCCTCAAGCCCACGGCGCATTCCCCCCCCCATCCCGCGCCATCCTACCCCACCCCCCACCCCTTACCTTCCATCTGTTACCAACAAATGTTTTTTCTTTACAAACCAACCAACAGCAAGTTTCTGAGAAGAAGAAGAAATAAAAAAACCGAAACCCTCCCCACCCCTTCACTCTGGCGCCAAGCCTCCCTCACGCCCCCTCCACCACTAACCCGTCCTCTCTCTCTCTCTCTAAATATTTCTCTCTCTCCTCTACAGTTTCTAAGTATATTCTGTCGTCTTCCAGACATTTCTTTTTTTTACTCAGACACAATATTTCTCTCACCCCTTTCCCCAAGCCTAATGTTATTCCAGGAGTGGGAAATTCGGACATTACGTAAAAATTTCCCAAGCTAGGACGACTTGTCTCCTTTTTTTTTACTGTGCGCGTGTTCTGCACGCTCATGCTCATGAAAAAACAGTCATTGGCAAAGTCTTACTTACAGTCTTACTTAAAGTCTGCCATTTGTGGTGTCTTTTATTGTGTGACCTTCAAGAGAAGACAGTATAGACGTCTTCGTGAGTTTCTTTTCAGACTTTCATATTAATATTTAGACGTTTTGTGTAGGTATGTGACATGTATTTTGCCTACACATTCATTACTTGCGATTTGTGAATCTAAGCGTGTGCTATGTAAGCGCGTGGAACTTTTCACGTGACTTCCGGTTTTCATGGACTGTAAATTTAAATTAACCAATCAATTCATTACTTTTGCAAGGTAAGCTTTTTTTCATTTATATGTTTATTTGTTTATTTTATATTAGCATTTAATCTTGTTTGGGTAATGAGTGTATTTATTATAGATCAATGACATAATTGAGCAAACAACAACATAAGCTTTTGGCTTGTGGTGGTCTAGTGGCAAAGTGTTGGAATTCGAACTCGATGGTTTTCGGGTAAATATCCGTCCAAGACTGGAACAAACACGTCATCATTGTTAAAGTGCAAAACTTGAGAAGCCACGAGTATAAGTATGAATTGAATAAAAATCAAACAAAGCCAGTTTGTGGGCCTGCAGTATAACATATAACATATAAGATACAAGATTAAAGATGATATAAGATATAAGTTGATATAAGATTTTACAGATGTAAAGAAGCAAAGTTATGTCACTAAATTGGAGATATGGTCTCTAAATTCTGCAACTTGGTTTTGAAACAAACACTCAATCTTAAATGTTTTCACGTAGCCACACGATCCCCTATCATGTCTGGTAGCTAGAAACAAATAAATATCTTTAGCCTTCCTGGCGACATAATTTCAAAGTACTGGTGAGTGAAAATAAACTCACAAAGCTTCGATACCGCAGCGTGTCCGCTTTTTATCTCCAGTAAATAGATTTCACATTTCTTTCTTTTTACTGCTACGTCTTCAGAACAATTTTTTTATAGTTGAAACTACTAGATTATTGTAATAAATAAATAAACACGCGTGCAATGCACATGTTGATGATATAATTGTTAAAAAAACAACAAATTAGAAAAAGTTTCTAAAAAGAAACAAGTACTTAGCACTAAAATACTAAAAAAGTAAAGTCCCCTTCGGGCCAAATAGGTCATAAGTGAAGCAGCGTTCACCAGTTTCTGTGACCACGGCATACTAGAAGATGTGTACTCAGCACATTGTCCAGCCGCCTTAACCCCAACTTTTGTCCGGTACCCATCGGAGCTGGGTAGACTCGGGGACACCATCCAGACTTCACCAGGATTCGAACCCAGAACCTTCAGAGCGCCACCGTGCCCTTATAGCTCTTCATTGCTACGTATTATTAGTTTGACCTATACTAGAATATTATGCTTCTTCTGTGTGTCAAGTATTAATTGTAGAATAAATTCAAAAACTGTGCCATACAAGAGTCATTACAACTAAGTGAATAATTACAACTAACAAAAGTAACACCAATAATTGTAACAATAAGCCTAGAAACACTAGAGGAAAAAATGGTTTAAAAAAAAACAGTAGTTATATTTTTTTTAAAGCATTAAGTTCTAACTTGAAAATGCAAGACGATAATCCATAACAATACTCTGAAAGCTAAGAAATGTTTTTAAAATTCCATATGCAAGAGTCTAGATCCAGGTCATATCAGTTCTCTTTCTTTGTATGCGGGCATCCTTTGCATGTATAAGATTGCCTGAACAAACAAGGTGGCAAAAAACATAACATCATTAAAACCCTAATTAAAATGCATGGCTAGACTCAACACACAGATAGGTGAAGGATGTGAAAACCATCTCAATAGAAACGTGTGTTATAACATAACATTAACCAATATTTTCCCCTGCATATCTCTAAATTAAATAAACACATGAAGACATTTTTGTATATTTAAACTCCCTGTATGCAGTGAAACAATGTTTTTAAATACGTCTAGATTTACATCTAATCCATTTTTTAGGGTTAATATATCTTATTATGTGTGTTCTTGTTGTTGGTTTTTTCATCAAATAAATTATTTCCTTACGCAATAAGATCCAACCAATAGAAACACTTTTTGTGTGTGTCCTTTATTTGAATTCGGACCAATCAGATCTCTAGGTTTGCTTATCATTTTGTTTTTTAAACAGCCGCGGTAATTCTATTTTGTAACACCAAGTTGATTCAAACTATTGCCTCGCGCTGTGGGGAGGAAGCATGAAAACAATATTGTATGCAGTTGCCTTCTGTGCAGGATTGGGTTGGGGGTGGGGGCGATGAATGGGGGCGACGGGAGCTCATGTTTGAAATGGCTTCAATGTGCCCAGGCAGCTATAACCTGACTTGCAGAATGCATGTGTCTGAACGTAAACTGAAAACACACACACACAAACGAAGCTCAGTTCATCCCCACTCTCTCACTCTCTCACTCCCTCACTTTCTCTCCCTATTTCTTTCTCTCTCTCTTTCCACCTTTCTCAGAACTCCCTCATCCTATCATTGAAACGCATGCCTACTTTTTTCTTTATGTTATTACTTAATGTGAATTTTCCTTTTTTTTAAATGTAGCGTTTAATGTAAGACTTGTGTGTGCGTTTGTGTGTGTGGCTGTGTGTGTGTGTGAATGTGTGTCCGTGAGTTTGCTTTCTTAAATGTATCTCTTTGCGTTATAAATCTTTTTTTTTAAATTTCATCTCTTGAAAATGGGGTAAAAAAATGAAAATAAAATTGGAAAAATATTTTGAGTGGAAAAGTTTTTCTGTGTAAAAAAGAAAATATTTTCTTAATTTATTTAACGTTCAGCCACATTTACCTTCTTCTTAAAACTGTTATTTCGTTGGTTGTTGTTTAACTTCAAGTACAGGTTTGATACAAATTTAAAGAAAAAAAACTGTTTTCTTTAATTTGTTGCAGTTTTTTTTAATGACACTCTGGATTTCTTTGATGCTGTTAAAAATCCACATGGAGAAGTTTTTAAAAGGATGTGGGATGAATAAACTGTTTTCTTCCAAGGAAATAGATTATAGAGGGATTTATGTATATATATAAATATAGGTGTGTATATATATAGGTTAGCCTAAGCATAGTATGCATCATTATATGTAAAATGGTGCCTTTTCTTTATAGTGGTTATTTAAACACAAGATTGCTTCCTTTGAAGCAATACACAATTTCAAATCTGTCAATCATTTTTTTAAAATAATTTTCCTTTCCTTTTTTCTTCTTTTTTTTTCAATTGTAACTTTGCTTTAAAAAAACGGCCAAGCAATTTTAAATCTGAATACTATATGAAACGTTATGAAACGTTATGAAACTATATGTAACTATATCAAACTATATAAAACTCCGTAGCCTATATATGTTACGCTAAGGATAGGATAACATCGGATAACATACGATAAGTAAAGCGCTTTTTTCTGTCCACAAAATCTCATAGCAGGCCTATCCAATGATATGTTTTTTCTCTATAGACATCTAATAGAACTCCACAAAGTCGATCATTTCCATAATTATTTAGGCCTAATTTTGTTTTTGTTTTTTTACGTTAATTATGTTGTTGTTTTTTTAAGTTGTTCAAATTAATGACTCGTTCATTATATAAATGTTGTAATGAGTAATAAAAGAAATGTTGTTTTGGAAATAAAAATGTGCTATTAAAACGGGAATTATCTGAACTTTAAATGATGGATCGTCTATTTTATGTTTTATGATTTATACAACCCTCTAGATCAATTTATCAATTTAACTGTTTATCTCAATTAAAATGTTTATCCAGGATGACATCAATTACCTTGTGTTTTTTTATAAGTTTTATCAATTAACGTTAACGAATTCTTAATGTGTTTTAGTGTGTTCAGGTGAATGTGTGTTCAAGTGTTTGTGTCTTTTCGTGTGTGTGAATGCTCGCGTGTGTGTCATGGGGGTGAATATTGTGTATCTTTGTATGTGTATCTGTCTTTATATGTTTGTGTTTATATGTTTGTGTTTGAATGTTTGTGTTTATATGTTTGTGTTTGAATGTTTGTGTTTCTATGTTTGTGTTTGAATTTTTGTGTTTATATGTTTGTGTTATTATGTTTGTGTTTGAAGGTTTGTGTTTGAATGTTTGTGTTTGAATGTTTGTGTTTATATGTTTGTTTTTATATGTTTGTGTTTGAATGTTTGTGTTTGTATGTTTGTGTTTGTATGTTTGTTTTTGTATGTTTGTATGTTTTTAATTTTGTAAGTTTGAATGTTTGTATGTGTGTATGCTTGTATGTTTGTTTTTGTATGTTTGTATGTTTTTAATTTTGTAAGTTTGAATGTTTGTATGTGTGTATGTTTGTATGTTTGCATGTTTGTAAGTTTGAATGTTTGTATGTGTGTATGTGTGTATGTTTGTATGTTTGTTTTTGTATGTTAATATGTTTTTATTTTGTAGATTTCAATGTTTTTATGTGTGTATGTTTGTATGTTTTTAATTTTGTAAGTTTGAATGTTTGTATGTGTGTATGTTTGTATGTTTGTATGTTTGTTTTTGTATGTTTGTATGTTTTTAATTTTGTAAGTTTGAATGTTTGTATTCGTGTATGTTTGTATGTTGTATGTTTGAATGTTTGTATGTTTGTATGTGTGTATGTTTGAATGTTTGTATGTTTGTATGTTTGTATGTTTGTATGTTTGTGTCTGTAGTAGGGGCTTTGTATCATCTGTGTGTGTGTGTGTGTCTTTTTTTGCTCACGATTTCGTCTGTGTGTTTGTGTTTTATGTGTGACTGTGTTATTTTGTGTTTTGTAATACTTGTGTTTATATCTATTTGTTTGTGTATCGGAGTATTTTTGTATTTCTTCTCTTTCAATTATCTTTTTTTCTTAAATATTTTTATTTTCAAATAATCATATTAGTTATGCACGCAAGCGTAATACAAATGAAGCCGGTGGCAAGAGCAGAAGACCTAACAAAATTATTCACGGCCTGATCATTAAGCACACAGATCATTAAAGCAATCCAAATCAATGGCACGATTACAGCGAATACACACACACATACACTCATACACATGGATATAATTATATAGACCTATTGATATCGTACTTGAATTACATTCATTAGCATTGCTAACTAATGGGACGGGAGGAAGGAAAATGTAATCGATTCCTTTGAAGTATTCGGTTCAGAACAAAAAAAAAAAAACACGCTCTTGTGTAGCTGTGAATAAACTTTTACGTAAGGGTGCATTATGGGGAGGGGTGGTAGTGGTGTGTGTGTGTGTCTGTGGGGGAGGTAATGAGTGCGGAGGGGGGCGTCGGGAAATCATTAGTGGAGAAGGGGGTTGTCCGCAACGTGGGGGTGAGGGGGGGGGATAGGCAAGTTTGCAACGGTTGATTTGTTAGAGTGATTAGTGGAATGAGAAATCCCCGCGCTTCACGCATTTCCATTTTCCCCGCGATGTTTGTGAGAGGTCATCGTGATCTTGCGGAGTGAGGTGACTGCAGACGATACTTTTGTATTTTTATGATCAGTTTAACGGGTATGTTTGTGCTGAGTTGGGATTTAGTGATATTGATTTGGCACTTCAATTAGCCTATGCGAGCTGCGAACTATATTGTGCCAAAATCGTTAAATACCTGTAGAATAAGTATTCCCAAACTATCATCAGAAGTGGCCAATTGTAAGAATTGTACAAGATCACTCGGCCCGATGTTCTCCACCGCGCAAGCTATCCCTGATGCCCTGATGTCCCAGATGCCCTGATGTCCTGATGTCCCTGATGGCCTGATGTCCCTGATGCCCTGATGTCCCAGATGCCCTGATGTCCTGATGTCCCTGATGCCCTGATGTCCCTGATGCCCTGATGTCCTGATGTCCCTGATGCCCTGATGTCCCTGATGCCCTGATGTCCCTGATGCCCTGATGCCCTCATGTCCCTGATGCCCTGATGCCCTAATGCCCTGATGCCCTGATGTCCCTGATGCCCTGATGCCCTCATGTTCCTGATGCCTTGATGCCCTGATGTCCCTGATGCCCTGATGCCCTAAAGCCCTGATGCCCTAAAGCCCTGATGTCCCTGATGCCCTGATGTCACTGATGCCCTGATGCCCTGATGTCCGTATATAATATTGATCCGTATTAATTAAAATATTGAATAATCATTCCGCGTGTACCTTTTTCTTTGGCACGCGTTCCAGTGGTTGCTGATAGCTGCTCTAGACTTGATTTTTCAAAGTTACAAGCGTCGTGTTCAAGTAAAATTTAGTGCAGTGGTTGGCAACCTTTTGATACTAGTGTGCCAATGTCGGATTTCCAATTCATTCAGCGTGCCAATAGCCTACAACTCATCTTGCTATATCACTCAATGTCTTGTAGAAGAGACTTGAATTGCTTATGTTTTTAGTCTTCCGAGTGCCATTGGAAAAAGCTCTGCGTGCCAGGTGTGGCACGCGTGCCGTAGGTTGCCGGCCCCTGGTTTAGTATACAGAGAGCATAGTTTGAGACCCAAGTTATAGTATAAATCTAGCAGTTAATTGACCGATGTTGATTTGTTCAGTAAGGAAACTTTTTGAGAAGTTAAGGGTGGTTACTGTAGTGTGGGTTGCCTAGCAAATAGTTATCTTGTCACCTTGTATTGTATTAGTAGCTTGTTCTTATCATAAATATAAATTGAAAGAAAAAGGGGCCCGTTCCATCAAAGCATTTGAAAACATAAGGGCCCCTCTACAACGAAAATATAGAATGTCAACATGTATTTGCCTTTCCACCAAGAATATCGTAACTAAATACGTAACTTCCAATTCCAACAAACATGTGGATTCTAAAAAACATAATGAACTCCTCAATTAATTAATAATAATACTATTTGCATAGCGCTGCCAAAAAAAAACATAATGTAAGCTCAGAGCGAATTTAACATACAACTAGAAACACGGATATAATCTCTAGGCTAAGAAATGTAAAACTAAATTAAATGATGATTTAAAACTTTGCAAACATAGGACAAATCAAATAAATGAAGCAATAACCGACCTAACATATATGTAAGACAGTAGGGGTCTAAAGCATGTTATCTAAGGTAAATATTGAAATATTGAGTTTTTAATTGCCTCAATAATAGACTACCGAAGTTGAAATCACAAAGGGCCCTTTTCTACCCAACATTGCGTGTTTTTTTTAAACAAAAGCTTATAGGGCGCCTTCTGAAAAACAAATGGAAAGAGCAGGTTTTTTTCTTCCATTGCAAGGACTATAAAAAGATACTTTCATAATATACATGTAAGTGCTCTTTTTTCCTGAGTGGCATCCGGACCTGGAATAGGTGGCCTAAATCAGGCCACACGAGAGGGGGATACAGTCGGTACGCCGTACCGGGCCCATAGGAGTTTAGGGGGTCCATGAATATTAAAATTGAAAATTAAATTGGCAATTACGCAACTATTTATTTAATTGTTGCTATAAAGCTAAGAGAAGATGCACCAAAACCTCCTACAATCTCTATTAGCACTGGGAGCCCTTCATTTTGGTATTCTTTGTATGTGTACTTGAACATTTTGTTAAATATGCAAAGAAGCATCTAGATTACAGGTTCTCAACGGGGGCGTTATCGTCCCCCAGGGGACAGTGAGAAGATCGAGGTGGCGGGGAGGGGGGGGCGCTGACGTTCTCGGTGGCGATGGGGGGCACTGAAGGGCCAGTGGGCGGTACGAACGTTCTTGAATTATTTTGAACACCTCTGCTATTTAGATTATCAAAATTTAAATGTTCTTTAATTATAATAACGGTACTCTTGAATTTTTTGAATAAATCAACTGTTCCATTGTTGACTTGCATGTCTGCTCTAACGTGTGATTGTGACGTAAATTATAATCAAAATTCAAAGCCCTCTATGGACTTACCTTGATCTATTGCTATATTTAGACTTGATCTATTGCTATATTTAGACTTGATCTATTGCTATATTTAGACTTGATCTATTGCTATATTTAGACTTGATCTATTGCTATATTTAGACTTGATCTATTGCTATATTTAGACTTGATCTATTGCTATATTTAGACTTGATCTATTGCTATATTTAGACTTGATCTATTGCTATATTTAGACTTGATCTATTGCTATATTTAGACCGTAAGGCACGTAGCCACTAGTTAATTATCAAATGTCTTTAAATAAATTCTTTTTAAAAGAATCTTTTGTCTCAGAATTTCTCGGTGTCTGGGGCAAGTTGTTCTGTGTAGAGTGCGCCACAGATTCAAACGAGCGCACCACATATCATGACATTTTTGTGTTTGTCTACCAAAGTGGGAATTCTCAGAAGAGATTGTGATGAGGATCGCAGTACCTCTGATGGTGCCTGCTTTGATATCAGTTCTTGTAAGTAAGTAGATGCAGTGCCATTTATGCATCAGTAGGTAATGGACATACTTAGCTCCTCCACGTCTCCGAAGGCATCCGTGTATAGACCTTTATTTTATGGGTAATTGGTCACGATATATTTACTTTTGTAAATGCAAAAATAGTATACCATGGGAACCGTAGTAATTTTTGCTGGTGTTTATTTTAAGTGCCACACTGTGTAGCCTACATGGATAACAATATAAACGTACATAATAGTAAGCTTAACATGTATTTCACGTTGAAAAACAATATTTAAAAAAAAATTCTCCCCTGTGGGGAATCGAACCCCGGTTTCCCGCGTGACAGGCGAGGAAACTTACCTTTATACTACTGAGGAGATGTCATTGCTTGCTTTCTATAGTATGATTATTTCTTGGTAGCTTTTGTAATGATTCTGTTATCTCACAATGGCCAAAGTGCATTTCACTATAATTGTTCAAGGACCTTTTAATCTAAATTATTGTCAACGCGTTACATTCTAAATTTCTATAAATTCTTCATTCTGTTAATAACGAACTCTTCCTCATATTGTTGAATCTGTACGAAGACCTTTTCTAAACAATTTCAAGACTAAGAACTAATACAAAAGAAAGTATATGTCGGTTATAGTCCTTTTAGACTACTATTTTTACTTTCACAATCTTGTTACTTCCTTCAAGACAAGGAAGAATATTCAAAAATAAGTGCCAAAACTGATGTGTTGTTTTTTTTTCATTTTAATTATAATTTTTTTTCCAGTTTATGGGCCTTTTTGTAACTGTTTGGAGGAATTATAGAACGGAGTATTATTAGAATTGTTTTAGAAAGAACCAGTCAATATTATTGAGAATAGGGAGGGTAGGACAGGGGAAGGGTAGGACAGGGGAAGGGTAGGGCAGGGGGGAAGGGAAGGATGGCGGTAAGGGGAATGACTAGGGTTTGAGAAGGGTAATGGCTGGGGCGGGTGTCGGGGGTGGGGGAGTGAGCGCAGGGGTGATTGTATATATTATGGTCCCGCGGTTAATTAATTAACCGGACTGTTAACCGACATGTCGCGGGGTCTATCCTTGCCGCCGACCGATCCCTGCCGCCCTGCAGGAGTTTTGGGCCTAGTGAGCGTAATAATATTCTATCTAGAAGCAACGTCTGTAAACTTATAAGATATAAGATATAGATATATCCAAATATATATTTCTATATATTGAGGTTTATGTTCGTGCCTATCTGTATTGTTCTAAAATACCAATACTTTAAATAGTTAGCCAATCGGACTACGATAAACTAGAAATGCAAAGAGCAAACTTTTGCAGTATGAACGCATCAGCATAAGTCTTAACCCCTCCCAATTCCAACTTTCAAACTCTGTGAAAGAATTCAATCGGACAATTCTTCTAGCATATCAACTTTAGATTTGAACAAATAATAATAGTTTAAAGCAATTTGGATTTTCAACACGCTACATGAGTTTCATGTCGGCCTACTTTATATTTTAACACATTAGGTCTACAGTTTATATAACACACTACATGACATTTTAAACATAGAGCCAAACCTCCGTTTTCGTCGATGTTCCGTCCAAGATCAGTCAATGAATCAATGTCAATTCAATTAATTATTTCTAGACATTCCGAAATACTTGCAAAAAACTATTTTAATAAATACAAAGTGTGATATGCTAAAACCGATAAGGAATAAATAAAATAAAAAAAATATTTGAGAGTTTAACGTAAAGGTATCAAGGTAATTTCTTTCTTGGTCTTTTAGCATTAGTACCAGATTCACAGTCGACGAAATCTAAAGCAATAGGGACTAATATTAATATTCGTGGAAAGAAAAATCGACGAAAAGTAAAAACCGACGAAAACGAAAGTCGATGAGCCCGAGGTTGGCTTTATTTTAATTCATGTTTAGATTTATGTTGAATTAAAGACAAAAAATATTTTCACAAAAGGTGAGCCGACATTGTGATGACGATAATTGTTTAGCGTTTGTTTTTCCTGAGTTGAAATAATGGCTTTCATTATGACTTTGATAAGTGATCTAGTGTAAAGTGAATGATGGGTTTCTCCTGGTTATCTTGTCGTTTGTACTGATTTGAACTTTTGGTTTAAAGAATTCATAATAAACTCACATGCATTCCTTTGTGATTGGTTTAAAAAAACTTAAACGGATTGATAGATGGATAGGTGGATAAAAGGATGGATAAATAGGTGGATTGACGGATACATGGATAGATGGATAGATGCATAGACGGGTAGATAGATAGATAGACGGATAGATAGATTGATAGATAGATAGATAGCTAGCTAGATAGATAGATAGATAGATAGATAGATAGATGGATAGATAGATAGATAGAGTGATAGATAGATAGAGAGATAGATAGATAGATAGATAGATAGATAGATAGATAGATAGATAGATAAATAGAGAGATAGATAGGCGGATTGCTGGATTGATACACAGATTCTAAGATACACAGCAAAGAACTAGTTTTAAAAAAATGTATTATAGGTAGGGTATTCTTCTTGACTTCAGCACAGACAACCTATTAACACCAATATCATGCGAGGTAAAAAAAAAAGTCATTAAATAACCTTGTCACACAAATCACACAAAGAATTCCCCCATTCTGACAGGGAATGTTGCATAGGCTGGAGACGCCAATTGCAAAACTGGAAGAAGAAGAAACTGAAACTGTCTCACTTAAATCACAGTCAATAAAATAATACTGCCTTGGTCTTACTAAGAATAGAATTTTCGTGTAAATTATGATCTCTTTCAATCATCTGCCAGTATAAAGAACATTACGGTCTTAGTTTATTAAGTTCAATTAATTTTACATGTTGATACAGGATAAATATACTTGAAACTGACGACCTTAAATGGTGTCAAGTTTTTTTTTTAATTTGTTTTCCAGACTAATTCAGGCAACATGCTCCATGTCGGAATGTTTATAAATTGAATTATTTCTTGCATTGGGAATAAGATTAAATTATTTATATCTATGTATTTATGATAGGTTCTTTATATTTTAAAGATTTGTTGTATTTATATGTCTAAGCTAGAACTTAGTGCTCTGTTCTACTTTTACTTTGCTTTATAATTTTTTGTATTTTCTGTGCTGCCTCTACATTGTGTGATTTTACTTTAGGTTATACAGAGTTGTACGATTTGAATATTGCTGTTAATTTATGCATTTTGTCATTATACAAAATAATGTTTTATCACCCAAGGGTACAAAGACGTAATATGAAGCTGTAGAATAAGTCTAGCTAATGTTTTAATTCATTGCTTAACGCGAAGCAGCCTGCAACCTTTTGATAACAGTATGCCAAAGTAGGATTTCTAATTCATTCGACGTGTCCAAATCCTAAGAGTCATCCTGCTCTATCACCATATTTCTTGTAGAAGCGACTTGGATTGCCTTGTCGGGGGGTCTTCCGCGTGCCATTGAACATTGCTCTGCTTGCCGTAGGTTGCCGATCCCTGGCTTAAGGTATTAGGCCTTAACTGTTACCGATTTCTTACAACTATTCCGTATACATCGAAATCCTTATAAAAAAAAGTGTACATGCAAAAAAAAAAAAATGTCTTAACGCAAACAAATGCATGTAAGGGTTCAACGACCCTTCCAGTAAGTTCCAGCCCGCCATTCTATTTTAAACGAGTCAAACCATTTAACTCATTGATCTGATACATAAAACCTGCTTAAGGTCATGACGACCCTGTCTAAGTTGTTATCACTGCAGGGAATTTTTTTTAAAAAAGAACGGAAATTTTGAACGAAGCTAGAGACATGTTTGTAGTTACTTTCCGGAAATCCGGTCGTAAAAAAACAACAACTAAAAATAAATAAATTGAATGAAATAATAAATAATTATATTTGACTTTATCGTCTGCTTGATTTATTTATTCATTTATTAAATATTGGCTGAATAAATATTTTTCTTTTTCTTTATATTCTATTACTTGGTGTATTTTTACTCAGTTCTTAAAAAAAAAGATTCAAGTCAAGCCTTATTGTGCTTTTTTTTATTTAGGCCTACACTCACTCAACTCAACTCAAGCGGCCATATTGGTTAGCACCCCTGCTGAATATATAAACATGCTCAGACTGACCAGATTTTTTTTTTGCATGATTTTTTTTGTGATTATGAACTTTACTAAACATACATAATTTACTGTAACGAATTTAAAAACAAGGAATTATTATTAAGCAAACAGATCTAATAAAAATATTTTGTTACAATTTTCTTCATTTTTCGCTGATGATTTTTAAAATAAATCTACGCCGTTCTCCTGTCCTGAAATGTACTTCGTTAACTTTTGACACATACAAATCACTTAGTTCTAGGCCAGAAATATCAACACACTCGCTGCGGGATGTCTGAGAACACTCTTGACGCTGCCTGTGGCAATTGCTGAAGATTGCTTGGTCTTTCTCTAGTTTACTTTTATATCTGGCCACGATAGCGGCCGTTATAATGTTTCTTTATACGTGTATATATTGACGTTTTTTTTATTACCATTGTACGTCGATAAGGTGGCTGCAAGCTTGTATACTACTTCATACACGTATATATTGGATCTAAGTTTACCGTACGATTTTTACGAATATAAAGTTGCTCCAACGAATTATATTTCTGAACTAATATTAACCTGAGCAGATAGAAATACAAGTGCTTGCAATCAGACTCATACACACATAAGTGTACATACACACAGACAAGCCACAAGCTTAAACACATGGGCGTTCATATAAAAGGTACGGGGGCGGAGGAACAGAGAGGGCAAAGGTGCATACGGCTCTCACCTGGAGGAATTTTTTTTTATTGTAAAAGGATACTCAAATTTCGAACATCTTCTCACCCTTTCTATGTTAACGCTTATTCTTAGATGTATTGTCGCAAACAAAGACATAAAGATTGGGGGTAAATTGTCAATTAAGCTAGATGCATAAGGTTATTGTTTAATGTTAAAATCTTACCTTAAATATAGTGTTCTTAAATAAAGATTTCAGGAGCATTGATAATTAGTCAGACAAATATACTGATAAACAGATAGAAAAAAAAAAAACATTGTTTCATAGACAGACACGTAGGTAGGTAGATGGGTAGGTAGGTAGGTAAGAAGGTAGGTAGGTAGGTATAGCGAATTATATTCTAGGGCACTGTATTTTGTCTCCCTCCTCTACTCAGTTTCTTGACGTGAACTCATCCTTTGTGTGCACGTGTAATGCTTACATTCCGCTCACATAAATAACAAGTCCACACCACTCACACACATACACACACCTGATGATTTGTTACTTGTTGAGATCAAAAACATTTTTGGACGCCAACCATAAACATCAAGAATACGTCACATCACCCCCCCCCCCCCGATCCCCCATCCAATCGCCCCCGTCCCACACACACATTAACACACAAACGAATCGGTGTAGGACCGCATCTTGTTCCCCACTAAGGTACGGTACCTACTTTTTGTGTTTACTTAGAGCCCAGGTCTTGGTGAAAGCTTGAAGCCATGGTCGGAACCGTGGAATGAGAAACACAGGGGCTGGTGGCAGTGGCGACAAGACTATCGCATACTGCCGTAGAAATACACTCAGCAGAACCTGTGAGTGGAGAGTGCGCGTGTGTGTGTGGGGGGGGGGGGGTGAGGTCGTGATTAGTACAATCGAGTAGCTGTGAGACACATTGTGTAGGTCTGTTGTCATGGTGATAAACTAAAACAAAACAAAAAACGACCCTTACAATCCACTGCTAGATCTAAGATTCTAAGCCTCCAAATTAACCAATGTGAGTCCTAACCACGATGACCTTATTAGACCTTATTATTTTATCTGGAGTTACTTCCATTCAGGACCGGTACATAATATGGCGATCCAGTTACAACTCATCTTCAGCACGTGGTTCGGGCCGTTCGGGGAGTCTAGCAAGTCTTTTCTACCTGGCGACAATGTCTGCAACAGATTATCCGTGACGGAGTCTCATTCTATTTAACGAAAATATTGACCAGCAGTGCCTAATGCCTATAGCGCCCTGTGTCGCCGCGCTGTCTTGTAGTGCGTAAATATTTTTTTAGTATAATTTTCGGTTTTGTAAAATATTTTTGTTTTCGTAGAACGTTTGCCCCTTCTAGTTGTATCTAATGTTACACATAGACCATTATTTTAATATAGCTTATGGGACTTGCTTATTCAGTAGCTGTGCTTTCGCAGCGCCCTTTTAGTAGTTTCCGTGGCCACTGCCTGCAAAGGGATTGTGCTGTGCAGTACACAATGAGCCGTGGTGTAGCTTTGTAAATGGGTGTTTGTAAACCTACTTCTCGTAACAGATATATACATCTTATAAACCTACTTCTGGTAACATATATATACATCCTATAAACCTACTTCTGGCAACAGATATATCCATCTTATAAACCTACTTCTGGCAACATACATATACATCGAGCCAAATAAATGACATCGGCACGGACTAACAAGCGCATACACATTTTTTTGTACTTACTTATCCGCATGATACGACTTGCATTTTAAACACTGCCGACCTCTGCGGATTCTAGATTATCCTCCCCCCCCCCCCACACACACACATGTCCCCTTATTTTCTGAACGCCAAAAATATTACTCTGTATTCATTCTCTTCTTTATTTTCTCTCTATCTCTCTCTCTTTCTCTCGCTAGCTTGTTTGTCTTACTCCTGGACACTGTTTCCATGACAACTGTATCGCCTTTACGCCTAAAAGAAATATCCATTTCAATAATAATTGACTTCACATCTAAAAACACATCTAGCTGTAACTCTGCAAAAAAAAATTATCATCATACAAGGCATTCATCATGTTTCACTTAATTAACTCCTTCCTATTATCTGTGTTCAATTAACTCTCAGACTCCCACGACCTTTTATTGCAAAATTTCTGTTTTCTTCTTTTAAACAAGTTAGTATTTTCTTTTCTTTTTCTGGTTAATTTAATCATATGCTCATTTTTTTTAAAATCTCCCTTGTTCTCTTCCATCCACCTTTGTCTTTCTTATATTCTTCATTCCATGATTGATTTTGCTAACACCTCTTTGCCATTAATGGATGACCATATTTTGGTGTTATCTCTGTATAGCATGTAATAATAGTATCCGTATTGTATTTCAGATTGTCTCGCTAGTTTATGTAGAGTTGTTTATTTACATTTCATTTTGGTGTAGAGAGTAAGTAGATTTATATATTATGACGCAATACAAGTTTCTGCGACTTTCTAGCAAGCATTTTCTTTTGCATTCGCAAATCTTCGGGAAAATCCATTTCATGTACTTTCTGCACTAAAATCTATTTAAGCGAATTAGTGCGTTTTTTTTTTTGTTTTTTTGTGTTGTTAAATTTCTGCATAACCACTAGTGAAATTCTTAATATGTGTACATAAGGTCAAACATTAAATGATTCTTTCAATATTCATCGAGTGGCTTCAGTTATTATTATAGTGAACAAGAACCTAAACAGACACCATGCTAACAAAATTTAAAGATATAAGGACAATAAAATGGATACAAGAAAAACATGACAACAACGTTATCTAAAAGGCCCTATACAACCTTCGATGTTGATGGGCCGGAAATTCAACAATGAATTCATTGTAACATTGGACTTTAGTGCATGTTTCAATCTTAAGCATCGCCCATCTCAGATTTCATTTACGTTCATTTCACTTCTCAGAATTATAGAACAAAGGAGTAAATGCTTTTTAAAAAAAATATAGCCTGAAAGCATATCAAAAGTAATTCTATGGTATTTATTGTTCGTTTTCGTCATTTAGTGATGTTACTTTCAGTGAATATATATGTAAAAATGTGTGTATAATTTTCTTCCTATTATCTCCGACTCACAGATAAACGAACTAGAACTTTCTGCACCGACCGCCGTTGTTATTTTAATCTTTAGAGGCAAAACTACTCAATCCTTCTCGTCTGCCTAGAAGAAACATATCAGCAATATTCAGACCGACTTGTCAATAGATGTTTGTATCCCTAACCTGAAATCAAACGAGCGAAAAAAGTGAATTCATTTTATTTTCGAGTTTTCTACGGATATTTGTGTACTGACGTAGAAATGTAACCAACAGAAGCAATAAATAATGAACATAAGTTATAAAAGACACCTATACCGAAGGTACGCTATTGTTTTTATTTAGATTGTTTATTATACATTTCTTTCCAAAATATAACTAACTGTCAGAATATATTTCCGTCTATATAACTTTATTTATTTAATTATTTCAAATTATTTTTATGTTGTTTTGTTATTGAATAATTATTTGAAGTCTTCTATGTAGTGTGTGTAATTAAATAAGTATATGTGTGAGCATATGAGTTTGTCAATGTGTGTCGATGTGAATGTGTACGTTTATGGGCGTGTAAATTTACAAGCGTGTGAATGTGTGAATGATTAATTAGGAGAATTTGTGAATATGTGGTTGTGTTTATGTATCGCTGCCTGTGTTTGTGTTTGTTTGTATGTGAATGTGTGTTTTTGTGTGTGTGTGTGTGTCTGTCTGTGTGTACACGAATGTGAGAATTGTTACGAGTAGATTAATTTCCATATTATATTGGTTCTGTTATTATTAACTAAAGTTAAAATGAAATAATCTTAAACCCGAAATGTTTCCGTGTTAGGAATAAAACATGTTATGTCTAGACACTACGTCATAGCAATAAAATACGTCATATGCACGAGGGTTGAATACCGTTAGTTTAGTTCTAGTTTGGGCGCTAATGTGTGAGGACTGTTTTTGACCATTTTCTTAAAGATAGGATTACGGCTTAGCTCGTTATAGAAGAATCTCAACTGATTAAGTTTCATTATATAATACTGGTACATGTATTCTGTGGTATTGTTATATTTAATCATCTCAACTTGTTGGAATAAAATTGTGTTCAATTTCAAACAGGATTGTGGATTTCCTATATATTAAGGTACAGTTTATCTAAATCATTTCATACACAAAGATTCATAGCAAACGAGTAAAATAAACATCAAATCTAATTGAATAACATCAATACAAGTTCTTATACAACCTTGTGAGATCCAAGATGGATATGAATCAAAAGAATATATATATATATATATAATAATACATTACTAAAAATATCATCTAACGTCAGTAGCTGATTTTGCACGTGACAAAAGATTGGGGGCTCAAGTCCTGGATCTAAAGTTTGTATGTATAAGAAATTGAGAATATACAACTGTTTTAGTGAAAACGATTTACAACAAATATTTATTCAAATTCTGTCTACGAGGGAGGCACTGTCTGTGTTCGGACATACTGTTTTCAGCTTTGTACACAATCATCTTTAAAATTTATCTTTTACAAATATTAAGTGGTGTAAAAATATTTCAAAGGACTTTATAAAAGGTAAAGTTGAAATTTTTTATCTTCTTTTTACGTCATTAATATAAAACATGGCGGAAGCTAATCTTACGTTGGAGCAATTGAATATTTTTGCTATCACGTCAGAACAGTTAACTAGCATGTCACTAACCCAGTTAAAAGAGATGGCAAACTCTCTGGGAATAGACATTACTGAAGTTACACCAGTTAGGAGTAAATTGATTCAAGATATTAAGGACTGTTTGAAAAGACATGGTAGAATGCTTGAAGAAAATACTATGAATAATGAAGAATCAGTGGTTCTCAATGTATCAGAAACCCTGAAAACAGACATAAATAACCATGATTTTAAAATGAATGGAAATGAACTAAGTGCAGAAATGAAATTCCAGTTAGAAATGAAGAAGTTAGAAATTCAAGTACAATTGAAAGAGAAAGAATTGGAAAAAGAAAGAATCGTTAGTAATGAAAGGATTGAATTGGCAAAGTCTCGTTCGTCAACTCATACGATTCAGGAAACAAATAATGTGGAACTATATAAGTTTAAAAAGCATGTCCCAAGCATGGAGAACATGGAGATTGATGAGTTCTTTATGGTCTTCGAAAGAAACTCGATCGATTATAAATTTCCTGAAGATAAGAAAGCAGTACTTTTACGTTCAGCTCTAACAAAAGGCAAGGCTCTAGATGTTGTATTGAATTTGACTCCAGAGGAATGCAATGATTATGAACTAATAAAGAGCAGAGTACTATTGAGTTATGTTCTAACTCCAGAAAAGTATCGAAAGTTATATCGTGAGTACAAGAAGGAACCAGAAGTTTCACATGTTGACTTCCTGAGATTAGAGAAAAAGTATTTTGATCGATGGTTACGTTCTAAGAATGTGAATAAAGATTATGAAAAACTATATAATCTCATACTGATGGAGGATTTTACTGAGAAAATTCGCACTGATATAAAAGTTCATTTGGCTGATCCTGGTATTGAAATAGCAGAACAAGCAGCAGTAAAAGCTGATGAATACGTCATTATTCACCCGCATATCCATTATTTTCAAAATGACAGAACAAGTTTGAGGACTCAAAACAGTAATACAGAGAGGAAGTTAAGATCGACAGATGATAAAAGCAAACAAAAAGCCGATAAACAAGAGAATTCAAGTTTTGTACAAAAGAGAATTACCTGTACATTCTGTAAGAAAGATGGACATATAAAAGAGAATTGTTGGAGTCTACATAAAGAGAAAAGACCCATTAAAAACAAGAACAACGTGGTTTTATCACACATCGCCGTTCAAACTGAAACTCACATAAATAAAACTGCCCACAAAAGAATTAAAGCTGAAAGAAAGACATCTGATGTTAGTCATGAAGAGATGGCGAAACACGCATGTCCAAGTTGCTCAAAGTCAGAAAAAGTCTTTGAAATGAAGACTGAGGCTATTGAACATTCTAGTTTCAACTCCAAAGGGAGTGTGACAGATGAACAATCAGTAAATAAAACGTTTACTTATGGAGGCAGTAGTGTAGCAAGAAACTCAGTAGGCAGAGAACTACCCGAGTGCATGCTATCGGATGTTAGCGAGGGCTATGTGTCACCTATAGATAATCAAGCTAGAGAACGGAAGATTAAAATTCTACGTGACTCCGGTGCTGATATATCTCTACTGTTGAAGAATACTGTACCAACGTCGAAATTGACTCATACAGGCCAGTATGCCTTAATCAGTACTATGGCTGGAACACTCACGGCACCGTTACATCGTATACAGTTGAAGAGTAATTACTTCACTGGATCTGTTATTGTTGGGATAGTGAAGAAATTTCCCTACAGAGGCATTTCATTACTTTTAGGAAGTGACATTGCCAAAAAATCAGGTACATCCTGTACTTAAAGAAACCAAAGACTCTGTTCGGTGTAAGAATACTGAAAATTCAGTATGTGTTATCACCAGAGCTATGGAGAAACAACAGATGACTGATGAATCGACAAAGAAACCAGAACCAACACCAGAGATTGACTTACAAGCAACCTTCATGGCGGATGTTCTAGGTGGTCACTCAAGTCATACTGATCAAAATAATTTGTCGCCTAGACAACTACTCATTCTTGCTCAGGGCAAAGATCCAGAGATCGGGAAGCTAAAAGAGGAAGCAAAGAATGAAGGAGAATTAGAAACAATGGCCGCAGGTTATTACCTGAGGGACGAGTTGTTGATGAGGAAATGGAGAGGGAAAGAAAACGACGATGAAACATGCAGCGAAGTACATCAAATCGTGGTACTTAATGTTTACCGCAAGGACATACTACATATGGCCCATGATTCACCGTATGCTGGTCACCTAGGGATTCAGAAAACCTTCGATAGGATTCTTCCATATTTCTTCTGGCCTGGCCTACGTCGTGACGTCACATCGTTTTGCAGATCATGTCATGTCTGCCAGATGGTCGGCAAACCGAATCAGACCATTCCGGTAGCTCCTCTACGACCCATACCAGCATTCTCAGAATCCTTCAGTCACATCATTATAGACTGCGTCGGTCCGTTGCCTAAAACTAAGGCTGGCCACCAGTATCTGTTCACTATTATGTGTTCGGCAACGAGATTTCCAGAGGCTATTCCTCTACGTAGCATCAATGCCGACAAAATCTCTGATGCACTTATCGGATTCTTCACCCGATATGGTCTTCCGAAAACCGTGCAGTCAGATCAAGGTTCAAATTTCACATCGAAGTTATTTCGCCAAGTCTTAGAACGGCTGGGTATTCGTCATGCAGTATCGAGTTCATATCATCCACAGAGTCAAGGCGCACTGGAACGATACCACCAAACATTGAAAAATATGCTCCGTACTTTCTGTTTCGAGCATAACGACGACTGGGATCGTGGTATTCCCTTCGCACTCTTCGCAACCAGAGAGGCTGTACAAGAATCTCTTGGTTTCAGTCCCTTTGAACTGGTATTCGGACACACAGTTCGTGGACCACTAAAGCTGTTACAAGAGACATGGTTATCATCCACTGAAGACACTGGTCTACTGACATACGTGGAAAATTTTAAAAATAGACTCTATAATGCATTAAAAGTTGTCAGATCTAATCTTTTGCAGGCACAAGACAAGATGAAGGTCTATTATGACGTCAACGCAAGAACCCGTATCTTCCAACCTGGTGATAAAGTTCTCATGCTGACGCCACTGTCTGGTCAACCCCTGAGTGCCAAGTTTACAGGACCCTACGAGGTTATGGCTAAGCTTAGTGAGGTTAACTATCTTGTAAAGACCCCTGATAGACGGAAATCGCAACGAGTGTGCCATATCAATATGTTGAAACCATACATTACCAGAGAAGAACAAAAAGTTGTTGCCTCGGTAAACACTGTTATTAAAGTCGGGAATAATTCACCCGAAATTGAGCGTGAAGTGGCAGAAAGCAAACTGCAAAATACAAATGCTCTGAAAAACCTAAATGAAAAATTGGCACATTTACCTGATTGCGAACAATCCGCTATCAGAGGTCTAATTAATGAAAATATCCATTTATTTGGAGATGTACCTAGTAGAACTAGTGTAGTTAAGCATGATGTTATTTTAGATGAAAATACTAAAGCTATTAAACAACATCCATACAGGTCAAATCCTATCCAGTTAGAATGCATCCGTAAAGAGGGTCGCTACATGCTTGACAATGACATTATTACACCTAGTAGTAGTGACTGGTCTTCCCCTTGCGTATTGGTACCTAAGGCCGATGGATCCATGAGGTTTTGTGTGGACTACCGTAAGGTAAACAAAGTGACAAAAACTGATTCCTATCCAATACCAAGAATCGACGATCTAATAGATCAAGTGAGTAATGCTAAGTTTGTGACGAAAATTGACCTATTGACGGCGTATTTTCAGATTCCACTGACGGAGAGGGCTCAGGAGATATCATCGTTTGTAACCCCTGACGGACTGTACAAATTTAAGGTCATGCCTTTTGGTATGGTTAATGCACCCTCTACTTTTCAACGGTTAATAAATACCATTACTCAGGACATTCCTAAATGTCATGCATACCTCGATGATATTGTTGTCTTTAGTGACGATTTTAAATCTCATTTAGATCAACTACATTTGTTATTTACGAAATTGACTCATGCTAATCTCACCATTAATTTGACTAAGAGTCAGTTCTGCCATGCAACCATCGAGTATCTAGGTCACATGGTGGGAAATGGTTTGGTAAAACCATTAAATGCAAAGGTTAAGGCTTTTCGCGAGTTCCCTGTTCCTGAAACCTGTAAACAGCTCCGTAGTTTTCTCGGGATGGCGGGGTACTACCGTCGGTTCTGTCAAAATTTCTCAACCATTGCATGTCCATTAACAAATCTATTAAAGAAGAATTGCACTTTCAAATGGTCTAATGAATGCCACCAGGCCTTTGATAAATTAAAAGATGTTCTTTCTGAGGCACCTGTATTAGTAACACCCAATTACAGTAAACCCTTTAAAATTACCGTTGACGCGTGTGATACAGGGATGGGAGCGGTCATTTCTCAAAAGGGTGATGATTCATTGGAACACCCGATTAGTTTTTACTCTCAAAAATTTGATAAGCATCAAAGAAACTATAGTGTGATAGAAAAAGAACTTTTAGGATTAATCCTGGCATTGAAACATTTTGATTTTTATATCAATGGTTCTCCATATCCAATTGATATTTTAACTGATCATAACCCTTTAGTTTTCCTTTCCAGGGTTAAACAGAACCAAAGAATTATTCGCTGGAGCTTATTTCTCCAAGCATATAATTTAAATGTGGTATATTTACCAGGTAAACAAAATGTGGTCGCTGACACGTTGTCGCGCATGTAACTGGTAAACCAGAAGATAAAGTCAGTTTCTCATGAAATGTTTTTCTTTTATGTCATTCATTGTATTGATTAACATTTATATTATTGTAAATATGACAATAAATAAACTATGTTTTGAAATATTACAATATGAAACATTACAGAACAAAACTTCAAATTCTACTAGAAACAATCATACGTTGTAAAGTAAAAGGTAACTATTGCATACATCAATTGCACACACACCGATGTTTAACTTGAATACATCCACACTTGTGTTTGTTCAATTGATTATTGATGTGTTTTGCAAATTGTTTGTTTCTATGTCGTCATGTTATAATTTGGCTGTCTTATTTTATGCTATGTAAAAGCTAAATCAGCTGAGATTATCACATTTTTAAATATTCTTGATGTCATAATTTAGACATCATAATAATGTAATAACTGAAAATCATTAGTTAATGATACAGTGATCGGTTATAAATAAATTAAACTTTCTAAAGAATTATCTATCAATTATTAATCGGTTCCACTTATTTGGGTAATTCATATCAATTCTATGGGATTGGTTATTGGTGGTAATAGTTTTATGGTCAACGTTGTACACACAATAATCATAATTGTAAATATTAATTGATAAATAAATGTTTAATTAATAATCATTGATAAGATAATGTGATAAGGGATTCCATAATAGCGACTTTGTTATTAAGGGGATATGTAATATATGGTTCATTTTAATCTTTAAAAGATTGTCCAATAGTCAATTAAATCTTACGAATAGTTTGGGAATTCGGTTCATTTTATGGGTACTCTACAAAGAATTCCATACTTAACGCTGTCTGTAATTCCTTTGTGTCTTAAGGGGGGGGGGGGGGCGAGTGTTACGAGTAGATTTATTTCCATATTATATTGGTTCTGTTATTATTAACTAAAGTTAAAATGAAATAATCTTAAACCCGAAATGTTTCCGTGTTAGGAATAAAACATGTTATGTCTAGACACTACGTCATAGCAATAAAATACGTCATATGCACGAGGGTTGAATACCGTTAGTTTAGTTCTAGTTTGGGCGCTAATGTGTGAGGACTGTTTTTGACCATTTTCTTAAAGATAGGATTACGGCTTAGTTCGTTATAGAAGAATCTAAACTGATTAAGTTTCATTATATAATACTGGTACATGTATTCTGTGGTATTGTTATATTTTATCATCTCAACTTGTTGGAATAAAATTGTGTTCAATTTCAAACAGGATTGTGGATTTCCTATATATTAAGGTACAGTTTATCTAAATCATTTCATACACAAAGATTCATAGCAAACGAGTAAAATAAACATCAAATCTAATTGAATAACATCAATACAAGTTCTTATACAACCTTGTGAGATCCAAGATGGATATGAATCAAAAGAATATATATATATATATAATAATACATTACTAAAAATATCATCTAACGTCAGTAGCTGATTTCGCACGTGACAGAATGCATATTTATTATTTTGATGATGTACAAATATGTGAACTATTCCCATAAAGACTTGTGTTGTGGTAACTCAATGACGGCTTCTTTCACTGAACCTGTCAATCAAACTTTTTTCATTTTTTTTTATTGGCATAAATACTTCAACGCCAACGCTCATTAATTCCTATTCTAATTATATAAACCTTATCATCATCTCCTTTGTTACATTTGGGGCAACTTGTGGATAATGAATACATTGTTGTTTTTTTTTACTAATAGACTATAGGTGTAGTGTGTTATACATATGTCATGCTTTGGTATCAACACTATAAATAGTAGTGAGTGTGTTCGGTAGTGAATATAGAGAAACCGTGTGTGTGTGTGACATCAGAGAATCTTCGCTTGATTTTATTAACAGTATTAAACAAAACAACTCATTTTTATTACAGAGGGTCATTTGTATAGTAATAAATAGCCTAATATTAAAAATACCCTAGACTCAAGGGGCGACAACCTTTTGATATCAGTGTGCCAACGTATGATTTCTAATTCATTCAGTATGCCAACAGCCTAAAAATCATCCCGCTGTAGGACTAAATTCATGGTAGAATAGACTTGAATAGACTTTTTTAGCTTCTTCCGCGTGCCATTGAAAATCCCTCGGCGTGCCAAGTCTGGAACGCGTTCGTAGGTTGCCGACCCCTACCTTAGACTTAAGAAATAGGAAATTCAAAGTTGCAATGGTCATCTTTTGAAACCATGCACTCTCAAGCTGAAACTAAACTTGCTTTGATAAACAAAGAAACAGGTAGGAGTGGAGTCCTTTGGTTTTAACCCTTCCCGTACCGACCTATTTCTATCTATGCTGCCTTCAGTTCCGCTATATACGCGCCCGGGACTGTAAGGGTTAACATCTGGGTGTGAGAAAAATATTCTAGCCTCAATGTACTCCGTCCTTGTCTGTACCATTGTTTCCTAGATGTGTTGCCAACTGTGCCATTCGCCTTCCAGCGAGCAGGAAACGTGCAGGTTATAAAACACTTTGATGTTAGGTCCTGTCCATTGTAGCAAGGGTAGGAATAGAGAGGGGTGGGTCATAAAAGACGTGGGACCGCAGATTAGACTTTTTTGAAACTTTTGTCAGGTGTATTCAAACACACATGGAAGACACAATGAAACATGAAATGCACACATATACACTTTGAATAGGCTACATACAGCGGGTGTAAATAATAGTAATTTGGTTCCGGTAAATGTTTGTGTGTATATTTATTTGTGTAAATACCTCACTCAATGTTTGTGTATATACATGTGTGTATAATAAGCGTGTGTAAATGTATGTGTGTGTTTATGTGTGTGAGTGTATGTGTGTGAGTGAGTGTCTGTGTTTGTTTGTTTGTATATGTGTGTGCGTAATTCTTTTTTCTTCCAACCTAATCTTCCAAGCTATTCTCTAACGCTAACACCACCATTACAAATGTTTAAATCAAACAGACACAAACTATTTCACTTCGAAAAACAGCGCAGCGGAAAACATTTTGTAAGAGACAAATGAAAGCCATGGATAGAGAGACAAAGATATTAAGATACAGTTATAAAAGAGTTAGGAGTTAGGATAGCCAGCTAGGAAAGAAAGAAAGAAACTAAGTCTAGCCATGAGAAGAACGTCTAAATGCTGTAATCAGAGATTGCAATTTTATCGCCGGTAGAAGTGAATGCATAACACAGGGGGTGGGAGGGGGGGGGGAGAGAACTTCTAATCCAACTGCCGGCTGTTTTGTCAATCTTTAAATTGAAACTTTCCCCATCCCTGTTGTTTCAAAGAGCTGTTTTATTTATTGTTTATTTAATATTTCCTTAACTTTAGTTTTGTATTCGTTTTTTTAGTTTTTTTTTGTTAAAGTTTCAAACGATTGAAGTTCTTTTCAACTTACGCTACGTGTGTAAATTGTGTATGTGTGTTTTACTGCTATAATATATTTTTCCTTCTATTCTGTGGTAGTTTTACAAGTGTTATATCAATTTAGTTTTTTTTAGTTCAAAATGAAGAATCAGAAGTAAAAGAATTCGCATGTTTGGGTGTTTTTTGTGTTTTTTTTTATTTTGGTAAGAAAGTTGAAAGAGAGGTGGAAAGGGGGTGGGAGGGTATCTAGAAGGAAAGATGGGCGGATGAAGACATAGAGAGAAATTAAAATTGGAGATTATGAGGGATGGAGAGACATAGGGATGGAGAAAGAAGGAAAAGGCGATAGAGAAAAAGAGGAAGAAATAGAAAGATGGGTAGAAAGAAAGAAAGGAGATTCGGAGAAATAAATTTGGAATGTGGAGGGATTTAGATAGGTGTAGAAATTGAGAAATAGATTTTAAAAAGATGGGAAGAGAGAGAGTGAGAGAGAATAGTTGAATATAAACGGAGAGAAAGAAAGGAAAACAGATGAAGATACGGAGAGAGGTGAAGAGAGAGAAATAGAGAATTCTAAATACGTAAGGGAACTCGAGTATACAACATCTAATTATCTTCTTATTTTACTTTTGTTTTCTTATTTACCCAAATTAGAAAGACGAAATTCTTTAAACATCTGAATTCCTGAAGTATTTCCGGTTTGTTAAGAAAAAAAAAAAGATTCCTTTCTATCTGCTTTCCAACGCCCCTTTAAAAAAAAATAACCAGAAGACCAGAACTAGAATTCCAGTCTCCCATCCAGACACGTGGCCTAGTTTATTCTAAACGTCACGTGACTTGTTAAATTTTTCCTCAACGTCGATTGGTTTGTTTATAACTTACCTTTTATTTTAAATGCGGCGCGTGGCGGTTTAGGTGGTTTGAGATTAAGAGATTAACTCCAAAAGGAGGAATTAAAAAAAAAACGTAGCCTACAATACAAATATAAAGAAAACGAAGATCTAAAATCCGCATGGCTCTTTTCCTTTCCCCCACAACCTGGATAAAACCCAAGGCAGAGTCTTAGATATACAGCCACTAATCCCAGTGTATATAAATAAACTTTGATGCGAGTATAAAAACACAGAAATAAAAAGAAATGTTCTTTTTGTTCAAGTGATCGACAGGGTTACCAAGTATATTGAATATGTTATTTCATAAGAAAAACTTAGCTTATATTTTGTTGTATGTGTGACTAAATGTCTGTTAAACAGGAAGATTCATGTGTCTATAGTCTATTCATGTGTCTATAGTCTATTCATGTGTCTATAGTCTATTCCTGTGTCTAAAGTCTATTCCTGTGGGCTCTAACATTAACACTGCTTGTGTTGAGGATAAATATATGTATTTGTATAGTTTTGACTTCTATTCTTCTCGACTCTCGACGTTTTCTCTTGATTTTCACGTCGTTTCGTTCTTTGTGTGTTATTGACTTGAGGGCTGCGGAGGGGAGCTGGGTTAAATGAATTTCTCGTCTTTTCTACCTGTAAGAGTTTAAACATTAAGTTACCTAGAGACTAGTGTCTACAGACTGTGATGTAAAGTTGACCTGTGACCTTTTCTTCAAATGATATAGTCAAGGTAATATTACAAATACTTTGTTCACGAACATTACTTCCCTTGAACGCTGGGTTAGGGTACATTAAATCGTACTGTAACTCGCTGGTAGTATCGATCTATAAGTTCTCTTTAAAACACACACAAAAACACGGTCCCGCCTTTCGGAACTTACGCCCAGTGTGTGACGTGGAAAGGGTGTGGGGGCCAAAGGGGGCGCACCAAGACCCTGTCCAAAACTAGCCACCCCGCGACACGCCACGTAACATAGAGCACGTTCTCCACAGTCACATCCACTACACCCACTACCCCAGCTGGGGAATTCACTCCCGGCCGGATCACATGGTGGCATTGCTCGTATTCCTGAACCGGAAGCACTAGACTCTATATTTTGACAAGAGCTACATAAAATTGTCAAACTACTGACATTCATCAAAACATTTGCAGTAATATCTTCTTAGGTTCACTTTAAATAAATATTCACAACTAAAGCAATTAGTGAAACGGATTGGCCTACATTTGTTTTCTAAAGCAATTGGTGAAACGGTTTGTCCTACATTTGTTTTAATACTGCGGAAGAAACAATTTTTAAAAAAAATTAGTATTCCTTGGTAACAATACATGAATCATTAAATTTTAACTTCTTTGTACAACACAACAATCGAATAAAATAAAGTCACAGTGATGTAAAAATCTTTACTTTTTCCGCAGGCAATGACAATTGCATGCATATTTCTTTTATTATTTTTGTTGGGCGTGGAATGGGTTGCCTGACCTAATGAAGAAAACGAATTATGAGTTGAAAAAAAAACAACTTTTTTAAAAGAACAAGATAATACAATAATTATCGGCGGTCGAATAATGTTGCGTGTAAAAAGTAACATTATAAGATAACAAGGTAAGATTGTTTAGAAATAGCCGCCAACCCAGAAAGCCCCTGCCGCACGTAGAGTAAGCAAGCTGCACCTAGTCCTAAGGTTGTCACTGAAAAGGGTCAATGAAATGAATTACTTTAGCGACTCAACCTCATTTAAAAACTACGAAACTATCGCCATTAACTCCACCACTTCCGCCACATGACGTACATGGTACGAGCGGGATAACTCCGCTCAGGCGGTAAAACTGGTTCGAATTATCTCCCCATGGTAGCGCGCGCCCCAGTCAGTAACATGCACTGTGTCTTGCAGCTGCACGCGTCTGGCAGACGATCTCAAATTCAACCAGAGGTCTGATTTATGACATTTTCATGACGTTAATGGTCGTCAGTTTGTGGTTAGTGATCAAAGGTGAATTTCGGTTAATCATAACTTCTTCGAAAAAAAGGAAAGGGGGGGGGGGTGGGAGAGAAGAAAGAAAGAATTTGAGAAATCAATATTTAAAAAATCACCTACATGTATGATGTATGTTGGTGTACCACCGTTAACCGGACAATGAACTTGCTATCTTAAAAGTTTATCTTATAAGTTTACAAACGTTCCTTCTAGATAGAAGATTATGACGTCCACAAGGCCCAAAACTCCTGAAGGCCAACAGGGATCCGTCGGTGGCAGGGATAGAACCCGCGACGTGTCAGTAGAACCGTTCTCGCGGTGTCTTCAATAGCCCTCACTGGGGCAGAGGGGTGGCATATGCCCGGGGGCGACACTTTCAATGGGGGGGGGGGCGGCAAATGTAGTCTAAATATAGCAAATAAAGCACTAAACAAGCAGTTACATTATGCAAGGGGGGGCGGATCTGAAACTTTTGCACTGGGGCGCTACATAAGCTTGTAAGGGCTCTGTGCCCCAGTCCTATGTTTTGTCTTTTCCAACTTTTTTTTTCTCCAGCCAGATTATTTGTTTTTTCTTGTTATTCCCACAGCACCCCTGCCTGTGATTTAAAAAAAAAAAACAAATCCTACTCTGCGTAGACGTTTGGTTTTAGATTTGGCTTCATTGACTATTGTCAGGATTTCAATGCATCAGGATACATAAACGGATTCTGATTCTTACCTTTCTATTGGCCGTTTCTGATATACAACTTAAATATTCCCGCTCTTTGTTTGTCTGCCCTTGACTGCAATATAGCAGACAACTCTGCAGCCTAGTTAGAAAAAGAAAAAATATTCCTATCAGGCTCAGACTAGACCAGGACCGTCAAAAGTGTTATGGGCTCAAAATACGACGAATTATTGTCTTGCATATATTGCTATCTGGTCCTATTCTTGTTGTTTTTTTTAAAGTGGTGGGGGCGGTGGGATTCAAGGAGTCAACCAGCTACAGCTGCCTGTGAACAAAATGTCACCCCCCTCCCTGTCCCCTCCCATTAATACCTTGTCAGTCTCCCCCCCCCTCCCCGACCACCACAAAAACTTTTCAATGGCAAGATTAGGGGACAAGTATGTTTTAAACACTGACATGACATGATCCGCCCCTGGACGCTTTTTGGTGTGTGTGTGTGTTTGTGATAGATATGTGGGGCGGGGAAGGGGTGTTGGGGCAAAGGCATGGAGAATGGGGGGGTCATAATTCTACAATGTCAATGTGAACATGTCAAGCGATTCAGTCTCTACCTTTGTTTGCTGTATGTCAACAAGGCAATGTCAGAGCAACAAGGGGGGAACAATGCTACTCTCATTTCGCTTATCTGCCCTTGTTTCTCTTCTTTTTTTAAACAAGGCCTATATTATGTACATGTGAAAATTAGCTTTTCCTCGATAAGTGGAACAAACTTTACAGTTCGTATTTTTTGTTGTTTTTTGGCGGGAATTTTCGTTGTGGCTTTCAACGGGCTCTATGTAGTTTGGCTGTAAAAGAAATAAGGACCTTTTTAGTGACAATGACATGGGACAGCGCTTGGCATTTATTGACATTGACAGAAAACATCTCCTGGAATTCCGCCCCGGTGTGTCATTGCGCCCACAAAACCGCTCGACCTTCTCTTGCTCACGCTGGGGGGATTGCTCATGTAGGGTGGTGTGTGTGTGTGTGGAGGTGGGGGCGGGGACGGTGCAGAGACAATGTGCAGGGTAGCGACCGGGGGGGGGGGGTTGCTTGTTAGTGTATAGTGTTACTGTAGTAGTTGGCTACAGTTAGGGTAACCAGACCTCTGGCAAATAGAGGGCATGTCCTCCTTTTTTAACCGAATGTCCTCCGTCCCGTCAAAAGTAAAGTATCCCGTCGGAACAAATTGATCCATAGGGCCGGTGAAGCAGCGTTCACCAGTTTATGTGGCCACGGCATGCTATGGTGATTGTGTGGCCAGCGCACAGCCGCCTCCGTCCCGTAGGCAAAGCTAAAAACCTATACAATTTTTGTTGTAAAAATAATATTTACTTAGAATACAATTAATAAACACGTGATCAAAAGACAGAACACTTCTTTTAACGACTCTCATCAGCTTTCGACTTTTTTTTTTTCAAAAGCTGTTTTTCAGAGTTGTGAATTATTCTTCTGTTTTTCTGGACACAATGATAGTCAGGAATGGGTGTTATCAGTTCTCCTTGATAAATAGCCTAATCAATGGACAAAGGACATGAACAGAGAATTAGTTGATTCATCATTTTAACAAAGTACAATTTTGAAGAATTTTAGGCTACATGTGAACAGATTTAGCATATAATCGGACTGTATGTTTGTAAAGATTTTAAGATTATTTATTAGCTTTATATTTTTAAGCCTGGAGATTTATATCCGTGTTCTTAGTTGTTTGTTGCTCAATGTTAAATGCGCTCTGAGCTGACATTATGTTTGTTGGCAGCGCTATACAAATATTATTATTATTATTATTGTTAACAATGATTATTTGTGAAATGTTGGCTCGTCAGAGAAATATTTTGTGTAATTAATAAATGTGTTAATGTAATAGGCTACTTGTAGAATTGACTGTATAATTTAGATAATGTGTGTGTGTTGTTGTTTTTGTTGTTGATTTTTTTTATGTTTTTTCTTTTCGAAAACATTGAATTTATATTTGTTTTTTAACAAGACAATATCTTGGTAGGTTTACTAGCACTATTGTAATAAAATTGTACTGATTGCGGGTTTATTCTGGAACTATTTAAAGGATTCACTTGACATGTCCTCCTTTTTGTTTTTTTTCTATAAGTCCTTCTTTTCATTCCCATGTGTATGTGCACTGACTTTTTTTTTCAAAAGTTTAAGTCATCAGTTATCTGTTTAATATAACTGGTTGACCTCTAAAGTAATAATTATCTAATCGCAAATGTTTCAGATGCTTCTTTTATATATTTACGATTATTGTACTCTACGGTTAACTGTGGTTTGAGTCGAGTCTTGTATTGTAACAAGATGTAACTGTGGTTTGAGTCGAGTCTTGTATTGTAACAAGATGTAACTGTGGTTTGAGTCGAGTCTTGTATTGTAACAAGATGTAACTGTGGTTTGAGTCGAGTCTTGTATTGTAACAAGATGTAACTGTGGTTTGAGTCGAGTCTTGTATTGTAACAAGATGTAACTGTGGTTTGAGTCGAGTCTTGTATTGTAACAAGATGTAACTGTGGTTTGAGTCGAGTCTTGTATTGTAACAAGATGTAACTGTGGTTTGAGTCGAGTCTTGTATTGTAACAAGATGTAACTGTGGTTTGAGTCGAGTCTTGTATTGTAACAAGATGTAACTGTGGTTTGAGTCGAGTCTTGTATTGTAACAAGATGTTTAAAAAAGGTTAAGCACCCATAGCACCGTCTGCTACTCGGGGTAAAAAGACCAATGAGAATTAGATCCTACAAATATTTTATGCTACAGACGTTCGTCCTATACAAAAGATCATTGCGCCCTACACGAATCCTTGGCTTTAGTTTAGATTTTAAAAGTTTAGATAGTAAAACTAACAAATACAAGAAGATGGCCTACAGAAAGAAAACACCAATATAGTAGTGAGGCCTCGTGTTTAAGCTAGTCTTGGCAAAGTTCACCATTTCTTGTTATCGCATAAAAAAACAACTGAAACATAGTTTTGAAATTCTTTGGCTGTAAAGAACTTTTCAAAATTTAAGTTGGAAAAAAATAACTTAGGCTTGATTACACAGTGACATGTTCACCTCATAACTTTTACAAAACGACAGATTTATTGACAATGTTGTACATAAATTACCAACACCTATGTTCCCACAAGGTGTAAATTCGCAGATTGTGTGATATTGATCACTTTAGGAGAAAACTTTTTTTTTGTTAGTTCACTCCAAGAAATAATTCTAAAAATACACCCTGAATGATTTCAATGTTCCCTTACGCTCATATAACAATGACATACAGGCAAATACACATTTTAGCTCATGTCTTGTATAGAAAGAATCGTATTATTTCAATTTAGGTCATAGTCGACGATGATAAAATACAATTAAAAAAAAAATTTTTTAATATAAATTCTAGAAATATCCAGAACCTCCACCATTTCCAGGAGACATACTTATATATGATCTTTCAAGGATTCTCAGAATGTTTTGTACAAATCACCAATCCAATAAAAGTTCAGGAAGTCGTCCAGCCCTATGGAAGCTATAGTCTAATTAGACATGAACAAAGATTTGGACATATCTAATTCAACGTGAATTTGAAAATCGCTTTAGGATATAATGTTAAAAAGCAAAGAAGTGCTAATAATTAAAACATTAAAGACATACAAAGAATTAAAAAATATATATATGAAAAATAAATGAACATAAAAAAAGCTTTTGCAAGGACAACGTCATTTAAATAACTTTCCTGTCGAGTATATTCGGGTATGGAATAGGTTTGCTGAACAAAGCAACCGGAATCAATTTACATCATTACATCATATAAAAAAAATGAAAATGAAAGACTACCAAACCCAGCTTTGGAATTCTACAAATTGCGTAACAATGTAACAATTTGAGAGTCACTGTAACAAAATGTTCCAAGTTTTTTTCTGTTTACGTTAATTTCATTAAAACTTAAAAGTCAAAGAGTAATGATACGTTTTTTTTTTTTTAATCTTTTCTAAGGCATCACTTCAAATAATTATGTTAAGACTCCTTCTTGTCAACAGTACATTGCTCTGGGGAAAGTTTCCTAAATCTAAGTACCGGTACTTTTAAGTTTTAAGCTCATATCTGCGCTAGTATGTCTGAGTAATTTTTTCCCCTATGTCATCATTGCCTTTATAACAATATTTTCAAATATGCAAAGGCGAAAGAGGAGGGTATGCAGCTAACAGCAAAAGTGTTTTCGTTTTCTTTTTGTTGAGTCTTTGATATGAAAATGTCAAAGAGGAGTTTATAGAGTTTACATAATACATAAATTCATGTTTACAAGTTTTCATATAATACACGTTTGCTCCGTTTTGCTTTCTTGGTAGATGTTTTCCATCTTCCTCTTTTTATTTTCCAAATCCATTCATTTTCCCCATCTTAGTTTTCCCTTAAGCATCTGCCTCCACTCCAAAGTTGAAATTTATTCTCATGACTTTTGCTTGATTGCGTATTTTCCCCTTCCTACTTAAAGTGGAAAGAGGCACACATAATAATATCTTTAAAAAAACAACAACATGAGCATGGCTAAAATTCCTCTTGGTTTCTTTTCGGTAATTAGTTTTGTCTTAAGTGATAGTGATACCTCGGGCTGGAGTAGAACGCCGAGGCAGCGAGCGAGTTTGTTTTGCTTGTTCACCTTTTGTTAAATTACGTGGGACTAAAGTAACACAGAGAGCGGAGAGAAATTAGCAGGTTTTGGGAAGATGAGACGGGAGGAGAAAGGAAGGGGGAATGAAAATTGAGTATGTTGAACAAACGCTGTATTCAGAGTTGAAAATGAGTTTTCTCTATTCTTTAAGATTTAAGACTATCTAAAATACGCTATACTCTATAGAGGCCGACCGAACTTTGGTTTTTGTTTTTGTGCCGAATATAGATAAATTCCCCCTAAAAGCTAGCGTTCGGTTTGTTTTCCCTTTCGACCGAAAGTAATATTGACTTTCGGTTATCAGACGAATATTTTGCAGTTGTCATTTTTGTGTTGTTTTGTCTAGTTTTATAAAAATTATCTCATAATGTTTAGATACAAAATTCGTATATAAAGTAGGCTATATATTGCCTTTTAGGTTATTAAATCATAAAAAGTATCCAATTCTTAATAAAAAGTTACATAATACATGTATATACAACTTTATATTACATGCTCTTAGGTCCAGTGGTTAGCTCACCGGACTGTCAACCAAAAACCAACTGACACGTCGCGGGTTCTATCCCTGCCACCGACCGATTCCTGTCGCCCTGCAGGAGTTTTGGGCATAGTGGAAGTAATAATCTTCTATCTAAAAGGAACGTCTGTAAACTTATAAGATCTACTTAAATAGAGTAGGGCCTACCCATAAGCTAATTAATATTTCACAAAAATGTACAGTCTTTTATAAATCTTTTGTTTGGCAATTTAGTTTAATTTTTTCCGGTTTGGCCGAAGCTGTTGTTTTCGGCCGAAAGTCAATAATAATTTATAACTTTCAGTATGGCTTCAGTATGGTCGACTTCTAAGACTCTTTATTATAGACTAATTGAGTGTATTTTATATTAAAGACAGACAATAAGACAAATAGATATACGGAAAAACAGAAAGACAGAAAGAAAGCAGGCTTGCAGACTTAGACAGACATAGACTAGAGACAAATAGACATATACACCAATAGACTTAGGTAGATCTATAGATGGACAGATAAGCACACAGGCGGATATACAAATAAACAGAATTTACTAGATCTAAACTTAGAAATACAACAAATTATTATAATATAGAAATGCAAGACAGCAAAAATAAAATACCCACAATATATTTAGTTGGGAATAAGTTGATTTAAGGACGCATTTGTTGCTTTATTTTTTTCCGAGTGACTTTCATATTTCAGACATGGGACAGTACATGGAGAGTTAAAAATGACAAGTCGTCTGGTAGTGTTCAAACATGAGAGTTTATAGATTAGAGATAGATCTACACTACACAAAATTTTCTAGATCTAGTCTTTATTTATTTCCTCGTTTTAATGCAAATTTAAGGAAACCGTTTAAATTAAATGTTTACTTTGTTGAAGTTCAATAATATAGTTTTATTGTCGCGGGAATCTCTGCTACCACCCCTCACTTGCGACAAAGCCAGCGAAGCGTGGAGAAAAGAGGGAGAGAAGGAGCGAGAGAAAACAAAAAAAACAAACCACCACCACAGCCTGTATGTGAACCTTAGCTAAAGGGTGGGTGTCAGTGGGTGTCCGTCGTCTGCTCGATAGACGCGCAAGCAGCAGCAGACGACTTTTCCCCTTTGACAGCCGACTCCGCCTGTGTCTGGCGAGCGCGTTACAGGTTGCACTGGGGGTAAGACACGAGTGCGAGTGTGTAGTAGACGTCGTTCAGTTCATGTGTGTTGTTCTTTTTTTCGCCCCAGAAAGCTCAACCGTGTCAATTGTTAAACAAAGCCCTTCTATTATTCATCCCATACTCCCGTGAAAAAAACAATTTAATATCATAACGTTGAGATAGTCGGACAGACAACGTATTTATTTGTTATTATTGTATACAGTTGGAGGACTAGAAAATCTCTGGATTCACTATAACCTGCACACTATTTTTGATATAGTTTACTAGTTCCCTGTTATTCTGAGATTCTAAGACGTTTCCAGGTATACGCAGGTAAGTTGACGCACGTGCCAGTATGCTATGCGATAGACTATGCTTTTTCGTTTTACCTTTTATTAGATAATCGAGTATATTATTTGTTTTTGCGTGTTTAAGATATGGGTCTTGGCTATAACTACAATATTAATATTAAAGCTTTTAAGAAAAATGCGGAGAGCCTGGAAGCTTGAGTGGCTTGTGTGTTGTGTGTGTGTAGGCCTAGGCCTAGGCCTATATTATCTTTGAATCCAAACAAAATTAAATTTGCTTGGCCACTCAGAACGAAGCCAGGTGAGGTCTCGAGGGTGAGTGCATTGCGCGCGAGTTTATTTTTTAGCGAAAGGTTTTTATCAGATTATGCTTTCTTTTTTCTTTCTTTGACACATTAAGTATGATTAAGCCTTGAAAAAAAAAGCATATTATATTTACATATTTCTTTTTATTTAATCGTATTTTAACTTCTTTCGAGTGTGTACCTGGGTGGTCGTTTTCTATAACATACTGATATAGCGGCAACATAGCCTATAGTCTATTGTCTATTGGGACTTATAGTGTTATCCCAAAGAGATTGGACTCAAAACATAAATAGGCCCCTACTGTTGTTTATGAAAGTAATAGTTCATCTATTTATTTATTCATTGTTGTCCCGGCTAGGATCCCATCATATGTGGGCTCTGGGTGTTAATGGATAATGGGTAAAGGAAAGTGACTCTAGATATTGTTCGACATTTATATCAAAATATTATTATTTTTGTATCATTGACCACATAAATGAATTCAATATCCAATATAAAAAAACAACCCATAGCTTAATATGATATTTAGCTAATCGGACACTCTGTGTGTTGAATACATAGACAATGGACATAATAAATATAGGCTACTTGTTAGTGGATCGTGTATCCACATGGATACTGACATTATTGTGCCCTTTACTCGTTACCACAATTAAGTATCCCGTCGGACTAAATTGATCCATGTGGCTAGTGGACCAGCGTTCACAAGTTTCTGTGGCCACGGCATATTAGGAGATTGTGTGGTCAGCACAATGCTCAGTCGCCCTAAATTTACCCAAACTAAAGTCAGGTAGGGCCTACCCATCAGAGCTGGGTAGACTCAAGGACACCCGGGAACAATTTCTAGCCTTCACCAGGATTCCATAATTCTTTTTCAAAGTTCTCTTCGATACTAAGCAATACCATTTTTTAATTTAATTCTTTTCGTTGTGTTCTATAATCGATGATACTTTTCCTTAAAACCTCTTCCCATATATCAGAGTTTCGTGTACAAGGCCAATAGTTGTAATAGCGTTTATGTTTTTTTTTAATGCTTGTTTTCACATGTTGCCACTACTAGCCTGTTTATAATCCACGACAATACCGAAATTAAAGTCTGGAGTAGGCACAGGACAAACTAGAACAAATCACAATGATCCGATAATCCCCCCTTCCCTTCCCCCCCCCCCCCCATTATATTTTTATCCTCCTCCACTCAACCCGTTATCCAATGCATTAAACAATCAGATCGATATCAGATAAGAACAAGACGGTTTGATTGTGTGACAAAAGAATAGACACTCTATGGCGCTTTAAGTTCAAAGAAAATGCCAGAATAAGCTCCCCTCTATTTAGGATACGGCTTAACCGACCAAGCGCCTTTACGGTGCCGTTGGCTTTGAAATCGTTAAAATTCCGACGTTCTGTCTTTATAAAGCTCATGATCACGTCGATGAAATTGGCGATCGTCGTATCTGGCGCCATCTTCAACCCAAGATTATAAATCAAGTCTTAAAGTTGGAGACATAATGGCGGTTGACAGTGTGTAGATCTTTTTTGATTTGACAATATCTCTTTTAGACAATTCAATATATCTTCAAGTAATATCATTTGTATTTTTATGGTAGGCCTATATTATAATTTTTTTTAAAAAATATTAAATGATAGAATTGTATTAATACGACTGTATATGAATGGGATGGAGGTATAAGTATAATGATAGAATTGTATTAATACGACTGTATATGAATGGGATGGAGGTATAAGTATAATGATAGAATTGTATTAATACGACTGTATATGAATGGGATGGAGGTATAAGTATAATGATAGAATTGTATTAATACGACTGTATATGAATGGGATGGAGGTATAAGTATAATGATAGAATTGTATTAATACGACTGTATATGAATGGGATGGAGGCATAAGTATAACGCTGTGGTTTATCAATTGGATGTTTTGGATTCAAACCCTGGTTAGATTTTTTTTTCCATAAATGTAGGTCATAGTAGGTTATCTTCCTGATGGGGAGCAGCCTGGGCGTCTCTGACCACAATCCACTAGAATCTCGTGGCCAAATAAATTGGCGAACTTTGCTTCATTTGCCATAAAGCCGATGTTTGTCGTTTCCAAGGCTCAAGGCAAACTTTTTATTATAAGATATATATATATATATAGCTTATCAAATTGTTTGATAAGCAGGCAGCGCGTTCGACTGACGGTCCTGGGTTCGAATCCTGGTGAAGGCTATGATATTTTCCCGGGTCTGGAGGGTGTCCCTGACTCTACCTAGCTCTGGTGGGTGCCTGACCTAAGTTGGGGTAAAGTAAATGCATTGTGCTGGCCACACAATCAACTAGTATACAGTGGCTACAGAAACTGGTGGACGCTGCTTCACCGGCCCTATGATTAATTCGGTCCGAAGGGTACTTTACGTTATATATATATATATATATATATATATATATATATATATAGTGTGTGTGTGCATGTGTCTCCATACACATGCACCCAAACATTGAGAGTTGAGACACTTGTGAATTTATAATTAGATTTCCTTAACGAAATTTTGACAACTATTAATCACTAACGTCTGATCAGAAGCAATTTCTCATGCGTTGATATTTTCCCGCCAGAATCTTTGTTCGCCGAGACCCATTTTTAAATTCCCTCCCAAAAGTTCGTCTATAAATTTTAATAAAATACACCCTTTCCTTATTTGTATAACTTTTTTTTTTTCATGTTACTTACAAAAAGAAAATATTTATGAAACATAACACAAAGAAGTGAAAGTTTTCTCGTTTCTCTGATTTAAATTAAATGAAATGTATGTTTAGCAGACGAACCGTATCAATATAAAAAAATACTCTTTTTTTTCTCTTCATTAAAACCCGTCAACCTTATCTTCCAGCCAACCATGAAAATATATTTTTTTTGACTCAAAATGTTTTCGGTAAATGGATTTGCATAAAATGTTCTTTTAGCTTTAATCTATGGCTTTAGTAGCAATCATACACACAGGCATTCAGAATGTCCGCACATTGGATTGGTTACAGACTATAGATGTCCTAGGTCCTAGTGTTTTTCGAGTTACCAGATATATGTATATATATACATACACATAAAGGGAAAGAGACATGGACAAGATGGGGCACTAAAAATGTTTTTGGTGTCACCTCCGTTTTAGGGAAAGCTAGGCCCACGTCCCATCCCCCAACCCCGACATTTTGGGAAAATATTGTTTTAAATACTATTTTGCAAAAAAATATATTTTCGTAAATGTTTTGAAACTCAAAATATTTCCCCCCTCCCCCTTTTTTAGCACACTCACAGAAATCCTGGTTTCGCTCCTGAGTTAGACTGAAAGATATGTTGTTGTGGATGGTTTTATTTATTGTTTGGTACTTCAACTTTGTAAACACGTAATGCTATGTGTTCTCTTTTTTTTTATTGTAAGTTTCGTCATACAATTTATTGCTTATTTATTGATGGATTCTGTTTCAGCTATCACCATTGTCAGTATTTCACTTTATGGGCCACGGATATAGAAAAATGTCTATAGTGCCGCCCTTCCTCTTGGTGCTGTATAGCACTTGTTTTGTTTTGGTTTGATAGTTCATTCATTCAGCCTTGTTTATGGGAACCTTTCTTCCTTATACTTCGCTTGATCTGCCTTATACAATTGATTGCTTACTTTATGATCACTAGTAGCAATTAGTGCAGGGGTCGTCGGTAAAATTTTCATAATACTTTGCCAACAACAGCCTAAAAGTAAAACTGTGCCAACAACAGCCTAAAAGTCAAACTGTGCCAACAACAGCCTAAAAGTCAAATTGTGCCAACAACAGCCTAAAAGTCAAACTGTGCCAACAACAACCTAAAAGTCAAACTGTGCCAACAACAGCCTAAAAGTCAAACTGTGCCAACAACAACCTAAAAGTCAAACTGTGCCAACAACAACCTAAAAGTCAAACTGTGCCAACAACAGCCTAAAAGTCAAACTGTGCCAACAACAGCCTAAAAGTCAAACTGCGCCAACAACAGCCTAAAAGTCAAACTGCGCCACAAATCAATTTCTTGTAGAAGATACCTGAATTGCCTTTTTGAAGATCGTTTTACTGCCGTTGGATTTGCGTGCGAAGTCTGGCACGCGTCCCGTAGGTTGCCACCTCCTAATTGGTGGAAACGATATCTTCTAGCGATATATAACAGCGTTGCCCATAACCTTTTTTTTTGTTTTACGTGACCCAGTTGTTTTTATGCTTCTTTTTCGTGACCCACTATAACATTATAATCGCATATGCTAGCTTATCTTCATCATCTATTATTACCGTTGTGGTCGTTGGGAGGGGGAGGGGGGGAGGCGAATGGACATCTCAGCAGTAAACTTTCGCCATTTTTGCCTATCTTGAACGGTTGTCAATAGTTGAGTCAATATGTCCAATAGTCAATTTGAGTCAATTGTCCAATATTTTATTTTATCGAACCAGCGTCTCCTCTGGCGGCCACTCCGACGTCCACGTTCTACAGTGTCTTGGAGGATTATAGGCTACTAGCGTATAATTAAAGATATATAAATGTTCAAACATATATTCCAGAGCACGTGCATCTACATTTTAGGGGTGTGGCTGAAATCTAGTTGAAATATAATTTGTGTAAGTATGTAAATAACAGACACAATACACATATATATCAATAAGACAAAATATGTCCGTAAGAGATTAAATATACCGGTATACGCCTATCGATATTACATCCTGCTAGTCTGACCTATACCCACTATAAACAGTTCTTATTTGTTTTGCGAATTTGAGAACCGGTAATTTTTACCTTTTTGTGAGCTGGTTGCGGGCAGCAAACCGGAATTTGGGAATTGCCTCTTTAGAGCTTCTCAGTTCATATAGGCCTACCCAAACTAAAGGTTCAAATCTATCTTTCTGTCTCTAGTGTATATCTTTGACCACACAATCCTCTTGAAAGCCGTTGTCAGAGAAACCGAACAGTCTCACTAATCTCCCCCCCCCCCCCCGAATGGTCCAGACTATGTACATTGTGGTATGAAAGAGAAGTACACACTACACTACTACAGGGCTATACATTATACTGTCAATTAGCAGCGACGCCTGGTGGAAGCAATTCAGCTAAGTGATGAGAAACATTATGTTACAATGTTGGGAATGGGAGAGTTGTCTATCTTGCATAGTTGGCGTGGCGCTGCGAGAGGCAAGGCTGTTGGTATGGATCGCTCAATCGTCAAATTAACATTTACTTGTTCAATCTCCACGTTATATTTCCCAACATTTAAAAATGTTTTAAAGAAATTCAGAGCTTTTTGTCCCATGTTATTTGTTCTACAAATATTTCCATTCTCTATTTTAAATTATTTTTTTTTTTTATTTTTTTTTGTTTTACAGAATTTTATCAGAAGCACGTTTTTATAGTCTGAAAGGATTTACACACCTGGTTGGCTCTAACGGTTGACACACCTGGTTGGCTCCAAGGGTTGATACAAGGACTCGTTGCCGATACTTTTAATTTTAAAACACAAAAACATAAAAATTGAAACACACACCTGTTGGTGATTGGCGGACACACAGAGAGACACACCTAGCGGTCATGGCCCACACCCTGGAGTCGTTGCTAGGGGAGACGGTGACCAGGTCATCGGGTCAGCCGGTGTCCGTGAGGTCACTGTGCGGGAAAGAGAGAGTGCTCGGACTGTACTTCTCGGCCAACTGGTCGCCGCCATGCCGGATGTTTACCCCTACCTTGAGCAGGTCAGTGGACGTTTCTTTTGTCAGGATTACAAATAAAATCTCTATTGATTATTTCCTTTCTCCATATTTCTGAACTAATGGTCCCATAACTCACCGAGTCTTGTTCTTTGACATTTATTTTCACATAGATTTTGAAGGGGAAAAAACACAGAAAATAAGAAATATTTTTTACAATGGAATTAAAAAAAATATTTACAATATAATATAAAGTGCATTTTACATTTGGAAACTATAATACAGGGATCAAATGTAGAACGAGTTTATGATTTTAAGTTTCTTGGCACTGTCTTATCCAATGAACTAACATGGGATATTAACTGCACTGATATCCTTAAGAAAGCAAGGCAGAGAATGTATTTTCTTAGAAAGCTGAAGTCCTGTGGGGTCAATAAAGTGATAATGACTAATTTCTATAGGGCTATTATTGAAAGCATACTGACAAGATCTATTGAAGTTTGGTTCGACAGGCTACCTGTAGTTAATTTACACAAGCTAGAATCAGTTGTCAAAAATGCAGAAAAAATTATTGGCACTAACCTTAAGTCGTTAGAAACATTATACCAAGAGCGCTTAACAGGTAAAATGACTAACATTATGAAGGATAAATCCCACCGCTCGAGACACTATTTTGAATTTCTTCCACATGGCCGTCGCCTTCGAGCATTTAGAGGTAGCAGCAGATTTGTTAACAGCTGTTATCCGCAAGCAGTTAAACTGTCCAATAAAACAAGACAGAAGCGTCTTATAAGATCATAATTGTAATAATTTTCCTTATATTCTGTATATTATCATAATGTACATTGATATAATAGTTTTTTTTCACTAATTTTCATTGTTGTGTCTTACTATTATTGTAATGTAGTTTTCTTTTTTGTAGATGTCACATTCAACATCACATATTTTCGATGTAAAACGCATTGACTGAATAAAATTGAAATTGAAATTGAAACTGTATTGTAAAGTAATTTATAATCTATTAGGAGTTTATTCTAGAAACAGTCTATTCTAGAAACAGTCTATTCTGTAAACAGTCTATTTAAGAAACAGTCTATTCTGGAAACAGTCTATTCTGGAAACAGTCTATTCAAGAAACAGTCTATTTAAGAGACAGTCTATTCTAGAAACGGTCTATTCTAGAAACAGTCTATTCTAGAAACAGTCTATTTAAGAAACAGTCTTTTCTAGAAACAGTCTATTTAAGAAACAGTCTATTCTAGGAACAGTCTATTTAAGGAACAGTCTATTCTGGAAACAGTCTATTCTGGAAACAGTCTATTTAAGAAACAGTCTATTTAAGAAACAGTCTATTCTAGAAACAGTCTATTCTAGAAACAGTCTTTTATAGAAACAGTCTATTTAAGAAACAGTCTATTCTAGGAACAGTCTATTTAAGAAACAGTCTATTTTAGAAACAGTCTTTTCTAGAAACAGTCTTTTTAAGAAAGTTTATTTTTTAGAAAGAGTCTATTTAAGAAAGAGTCTATTCTAGAAACAGTCTATTCTGGAAACAGTCTATTCTGGAAACAGTCTATTCTAGAAACAGTCTATTCTAGAAACAGTCTATTCTAGAAACAGTCTATTCTAGAAACAGTCTATTCTAGAAACAGTCTATTCTAGAAACAGTCTATTCTAGAAACAGTCTATTCTAGAAACAGTCTATTCTAGAAACAGTCTATTCTGGAAACAGTCTATTCTAGAAACAGTCTATTCTAGAAACAGTCTTTTGAAGAAAGTTTATTTTTTAGAAAGAGTCTATTTAAGAAACAGTCTATTCTAGAAACAGTCTATTCTAGAAACAGTCTATTCTAGAAACAGTCTATTCTAGAAACAGTCTTTTCTGGAAACAGTCTATTCTGGAAACAGTCTATTCTGGAAACAGTCTATTCTGGAAACAGTCTTTTGAAGAAAGTTTATTTTTTAGAAAGAGTCTATTTAAGAAACAGTCTATTCTAGAAACAGTCTATTCTAGAAACAGTCTATTCTAGAAACAGTCTATTCTAGAAACAGTCTTTTCTGGAAACAGTCTATTCTGGAAACAGTCTATTCTGGAAACAGTCTATTCTGGAAACAGTCTATTCTGGAAACAGTCTATTCTAGAAACAGTTAAATCTAGCAACAGTCTATTTTAGAAACATTCTATTGTAGCAGCTGTCTAATCTCGAGTCTTGACTTTTATATGGAGAACTAAAACCTCATGTCTTAAATCTATTTTTCAGCTTCTATGAATCACTGAGAGACGGGTCAACTGCTAGTAGAGAAGTGTTGGAGATAGTTCAGATCAGCTGGGACAAAGACCTCGAGGGCTACACCGAGTCCACAAAGTCTATACCTTGGCTGAGTCTGCCTTTCAACCAGAGAGATAGACAGGTAAGGGAGACAACTCACTATAAATACATTTAACACAGACAGGTAAGGGAAACAACTACACTATAAATACATTTAACACACACCTCCCCCTCCACATTAACAAGGTTTTTTTTTCCACTGCCAACACGTATACACTTAGGATTTCTTTTACCGGGGACACAGTAGCCTAGCAATAAAAAATATATACTGCTATTCAAGAGGCATCAAAACCTGGAACATTCTGGGAGGTGTCCCTGAAATTACTACATTCAGACCGGTACCAACATATAAGTTATGTAATGTAAAGTAAATGTGACAGAGCATTGTGCTGGATACACAATTCCAACATGATGAGCTTAACATAAGTACTGTTACAGTCTGTTAAAGCGAAATTTCTTACTTTAAAAGAAATATTACTCACTATTATGACTTCATTTCTCCACTTGCAAACACTCACACACAACCGGGAAGAACCCCCCACCCCACCCACACACGCACATCTAATATGCAGAACTGGCAAGCATATTAAATGTATAAACAAGCAGACGTGGTATCTCACGAGTGATCAGACTTGGATGCGTACCTGGAGTAAGGCAAGGCTCACTTATCTATACATTAAAAAGCCTTAACCCCAAACAAACGCTTGTAAGTTTATATATACACACATATTTTTGTGTGTGTGTGTGTGCGTATTATCTCCCCTCGATTGTCTAATATAAAAAGTAAAGCTGCAGTAGCCCGCCCTTTTATCCAACATGTTTATAATCACCGCGTGCTGCATGTCGCCTCTGTTATTTAATAATTGGTTAAACTGATTGCACCCCACCCCCTCCCTCTCTCAACATCCTCTTCCTCCTCTCTCACTGCATCTTGTTTCCTCCCAAGTTTTGTTTCCTCCCACGGTTGAAAAAAAAAAGGGTCGTCCACATTTCGGCTGGTTACAAGAACGTGGAAAAGCAATCACCTGTAACGGCAGCAACCTACGTGTGTCCTTGTTTCTACCCATTCTACCCTGCACTCTGCTTGGTTTTCAAAAGAAAAATGTATAGTCCTCGTAGCAAAGGGTACCAATTTTAACAAGTCATTTACTTTAAAAAAAATTATATTGATATATATTGCTATTTATTTTTTATAAATAATTCTCTTAGAACGCAGCTAAAATGTATAAAGACACTTGACAAAACTGACGCCTTAAGATAACTTTAACTCGTGCCTGGCAAACATTTATCCATCAATGTAAGCAAGCAGAGATTTTCATTGCCCCTGAAACTATTTCTGGTGGATAGAGTCAAGAGTGAAGAAAAAAGGGGGCTAAACTCAATCCACGTTCATCACTCCGAATGGATGCAAAACGTTCAGTTTCAAAGATATGCGGGGAAAAAAGTTGGAGTCGGGGACGGGGCCCGGGGGGGGGGGCGTCCATCAGAAATTAAGTACAATTGGTATAAATTATGTGTATAACTTATAATACCCCCCCCCCCCCCCCCCCCAGGCATCAACAACTAGATGGTAGCCCAAAATGTGACTCTCAAAACGATTATTTTAATTATGCACTTTAAGAGTTGATATCTAAACTTACTGTGAAGTTCAAGATGGGGATGGGGAAATGGATGTTTTATTTAAGAAAGGGTGAAACAAAAAAAATTAGTTGTTTTTATTTTAAATAAATAATATAAAGGATTAAATAATAACGGTATGCCTTACTTTGTGCCAGTGTAAATGTAAACTACATTCCAACTAGTCAATTCCTGACTCATAGATCGACATTGAATCTTGGATGCACACTTTGTTTGTGATGCTTTTTGTCTTGTTTAATTTTGATATTGATCTTGAATTACCATCACTCGGTTCTAATAGCATAATGAAGTGCCCGTTCTTTTTTTTTCATGATGGCAGCTTTTAATCAGGGCGCCAGTCTCCCAGGCACCCCGCTGTGGTAATTGATCAAATGACGGATTAGTTTATTCCATGATTGCATGGTTCTTTTGACACCTTTGTAAGTGATGGAAGGGGGAGGGGGCATGTTGTTGTTACTTTACAGATGAGAAAACAAGGGCGATGTATTGGATACCTTTCTATTAAGGAGGCGCTTGTGTTAGTGTGACCCTATCATTGTATTCTCCTCTGACTGCTAAGTTGTAAGAGCAATGTGCTCCCTACCAAGCTTTGTGTGTTGGCCTTTTTAAAATAGTTCGAGAAGTTGTAATTAATAGAAGTGGATGATGATTTTTGATGATTTGGGGTTCATGATGGTAATGGATTTAGTGATATTTTACATTATTTCAATACTTTTGACATGAGGATAAGACTGGATGATGAGTCAGGTTTATTATTGTTTTATATGACTTAGTGAATGTTTTTTTTAGATCCGTGCTGCCATGGGATTAGGGCTCAGGTTTAAACGAGGGACAAGCTGTTGCCAGTGTGATACATAGGACTGTTTAAATTGACCCACCATCAGATGTTTCTTCACCTGGCACACGGGCCACATAATAGCAGCTCTCTATGCATCTCTAGTCATAATTTAGTTTCTCTAGCTGTCTCCAGGAGGGAGTGGGCATGAGTTTAGAATGGATGGCATCCAACAACTCCCAACCGGCCCTTTATGGTGCTGGTCTAAGCTGAGAGACACATTAGTGCTTGCTTTTCCAGCCCAAAAGAAAGTAACCGCGTCTCGTGTTTTCTACTTTAGATCAATCTTCTCTAAAGTGTATTGTGTATACACGGGTGTATTGTCTAGTACAGGGGTCGGCAACCTTTTCAGACTGAAGAGCCAAAAGTTACAATTCACTAAATTTCCCAGTTTTTAAAGAGCCACTAAACTTTTGTTTCAATATTATGGTATTTGATTAGGATTAGATATATACATTTGTTCTTTTATTTAAAATAAATAGCTTTAAATATGAAATAATATTTATTCATATGAAAACATACAAATGTTTCGTACAAAACATATTAAAGCTAGCCCTGCTAGCATAATAAAATTAGAAATAAAAAAATATAACTATAATTATTGAATAATAGATAGTTACAAAATTTACATCAATGGGAGCATTGGTCTTGCATGCCTTTTGAAAGTTTGGTTAAATCTGGCTAATAACTTGTTGTTTTCAGTTTCAATCACGCCTCTAGATTTTTATTTGTTAGTTGGCTTCTTGCTTTACTTTTTATTATATCCATGCAAGAGAACGCTTGCTTGCACGAATATGTTGACCCGAAGATCGTCAGCACTCCAAATGCCAACTTCTTCACCTCACTGTAGCATTCTGGAAGAATATTCCATGCGTCAAATATGAGTGCATCAACTCGCGGCGTTTCTTTTAGAGCTGTCCAGTTGTGCAGCGTGACGTGCATGCTACTACCTCGCTATTGAGTTCTGTGAACTTGCCACTCCACAAGTTTTTGATTTTCAAATCCAGCAATTGCATTTGAAGCAAACCAGCGTCTCATTTGTATTTGTGTTATCTTATCTTATACATTACAGACGCTCCTTCTATAAAGAAGATTATTGCGTCCTACGCTCATCCGTTGTGTTGAGAGGATTTGACTATGAACGCCAGAGTACTTACATTTGTTTTGAATTGCTCAAATCTCTCAGCGAATCCATCCTTTATTTTGTTTATAGCCTTGCTGAAGTAATTCGTGTCAATAGTTGCATTGGTTTCATCGCCATATAGCTTCAGATTTTCGAAATGAAGTAATTTACCGCTCTCCATGTCTTCGACAAAAAAAAGTAATTTATTATCGAAACAGACCACCTCTTCAAGTAAGGCATGGGCTGGGTTTCTCTTTCCTTGCAGTTTTACATTTAGCTCATTTAGTTTCTTTGTGATATCCACAATGAAGTTGAATTTTTCAGCCATTTGTCTTCTTTAAATTCAAATGGACAATGTCTTTTTCATTAAATAATGTTTTTATTTCACTCAAGCAAGAAGCAAAACGTTACCCCTGGAAATCCATCGCAATTTATAATATTGTGCAGATGTAGGTCAGAATACTGTCTTTCTATTTCTTCAAGAAATTACTTAAACTGGCGATGGTGGTGTGCTTTAGCGAAATGCTGTTAATGATCTTAATTACAAAGTTCATGACTTCAACTATTTCGGCCGGAAATGTTTGGGACTAATAGCCTCTTGGTGAATTACGCACTGAAACGTTAACATTTCGTGGTTTATTTTTTGCCGAAGAATCATGACATACTTTTGGCTCCATTAGTTGCTATGGAAACGATTTTATTTATATCGATATTCATAGTCTTCCAGGCATTTTCGCACATCATTTGCTATAATAATATCTTCTTTACGGGTTTGCCCTGAGAGCGTCAGCAATCCTAGCAGTTATTCTTTTGGACCTTCTGACGAAAAGGGTAACTTGTGCCGTGTCTTTTATGTCGCAAAACGCATCCATAGCAAGTGACAAAGCAGAAGCGAGCCAGTTACTGTACTTGCATATGTGTTACATTTGAAGACATCTTAGTAGCTCTATCTTGTACTGTTTTATCAGATAAATTAAATTAAATTAAATTGGTTACTTATATAGCGCTTCTATCCATGCTATTTCAGCATGCTCAGTGCGCTCTGTAAACACACTGCTGCCTGCTGGCGCAAATATGTTTACAGGCCCAAAACTCCTGCAGGGCGACAGGGATCCGTCGGCGGCCGGGCTAGAACCCGCGACCTGTCAGATGGTTTTTGGTTGACAGTCCGGTGAACTAACCGCTAGGCCAGCCGGCTTCACAATAATGTCAAATCTTTTATTTTCTTCATGATTTCTGTTTTGTTTTTGAAATCACGAAACAGTTTTTCAGCTCCAAGTATATAATTGTTTTTGACGTACTCACCACCTGTGAATGGTTTCCCTCTTTTTGCAATTTGTAGTGATATTACAAAGCTTGCCAGATTTACATTATTTAAAGATTGCGTCCAGTTACTTAGCATAGAAGTCGACTGTTGTTTTTGTTTTATGACGCTCTTTAACAGCTTTGTTTTCAGTGCGTCACCGGTTAGATATTTAGCAGCGAATCGGGTATTTTTTGTAGTGCAGTGTCTCTCCAAATTTGACTTCTTATAGTTTTTCTTGGCAAATGAGACAAGTTGAAAGGCCATCTGTGTTGCATATGAACGCAAACGACTCCAACTGAACACTACCATCAGCTGGGTTGCTGGCTGGGTGACTGTAGTAACTATATATAGCGGCTGTCAGCTGTCCGTCTACTCTCTACTCCACCTATTCTCACGGTTCTCTGTTGAGTGGTTTTATCCTGTTTGCAGTATATTTTAAATTATTTTATTTTTTTTGCAGTAAAATATTTTTTTTTATGAGTTTTGAAAATAAAATAATATAATTATTAATATTTGCGCATGAAACTGGAGAGCCGCATCTTGACATCGAAAGAGCCGCATGTGGCTCGCGAGCCGCAGGTTGCCGACCCCTGGTCTAGTATAATGTCAGGCTTGTCTTGTGATACTGGTTGTGGGCTTTCTGGGAGTTCGACCTATCCATCGGACCTATCCATCCTTTCCTTCTTTGGCGACTTGTTCACTTTGGTTCCTCTATTGTCAGAGCTCTTCGTTGTTTATGACCAGAGTATCAACATTTAGAAATATACTATAATTACCGTATATACTCGCGTATAAGTCGCACTGGTGTATAAGTCGCACCCCTAGTTTAAGATATTTTTTCTTATATGTTGTTATTGACCCGCGCATAAGTCGCACCCCGACTTCCCGGGTTACACGGCCTTTTAATATCTCAAAAATGCATAACTTTTAAACATAGAAGTTGTTAAATATTCACCCTAATTTGGAAACTTTCCTTAAAAGTAGTTTTAATCGTGCATAAGGCATACATAATCAAATATAGGCAGTGCTTCATTTATTTTAAACAACCGATCAAAAGGCCTACAGACATTAGTGAGATGGGAAAGTAAGGTTTCTGTTTCTTCATCTAAGTCCCTTTCCCTACTTAAGTTCCTATCCCTATAGTAACACTACACACAAAAAAGTCTTTGAAGTACGTCATTAGACTCAATGTCGCCTAGACTGGAGACTGGGCGGCGCCGGCATTTCTGACGCGCTATAAATGTGTCCTAATTACCATTAACATTGTTTGTAATGATTTCAAGTCCGTCTGCGCGACCGACAAATAATAAGCTGTGTTGTTTTTTTCAACTCTTATGTGCAACTAATGAAAAATAAAACACACTTGACATTTCACGCGTCCATCTGCCGATCGTAGTTTTGGAAACATTGCCTAGACATGGTGCGGCGGAATGCTCAACACTGCCTTATTAGTAGGCTATATAGCCTATAGGCCTAGACCTTAAGTACTAAATAAAACGCATTTTAAGCGAATTGGCCTACCTACATTATAGGCCTAGACAGGCTTTCACACATTTACGATTCTTTCCATACTGTAATTTGCGTTCAATAAGCCTACCAAAAAAATGCCGCCTTTAAACTTACGCTACGTTTCCGCAATACAAAATTGGTCCAAAAGTTCAAAAGAAAAGCGGGTAGTGAGGGGGGGGGTCTGAAAAACCTTAAATATTTGTCGATTTCAAATTCAGTTATATAAAATAGTAATAAGTAGGCCTACACCTACGAAAGTTTTCTAAATGTAAAATGTAGGCCTACGCATATCCTAGTAATTATACATCACTAAAGTCAACTATACGGGTTATGTAGGAAACTTTATGACAGAGTAGTGAGGTTTTTCGTACTTTTCAAAAACAGTGTTGGGTGTACAAGTCGCACCCCTACTTTTTGTCGAAATTTTCGGTAAAAAAAGTGCGACTTATACGCGAGTATATACGGTATATATTCAAATGTATACATACACCATACATGTTTATTTATAATATTCAAATCTATACTTACACCGTAATTTTATATTCAAATGTATACAATTATAGTAAATGCAGATTTAAATGCATCAGTGATACAATAATTCTATCTTTCTATATTTACTTGCATACTAAGCCATAATGGAGGAGTTCAAATTACAATAAAAACATATTATATACCAATAATAATTGAGATTACCACCACTGGACCCGATTGTTTACTTTAACGTCTCCAAACGTGACCTTACCAGAAATATGCCACTGTCTTTCCCCAGGCTCAAAATATTTATTATGTTCCTCATGGGGTTTCAAAGGCAAATAGAAGCTTTTCTGATATTTGATATGTTTTAATATTTTATATTTGTTACTTGTTGAAGCGGAATATTGAAAATTATAAAGGTTCCATTTGTTAAATTTCATTGATGCGTCGATCATTAAAATCGGAAACAAATATTCATCCTGTTTTGGACATTTAAATTGTCTAAAGCAGGGGTCGGCAACCTTTTGCCAATAGTGTACCAAACTCTGATTTCTTCATCATTCAGTGTGCCAACAGCCTGAAAGATATTATTTATTATTTTTTAAGACAATTTATTTAGATAAATCAGCAAGACCAATGTCAAAAGCAAAACAATTTTGTAAAGAAAATTGTTAAGAGCTTTACATTTAATTTTAAAAAGTAAACATGCTTGTGATGATCATATTTCTTTTCACATTTATAGCGAATGCATTATTTCTTTGCCGAACTTTTAGAATAATGGTTAATGTCTAAAACATTAAGTTAGTTGTCAGGTTTAATTCTAACAACTTCTAAATTTTTTTTTTTTTGAATTCCTTTTCCCCTCCTGTGGGCCTTTCTGAGTTTAAATGTCGCATGGTATCGGCAACTTCACTAATACCCGAAAGGCGGGTCCTCAGTCGTGGATAAGCTAGTTCCACCCTCTGCACAATCACTCTTACGTCAAGCTGTAGTCCAGGCCGACCACGAATAAGAGCCAATGCGAGAAAACCGCAAGCTCCTAGTCTGGCAAGGCTCTGACAACATACCGCTACCGGGTGTATTGTCTAAACCGCTACCGGGTGTATTGTCCAAACCGCAACAGGGTGTATTGTCCTAACAGGTACCGCGTGTATTGTCCAAACCGCTACCAGGTGTATTGTCCAAACCGCTACCGGGTGTATTGTCCAAACCGCAACAGGGTGTATTGTCCACACCGCAACAGGGTGTATTGTCCAAACAGGTACCGCGTGTATTGTCCACACCGCAACAGGGTGTATTGTCCAAACAGGTACCACGTGTATTGTCCAAACCGCTACCAGGTGTATTGTCCAAACCGCTACCAGGTGTATTGTCCAAACAGGTACCGCGTGTATTGTCCAAACCGCTACCAGGTGTATTGTCCAAACAGGTACCGCGTGTATTGTCCAAACCGCTACCAGGTGTATTGTCCAAACCGCTACCAGGTGTATTGTCCAAACAGGTACCGCGTGTATTGTCCAAACCGCTACCAGGTGTATTGTCCAAACAGGTACCGCGTGTATTGTCCAAACCGCTACCAGGTGTATTGTCCAAACCGCTACCGGGGGTATTGTCCAAACCGCTACCAGGTGTATTGTCCAAACAGGTACCGCGTGTATTGTCCAAACCGCTACCACGTGTATTGTCCAAACCGCTACCGGGGGTATTGTCCAAACCGCTACCAGGTGTATTGTCCAAACAGGTACCGCGTGTATTGTCCAAACCGCTACCACGTGTATTGTCCAAACAGGTACCGCGTGTATTGTCCAAACCGCTACCGGGGGTATTGTCCAAACCGCTACCGGGGGTATTGTCCAAACAGGTACCGCGTGTATTGTCCAAACCGCTAACAGGTGTATTGTCCAAACCGCTACCGGGGGTATTGTCCAAACAGGTACCACGTGTATTGTCCAAACCGCTACCAGGTGTATTGTCCAAACCGCTACCAGGTGTATTGTCCAAACAGGTACCGCGTGTATTGTCCAAACCGCTACCGGGTGTATTGTCCAAACAGGTACCACGTGTATTGTCCAAACAGGTACCACGTGTATTGTCCAAACAGGTACCACGTGTATTGTCCAAACAGGTACCGCGTGTATTGTCCAAACCGCTACCAGGTGTATTGTCCAAACCGCTACCACGTGTATTGTCCAAACAGGTACCGCGTGTATTGTCCAAACAGGTACCACGTGTATTGTCCAAACAGGTACCGCGTGTATTGTCCAAACCGCTACCAGGTGTATTGTCCAAACCGCTACCACGTGTATTGTCCAAACAGGTACCACGTGTATTGTCCAAACAGGTACCGCGTGTATTGTCCAAACCGCTACCACGTGTATTGTCCAAACCGCTACCAGGTGTATTGTCCAAACCGCTACCAGGTGTATTGTCCAAACCGCTACCAGGTGTATTGTCCAAACAGGTACCACGTGTATTGTCCAAACAGGTACCGCGTGTATTGTCCAAACAGGTACCACGTGTATTGTCCAAACAGGTACCGCGTGTATTGTCCAAACCGCTACCAGGTGTATTGTCCAAACCGCTACCAGGTGTATTGTCCAAACAGGTACCGCGTGTATTGTCCAAACAGGTACCACGTGTATTGTCCAAACCGCTACCAGGTGTATTGTCCAAACCGCTACCACGTGTATTGTCCAAACAGGTACCGCGTGTATTGTCCAAACCGCTACCAGGTGTATTGTCCAAACCGCTACCACGTGTATTGTCCAAACAGGTACCGCGTGTATTGTCCAAACCGCTACCACGTGTATTGTCCAAACAGGTACCGCGTGTATTGTCCAAACCGCTACCAGGTGTATTGTCCAAACAGGTACCGCGTGTATTGTCCAAACCGCTACCACGTGTATTGTCCAAACAGGTACCGCGTGTATTGTCCAAACCGCTACCAGGTGTATTGTCCAAACCGCTACCAGGTGTATTGTCCAAACAGGTACCGCGTGTATTGTCCAAACAGGTACCACGTGTATTGTCCAAACCGCTACCACGTGTATTGTCCAAACAGGTACCGCGTGTATTGTCCAAACAGGTACCACGTGTATTGTCCAAACCGCTACCACGTGTATTGTCCAAACAGGTACCGCGTGTATTGTCCAAACAGGTACCACGTGTATTGTCCAAACCGCTACCACGTGTATTGTCCAAACAGGTACCGCGTGTATTGTCCAAACAGGTACCACGTGTATTGTCCAAACCGCTACCAGGTGTATTGTCCAAACCGCTACCACGTGTATTGTCCAAACCGCTACCACGTGTATTGTCAAAACAGGTACCGCGTGTATTGTCCAAACAGGTACCACGTGTATTGTCCAAACCGCTACCACGTGTATTGTCCAAACAGGTACCGCGTGTATTGTCCAGACAGGTACCACGTGTATTGTCCAAACCGCTACCACGTGTATTGTCCAAACAGGTACCGCGTGTATTGTCCAGACAGGTACCACGTGTATTGTCCAAACCGCTACCACGTGTATTGTCCAAACAGGTACCACGTGTATTGTCCAAACCGCTACCACGTGTATTGTCCAAACAGGTACCGCGTGTATTGTCCAGACAGGTACCACGTGTATTGTCCAAACCGCTACCACGTGTATTGTCCAAACAGGTACCGCGTGTATTGTCCAAACCGCTACCACGTGTATTGTCCAAACCGCTACCACGTGTATTGTCCAAACCGCTACCACGTGTATTGTCCAAACAGGTACCGCGTGTATTGTCCAAACCGCTACCAGGTGTATTGTCCAAACAGGTACCGCGTGTATTGTCCAAACCGCTACCAGGTGTATTGTCCAAACAGGTACCGCGTGTATTGTCCAAACCGCTACCACGTGTATTGTCCAAACCGCTACCACGTGTATTGTCCAAACCGCTACCACGTGTATTGTCCAAACAGGTACCGCGTGTATTGTCCAAACAGGTACCACGTGTATTGTCCAAACCGCTACCAGGTTTATTGTCCAAACAGGTACCGCGTGTATTGTCCAAACCGCTACCACGTGTATTGTCCAAACCGCTACCACGTGTATTGTCCAAACCGCTACCAGGTGTATTGTCCAAACCGCTACCACGTGTATTGTCCAAACCGCTACCACGTGTATTGTCCAAACAGGTACCGCGTGTATTGTCCAAACCGCTACCAGGTGTATTGTCCAAACAGGTACCTCGTGTATTGTCCAAACCGCTACCAGGTGTATTGTCCAAACAGGTACCGCGTGTATTGTCCAAACCGCTACCACGTGTATTGTCCAAACCGCTACCACGTGTATTGTCCAAACCGCTACCAGGTGTATTGTCCAAACAGGTACCGCGTGTATTGTCCAAACCGGTACCACGTGTATTGTCCAAACCGCTACCAGGTGTATTGTCCAAACAGGTACCGCGTGTATTGTCCAAACCGCTACCACGTGTATTGTCCAAACCGCTACCACGTGTATTGTCCAAACCGCTACCAGGTGTATTGTCCAAACAGGTACCGCGTGTATTGTCCAAACAGGTACCACGTGTATTGTCCAAACCGCTACCACGTGTATTGTCCAAACAGGTACCGCGTGTATTGTCCAAACAGGTACCGCGTGTATTGTCCAAACCGCTACCACGTGTATTGTCCAAACAGGTACCACGTGTATTGTCCAAACAGGTACCGCGTGTATTGTCCAAACCGCTACCGCGTGTATTGTCCAAACCGCTACCACGTGTATTGTCCAAACAGGTACCGCGTGTATTGTCCAAACCGCTACCAGGTGTATTGTCCAAACCGCTACCGGGTGTATTGTCCAAACAGGTACCACGTGTATTGTCCAAACAGGTACCACGTGTATTGTCCAAACCGCTACCGCGTGTATTGTCCAAACCGCTACCGCGTGTATTGTCCAAACCGCTACCGCGTGTATTGTCCAAACAGGTACCGCGTGTATTGTCCAAACCGCTACCAGGTGTATTGTCCAAACCGCTACCGGGTGTATTGTCCAAACAGGTACCACGTGTATTGTCCAAACAGGTACCACGTGTATTGTCCAAACAGGTACCGCGTGTATTGTCCAAACAGGTACCGCGTGTATTGTCCAAACAGGTACCGCGCGTATTGTCCAAACAGGTACCGCGTGTATTGTCCAAACAGGTACCGCGTGTATTGTCCAAACAGGTACCACGTGTATTGTCCAAACAGGTACCGCGTGTATTGTCCAAACAGGTACCGCGTGTATTGTCCAAACAGGTACCGCGTGTATTGTCCAAACAGGTACCACGTGTATTGTCCAAACAGGGACCACGTGTATTGTCCAAACAGGTACCACGTGTATTGTCCAAACAGGTACCGCGTGTATTGTCCAAACAGGTACCACGTGTATTGTCCAAACAGGTACCGCGTGTATTGTCCAAACAGGTACCGCGTGTATTGTCCAAACAGGTACCGCGTGTATTGTCCAAACAGGTACCACATGTATTGTCCAAACAGGTACCGCGTGTATTGTCCAAACCGCTACCAGGTGTATTGTCCAAACAGGTACCGCGTGTATTGTCCAAACCGCTACCACGTGTATTGTCCAAACAGGTACCGCGTGTATTGTCCAAACAGGTACCACGTGTATTGTCCAAACAGGTACCGCGTGTATTGTCCAAACCGCTACCACGTGTATTGTCCAAACAGGTACCGCGTGTATTGTCCAAACAGGTACCACGTGTATTGTCCAAACAGGTACCGCGTGTATTGTCCAAACCGCTACCACGTGTATTGTCCAAACAGGTACCGCGTGTATTGTCCAAACCGCTACCAGGTGTATTGTCCAAACAGGTACCGCGTGTATTGTCCAAACCGCTACCACGTGTTTTGTCCAAACAGGTACCGCGTGTATTGTCCAAACCGCTACCAGGTGTATTGTCCAAACCGCTACCGGGGGTATTGTCCAAACCGCTGCCGGGTGTATTGTCCAAACCGCTACCGGGGGTATTGTCCAAACCGCCACCGGGTGTATTGTCCAAACCGCTACCGGGTGTTTTGTCAAAGCCGTTCCCTCCAGGTGTCAACTTGACCGCCTTCTGATAATGTACGACACTCTGATCCTAGCCAGAAAGACTCGAAGTGACCATAGTGACTAGATTCCCTACATTAAGACACTATGTGTAGAGAAGATTCCCTACACTAAGACACTATGTGTAGAGAAGATTCCCTACACTAAGACACTATGTGTAGAGAAGATTCCCTACACTAAGACACTATGTGTAGAGAAGATTCCCTACACTAAGACACTATGTGTAGAGAAGATTCCCTACACTAAGACACTATGTGTAGAGAAGTCAAAATTGTTTCATTATTTTTTAGTCTCATCCTGAGATTGTCGATAATCTTAATTTTGTTTTAATGGATATGTTGATAAAGTGGGCTATTGTTAAGCAGAATAGATACAAATTAATCCTACAAAGTGGGTAGTTAATGTAGTGTTTAATGTTTTAAACTGTACATATACTTTTTTCACTCGTGTAATATTTATATAGAGTCTAATTTTCAACTACTTTTAAATCTATTTTTGTCATGTTTAAACTATAATTGTAAGCCACTTTTTTTTTTAAAAGAAAAAAAAAGGAAATAATAACGCAAATATAAACGGGTTAATTATCTCCCTTACATTAAAGCTTCCACATTGATTATAGTGATACCAAACAAGTTATGTTTTGTAATATAACTAATATTACTTATTGCTTATTATTTTTATATATAAATCTAGCATTATGGTATTTATTTCAACTAGTAATTATTTTACATTAAACAGTTTGTAAATGAACAGTGCCTGAATTAATTGTTAAAGCTGATTTAAGGAGATCGGGGCCAATGTCTGTCTACTGTTGGTGGGGGCCAATGTCTGTCTACTGTTGGTAGGGGCCAATGTCTGTCTACTGTTGGTGGAGGCCAATGTCTGTCTACTGTTGGTGGGGGGGGCAATGTCTGTCTACGGTTGGTGGGGGCCAATGTCTGTCTACTGTTGGTGGGGGCCAATGTCTGTCTACTGTTGGTGGGGGGCCAATATCTGTCTACTGTTGGTGGGGGTCAATGTCTGTCTGCTGTTGGTGGGGGTCAATGTCTGTCTACTGTTGGTGGGGGACCAATATCTGTTTACTGTTGGTGGGGGCCAAAGTCTGGCGCCAACTGATTGTTGGAGCTATGAGAAGAACTGATTGTTGGAGCTATGAGAGGAACTGATTGTTGGAGCTATGAGAAGAACTGATTGTTGGCTCAATGAGAAGAACTGATTGTTGGCTCAATGAGAGGAACTGATTGTTGGAGCTATGAGAGGAACTGATTGTTGGAGCTATGAGAAGAACTGATTGTTGGCTCAATGAGAAGAACTGATTGTTGGCTCAATGAGAGGAACTGATTGTTAGATCAATGAGAGGAACTGATTGTTGGAGCTATGAGAAGAACTGATTGTTGGCTCAATGAGAAGAACTGATTGTTGGCTCAATGAGAGGAACTGATTGTTATATCAATGAGAGGAACTGATTGTTAGATCAATGAGAAGAACTGATTGTTGGCTCAATGAGAAGAACTGATTGTTGGCTCAATGAGAGGAACTGATTGTTAGATCAATGAGAAGAACTGATTGTTCGATCAATGAGAGGCACTGATTGTTGGCTCAATGAGAAGAACTGATTGTTGGCTCAATGAGAGGAACTGATTGTTGGATCAATGAGAGGAACTGATTGTTGGCTCAATGAGAGGAACTGATTGTTAGATCAATGAGAGGAACTGATTGTTGGCTCAATGAGAGGAACTGATTGTTAGCTCAATGATAGGAACTGATTGTTAGATCAATGAGAGGAACTGATTGTTGGATCAATGAGAGGAACTGATTGTTGGCTCAATGAGAGGAACTGATTGTTAGATCAATGAGAGGAACTGATTGTTGGCTCAATGAGAGGAACTGATTGTTCGATCAATGAGAGGCACTGATTGTTGGATCAATGAGAGGAACTGATTGTTGGCACAATGATAGGAACTGATTGTTGGATGAGAGGAACTGATTGTTGAGGAATTTTCATTTCTTCATATATTCTTCTACAAGCCTATTTCTCTGAAGTTGTTTCCAATACTATGTGGCTAGAGATGAAATAGTATTCTCGGCTTACTGACAACTCAGAATGAAAGATTTATCTTTGCATCAATTTTACTATACGAACTGTATTAGTTGACTTACTCATCAGGGGGATACGCCCCCCTGAGGCAGATATTTAAAACCATTCCATGCTTTATATGCTTCGTCCATTTTTATTTCTATATGTGTGTATGTGCACATCAAAGTCACAGCAAGGTCAGTGTATCCTTTATAGGATACCCGGTAATAACGTTTTTTCTGCTCCTGTAATTTACTGTCGCCCTCTTTGAAATATCGAAAATGAAATCTCTATATTGGCTCTTCTCTATCCCACCAGCCTCTGTTTCCTCCACCTCCTCTCACTCACTTCAACGTAAAGCTGAAAAATCCATAAAGACCCTATCAGTTAATTACATTACCACTTAATATAATGTACCGGTATTCTTTTTAAACATCATGCGATATAGACTATTACCCCCTGGCTGAACGGACGGCAAAAAAAAATGTATCTCCGTTTTTAATGTCTTTCTATTTCTTGTCATCTATAGAATATAGTGTAGCTTAGATATAGTACATGTATGGATATGGGTGTATAATAGATAGAGGCATAGATACATAGAAATAAAGACACAGACAGATAGATACATAAACAGATATATAGACAGAGACAGAAAGATATATAGATACACAGACAAATGTATAGAAATAATGTGTATGTTTAATTGAGAGAACGTAAAATAGATATAAAGACAAGAATACAGACACCAGAGACAGACAAATGGAGAATGACAGGAAGACAGAGGCAGGACAATAGAGAAACAGAACGAAAGATCGTAATGCAGTTACCAGAGAGAGAAAGAGAGAGAGAGGCGACTATAAAGAGACAGACCAGTAAGATCAATTGAGATAAAGGCAATGACCATAGACAGATAGAGAGAAAGGGGAAGATAGATGAACCAGAGAAAGCGACAGACGAACATAGAGAGTAAAGAAATGATAGGCAGACAGAACGAGAGAGAAAGAGGGAGCCAGAACCCAAAGACAGAAAAAAGGTTTTGGGAAGATAGAATGCGCATAGATATAGACAGAGTGAGAGAAGAAGGAGGAGGAGGAAATAGGGACAAACAGAGAACGAGAGGATGATAGACAGAAAGCAGAGAGAGTGAGATAGAGTGAGAGGAATATAGAGAGACAGATGCCAGACACAGGGGTTGGAGAGACAGAAAGAGTTACAGGAAGATGATAGAGCTCAGAGACAGATCAGAGAGAGAGAGAGAGAGAAAGAGACAGAGAGAGAAAGAGAGAGAGATCTGGAGAGGGGATGTGGCTATAAAACTCCCAAGATAAATGTGTGTGTAGAGATCAACGAGAGACATTTTACGGCCATCGTCCGGCCTAGAGCCGATGGCCGTGTCCCAAAGGGCCCATAACCCCGTAACTACCCGGTCGTTTGCAAGAACATGAATGAATGGCAATGCATTTGTCTGATTGTGTGGCGCGCCTGGCGCGTGCTTTGAATGTCCTCAATTCCAAAATAACTGCATGCACATTATGTTAACTACCTCAGTGGGGGGCTTGAAATCATGTGAAATTAACTACAAGGCCATACAACGAAATGCAATTCCAGATAATTGTAGATATACTGCATGCCTATAATACGTTGTTTCTTAATACCTGGGATAGATGCATTTGAACGAAAGGCACTTATGCACATTTTTGTTGTATAATGTCTGGTGGGTCATTTGCATATAAACTCCATCCTTGAGGCATTGTATAATACCTGGTAATTTTATTTTTACATAACAGAAGATTATAAAACGAAAAAAATAGGACAACGAACTTAACTGTCCCCATAAACTTAACTCAACGTTGAATGCTCCTTGTAACACAATTTTGAATGTTCCTTGTAACACAATGTTGAATGTTCCCTGTAACACGATTTTTAAAGTTTCCTAAAACAATTTAGAATGTTTCCCGTAACATAATGTTAATTATTCCCTGGAAAACAATTCGAAATTATCATTGTAACAATTTCTGTAGAATCGTTGCATTGTTTAGGAATATATTCCGTAAAGCTATTGAGTTGCCACAAAGATATTATTGTTTTGATCATTTTTTTTTTCTGTGTACTCTTTGGTTTATATCATATTATGCTACAGTCTATACTTCTGCTCAAAGTGTTTTTTTATTCTTTTTCTTATTCTTTATTTAGTCATGCGTAAAAAAATTGGTTTTCCTCACTAATTCAGTTAACCCATTCTAAGTTCAAATGCCTTTTGGGATAAGAACGAACTTACCCACTTATTATCTTTATAATGAATAGTTAATGTGTAGCCTGTTCAAAAAGAGATATTCATAAGTACAGTTTTAGCTGTTGGTGGCGGGTGTTATTATTGCTGTTATTGTTGTAAATTAATTTTAATGTGGAACTCTTGGAGGCGTCCATTATTTTTTAGTTGAATTTTGAGGGCCAGTTAAAACACACTAAGTCCACCAGCTGACTTCTTCTTCACAATGTACATTTTAAAACGAGGAACTTGAACAACAATATATATATTTTAGTGCAGAGTTTCATGCCTCGAGTTGTACTTTAAAAAATATTTGTACCAACTGATCAGTGAGAGATTTTTCGATGTCCAACCCTGGGCGAGTTCTTCATAAAATTAACATGTTAACCCTAAGTTTATGTTTGATATATGGACAGTAAAAATAGAGCAAGCGGCCCATCTTTGATTTTATAAGTTCTTTTTACAAAGTTCATGATTTTTTGGCTCACAAAAGAAATTTTTTTGTTCCACAGAGAAAATTGAGTCGAAAATTTGGAGTCCATGGTATCCCTCGGCTTGTACTCCTGGACGGAGAGACCGGAAGGGTGATCACTCGTGACGGATTCGACAAGCTTTCCGAGGACTCCACAGGATCCGGTTTCCCGTGGCGCCGGAAGTCGCTCCACGATGTCATTAAAGGCACCCTTCTCCAAGCGGTGGACGGCAGTGACGCCCTCCAAGAAGTGGACGCCGGCTCCGCCCTGGAGGGTCAGAAACTGATTGGATTTTATTTCTCAGCTCATTGGGTGAGTAATTTTATAATAACTTTCTATATCAAGTCTTGCTTCTGTCATTTTGTTTTTTGAATGAGTCCGTTCATAAATTTAATCAAGAAAATATAGGATTTATCAACAGTTGTATTCCATTGTACAAATGTAAAGTAGCCTACGATGTTTGTGTCTAATCCGACTCCCGTTGGTTAATTTAAAGACATGTGACATTATTGTCTCATATTATGTTACTTTTGCGCTCTCACTTTCTGCACGTGTCCTCCCTAGATGGGTAGTTAGCCTCCCGGACTGCCATGCGTACGTGTGACCTGTGTTCTTTTCCCCTCTGAATTTATGTTTCTACTTTTTTGTTCTGTAATTGCAACAGACAAGCTAATGTTTAAAATGTACGTTAATATTATTATTTTTTAAAGATTGTAAAGAATTTCAGGACTTAAAGCTTTCCTAAATTGTTTTCAGTAAGTAAAAATAACTAATTATAATTTAGACATGCGGGAGGTAGGTGTGTTTGATTCTCAGCCTGGGATAGTCCAAACATTTTGTTACATAAAAAGACATGTCTTTTTTTTTTAACCCGATTACAATGTTTGTTTTTAAAATTACGCTCCTACATGTTTTCAGTAAATAATAATATTTTTAAAATTATTATGGCATTCTGTTCATTGTAGTTTATAAATATTTTATATATTATTTTTCCCCGGGCAATGTAGCTTGTAACTTTATAATGTGCTTGAGTTTCTACGTTTGTTCGCTATAGAGTATAGACTCATTAGAAACATTAAGTATATTTATTCTAAGCTTCCCGTAAAACATTTCTTTTTTAGTATATCACGTTTGCTGCTGAATTTGTTGATAGTATAACACAAAAAAAAAATACGTATGCACAAACATAATAAAAACTGTAATTAAAATACAAAAAAAAAATAGCGACAATTGAAAGTAATCTAGAGTTGTTTTCTCGCGTTTTGCTTTCAATCGGAGTGTTAAATCAAAGTGTTTCCTGTGGCTTCTTGGATAAGCATTGTGCAGTTATTCCTTTTAAATAAAGTACAAAGGCTTTAGTTTATATTATATGAGTATAGATGTGTGAGATTTTTTTTAAGACTATATATTGGATAGTTGTTGTCATAACTGAAAGGAGATTGTGGGGACAAAATGGCACGATCTGCACCTGATCACGTGCCCAGTTTCACCCAAATGTACTTAAACCTGAGACAATAATCATAGTCTCTGCTTAAACGAATATTTTATCTAACTACCAATGATCGAAACTTAAATTAAGGCATATAGAGTGTACCTTCTTATATTATCTATGTTTTAAATGATGTCAAGTTTCTGGTTTTCCTGGTTTGTTCAGGCAACCCATTCCATGCCCGAATGCCAATATATCTAAGTTTTAAATTATCAATTTCTAAACAAAAATTTATTAATTCTCAAATTATTCTCAAGAATTTATTTGTACAATACATTATAGTGTAGATCTATATGGTCTTGCTTTTAAGGGCATGTTCATTTATTTGTACATCTTTAGCCAGTGGCACCACTATACAGACTTAAGTGACAAAGTAGGCCTATACTAGTTTTTTTGTTGATTATTAATCTAGCTAAATCGCACGGACTAACATTAGCCAAGATTGTTAATACAGAAAATATAAATCTGACACCACCGCATGAAGAATCGAACCCAAGTCACCCGGGTGTATGGCGGAGACTCTAGCCACTATAGGCCTACTGCGGAGTACACACGTGAAAACTAGACATTGTGAAAATTAAATATAAGACATTAAAGTTTCTTAAATTGACCGATGGCCAATGAAATTGATACACTCATTCAACTTTATAATTCTTCTTCTTCGCCATTATCAACTCCTAGCATAGGAGCATAGGCCATTAACAATTTCTTTCCATGTCTTACTATTTCTGGCTATCTTGTCTAACACTTTCCAGCGTTTCCCGATCAGCTGCACATCCTTTTCATAATATATAGATGTTATTGTTTTTGTTTTTTTTAATTGCGCGCGCATTATACCTTTCATCCAAACCGAAGTACTGTAGCTGGTGATGGCAAAAGTCCCGCGTCGACAGGTAGGGAAGAAATTTAACCGTGGCGATTAGGGGGCGAAAGAATCTTGCGATCTACAAAACAATAGCAGGCGTGGAGATAGTATTTGGCGGCCTCTGCTGTCTCTAGCAGCAGAACAGTCTTCTGTTCTTTCCCTTGCCTTCATTCCTGGCGATGATAACCAGACAAGTCTTGTTTGGTGGATCACATTCTTCTGGTGTCTGCTTGCCGCCTGCATAATACAAGAATTCTCGGAGCCCATTGTTTTCGCCCTGTTCCACCGGAAGTAGTCATCTTTCATAGCATTTTAATGAAAGCTATTTCAGCCACCATCTTTTTTTTTTGTCGCGAACGCAGACATTTTGTTTGAATTTGAAATGTAAAATATTTTAAATGCTTTTAATTGATCGTACGGTACATTACTTTACTAAGATTACAGCTTCGACAATGTTTAACGTTTTTGTGTATTTAAAACCATATCGAAGGCCATTGGCTATTTCTAAATTATTTATAAGGTATTTTAATTTGTAACCTTTCTTTTGGCATTTAACATGGAGATAATATTTTATATTTATATTTCTATTTAATATCTATCCTATTCTACAGTGCTATATTATGTCTAGGCTAGAGTGCTATATATCTGTATTGCTCCAATTCTGTGTCACTCAATGTCGTTATTTCTGAAAATCTATATTTCTCTATATTCCTCAATATCGATATTGCTCTCACTTGTCTTTTTGTTCTCTATAGCACAGTCAATATAGCTTTATATCGTTATTTCTCTATGTCTCAATAGCTTTATATCTTTATTTCTCTATGTCTCAATTGCTCTATGTTTTATATTTTGATAGTCTTTATTGCTTCTTCTTCCACGCCCCCACCTTCTGGAACCAGCTCCCCTTCCACATCCGTCATTGTGAAACCTCCTCCACTTTCAAAAAGTCCCTTAAAACCCATCTGTTTATGTCCGCCTATGACCTGTGATGCCTCGTTCCTGGTCTCGGTTTGTTTTTATGCTTCCTTTGTATTATTACCAGTATGTGCTAATGTTTGTTTCATAGCCACTTCAATGTTGTAGCTATTGTTTTTTAAAATCAATTTTATTACTGTAGCTATTATCTTTATAGCCATTTAATGATGTAGCTATTGTCTATTTATTTTAGTAGCTTAAATAGTTTATAATTTTAGTAAAAATTGTCAAGCGCTTATAGCTGTAAGGTAAGCGCTATATAAAAATGCCTATATAAATAAATAAATAAATAATGTATTTATTGATATATAAATCCATAAAAGTCGATGCCTATATTGATATATATATATATATTTTCATCTGAAGAGAATAGCATAGATAGTTATAGGAAACCATTCTCCCTCTTTTCATCCAATTCCTACAATTTTTTCCTCATTTTCCCTTCTTTGGTACGTTCTGTTGTTCTCGTCAATGACTTTATATAATATTCTATAGACTAGCCCGCAAGTAACAAGGAAGTATTTTCTTAACCTTCGATTTTCTTTTGGTCTCTCACGTTTTTCTTAATCGATGATCAGCAAATCTGCAAATATCGATTCACCAACACACACACACAGAAAATACGACATAGGAAAATTCCATTGATTGATCTACTAAAATTGGCTTGACCTACTCAAGTTTGATTGACCTACTGAAATTAGCCTGACCTACTTACACTCGCTTTCAAATATTCTGCCACGAAAATCCCCCCCCCCCCCCCACTTCTCCCCAAACCGTATGCGTTTTGACAACACGCCTTCCCCCAACTATCTGCTTCCTCCCCACCTCACCCCACCCGTTCCCTTTACCACTGTGGATTTTTTAAGTACCATTCAAGGGTAGACTACTCTCAAAAGAAAAGCGCGTGCCGTTAGTAACCAGAGAAACGAATCATGACTTTTGAAAACAAAAATAAAGAAACAAGCATTAGCCGGCGAGAGTCAACAGACTCGGGAAATGGAGAAAAAAAAGTTGGACGTTCGACTGTAAACAGGGAAAGGTAATTGCCCCCCCTCCCCCCCCCCCCCCCAGCCGGAAAGAGGGTAATTCTTAGCAAATTACTATTTAGTCCTTTGTTTATTATTGCGAAGGTAAATATCTACCAACAGAAGGTAAATATCTACCAACGCTTTGGCAAAAGGGAGAGGGGGGGGGGGGAGTAATTTACGTATTATGTTTGTTAATCAAGGATGTCTATCAAGAATGTGAAGATTGACAGTTGGATGGAATGGCACCGGTGCACCGGTATAATAGAGAAATGGCAGTCGAAATATAGATAATAAGAAATTGTTGCACAAGTGGATGAGTTAAATTGAGCTTTATTTTACAGCGAATTCCATAATATATACTTATTATGTGTCATATTTAAAAAATGGATTTGTTTCCATTGCCCATAAAATTAAAAAAACATTATCTAGTTCAGGTGTCGGCAAACTGCGGCACGCATGCCAGACTTGCCACGCTGAGCAATTTTTCAATGGCATGCGCGGAACACTCCCAAAAAGGCAATTCAAGTCTCTTTGACAAGAAACGGAGTGCTAAAGCGGGATGACTTTTATGCCGTTGGCACGCTGAATGAATTAGAAATCATTAAATCCTACTTTTGCACACTATTATCAAAAGATGTGCCGACCCTTGATCTAGCGCGGCTTTACTTGCAACAATGTGACGCAATGTAGAACGCCATTTGGTGGGGTTAGATTTTATGACTGAATTCCCCGCCAAGAAAAAAATTGAATGCAGATAAAACGACAGCAAACAAAAAACTGAATAGAGCATGAGATTGGTGGACATCTATATGGGTTCTATTAGGAAAACTTACTCAATATATTATGTATGCCAGAGCTAATGACTGGAGGAAATTACCATATAGAGTAGATAGCTCCCCATCATTGCATAACAAAGTTTTATACCGTGATTACAAATATTTATGTCACGTATGCAAAACGAAGTTTGTCAAATTATTCAAGTTAAGGTAGTCTATTTTCTGGGCGTCTATGTTAATTTTTTGTTACAGCTTTTTATGTTAACCAGATGATTAATCTTAAGCTAAATGTCTGTACTTGCGTTTGTTAAGAACTATATTTACGTAGTATATTTACAATGTAAACATTCGACTTTAAGTTTAACAGATATTTTAGATTTTTTTAACTTGAAAATGAAATTGTAATGAAAAAAAAAGAATATAGATAGAACAGAAGAGTAGACAGAGACAGAGACAGAGACAGAGACAGAGATAGAGACAGAGATAAAGATAGAGACAGAGACAGAGACAGAGACAGAGATAAAGATAGAGACAGAGACAGAGATAAAGACAGAGACAGAGACAGAGACAGAGATAGAGACAGAGATAAAGATAGAGACAGAGATAAAGATAGAGACAGAGACAGAGACAGAGATAGAGACAGAGACAGAGACAGAGACAGAGACAGAGATAGAGACAGAGATAAAGATAGAGACAGAGACAGAGATAAAGATAGAGACAGAGACAGAGATAGCTATGTATACTTTCTGACTGTCTTTATTGACATGCAGAGATAATGTGACCTATACTTTAGTATAGACCAGGGGTCGGGTACCCATGGCTCGCGAGCCAGATGTGGCTCTTTTGATGGCTGCATCTGGCTCGCAGACAAATGTTTGATTATTAAAAAAAGTTTTTTTTAGACTTTTTGATCTACATATTATTAATTGCATATCAATATTTCATTCTACAAATGAGCTAAAGTCAACTGCAGCTCAGCATCGGAAGAATTCAGAGACATAATTATTGTACTTTTAGTGTTGAAATGAAACAAAATGCACACATTTACTTGAATTTTTTAGTTTTAAACCAAGGACTACTGAAGACAGGACATGCAGGTTTGAATTTCTGACTTCCTAGCTAAGGCCAGTTTTTTTAACAGTAGCGATACACTCCCTTGGCGCAGTGATATAATGTTAACTATTATTAAGTAACTAACACAATTCTTTACTAATATGATTCATTGTATTAATGGTTTATGTCATTTTCATTTATTTAATGACAAAGAACGATCTAATAGCCATTAAAATGTATTAATAATTACCAAGCATGAGCGCACTATTTTTTAAGGAGTATGAATAGAAGGCACAGTTTGGTTCCAACATGGATACTTGTTGTTGTTGGATTTTACTTCACTGTGTTTGTTTTTAATTTTTCGATCGTGTATTTTTATCAAAATGCCTAATAAATGTGATGTAGTTAATTGTAAAGGTAATTATAATGCTGCCAACAAGTGTCGTTTGTTTAAAGTGCCAAATAGTGCATGTATACCATTATTGAAAGCAGAAAATATGAGAGGAGAGCACAATTTGAATGTTTGTTTATTTTTAACTATCACAGTCAATTTACATTCTTTACATTCCTTGGTCATGAAAACACAAATAAATTTTGCCATAGATATAGAAATCAAATTATCGTATTTATAATAATGGTATACATGTACCACTTGGCAAAATTCTCAACCCAAATAATCGACTTATTTCATAATCACTTTTTTTTAGAGGCTGTGCATTTGTCTCTTAATTATGAGCGAGATAAATTTTATGGGTGGGGTACGTTTTTCCCTTTTTAGGTCAAGAAATAACGATTTTTTAGATATTTTTTTTCACTTTATTTTATTCCTTAGGTGACCCCCCCACACGAAACCGTCAATACCAACCGCATGAATATATAGGGTATCATGTGTACGGCCCTAATCATTCAATCATCTAAATAGATCTTAAATAATATTCAAATGCTCTTTTAAACCCCCTCAATCCTAACCCCTCATTTATCATTAGTAAACGGCCCTGCACATTAACATTATTGACATTATTGACATTATTGACATTTATTATGTTAGTTACTTAATAATAGTTTACTTCATATATAAGCGCGACAAGAGAGTGTATCGCTACTGTTAAAAAAAACTGGCCTTAGCTAGCTAAGTCAGAAATTCAAGCCTGCATGCCCTGTCTTCAGTAGTCCTTGTTTTAAACATAATGTATGGTTCTCCCAGAATTACTTTTCAAAATATGTGGTGTATATGGCTTTCTCAGAAAAAAGGTTGCCGACCCCTGGTATAGACTATGGACAGATTGTGTTACAATATTAAGTTGACTTGATGTTGTAGATATAAATCCTATTGTAATATACATTCACACAGAAGCTATAGATAGGCAGATAAATTGAGAGATAGTTAGGTGTAGTTTTAGACTATATACTTACATAGATAGATACATAGTAAAATAGATACGTTTTTAAGTAGGTAATAAGATCGGTAGTAAAATAGATATGATGGTATGTAGAATGCAGGTAGAAAGATAGATATATAAAATGAAATGAAAAGATACATGTATAGATAGGTAGGTAGATAGATAGATAGGTTGATAGATACATACATAGATGGATAGGAGAAGAGATCGAGTTATATTTATGGTACATATACCTTCAGTTAGACAGACATGACAACAGAGAAATGAGACAACTCGAGATGAGAGAGATGAATATTGAAATTCACAGGAACACTTCATCCGTGTTCAATGTGGCTCTTGTGTCTGTCTGCCTGTATATCTGTGTGTCTGTCTGCTAGAGTTTTGCTTTGGTATGAGTAACCTTTTTTTTTGTGCTGCAGCTGTAAGTGTTGTCTGAAAGTCGCAGATGTATAGGTCGTGGGTTCAAGCACTCCAGAATACCTGCAGTTCAACAACACACGAATGAAAGCTACAACTACATGGCCAACCCCACATACTAACAACAACCGCACATACACTCACGCATTGGTTTTCCCCACAAAACGAATCCACAAAATCACATACACACATCAATACACACACACACACATATACATAGCTACACATACACACACATTTCCCACTCGTACTTTTACAAACACTTCTTCATTCCCACACACAACAAGCACAATAAACTACTCATCACACACATGCGTTTGCCCCCCTCCCCACACACACACCAGTCATTTCCCCCTCACAAACTAAAGTCTTAGAACAATGAGCATACCACATCCCCCGCTGCTATTGAAACATCTGAAATGTTTTTTAGTGGGGAAGGGGGTATAAGTCTTTCAGCATTGTACTGGCCACACAATCCTATTCGTGCCGATGACAACAGAACTATTAAGCCCAGATCACAATCTTTTTATTGTTATTATAGATCTTTTTAGGATTGCGAGGAAAGATTGACTTATGTGCCTTACTTTTTAAACTCTAAATTTTTTTTGTAAAGGTTTGCTACGGAAACAGGTGTCGCTAAAATTAAATAGTCTTAAATAGTCTTTGGTTGAGTTTTGATTTCATTAAATTCTCCGCGACTACATTTTCTCTCTATCTCTTCCTCGCCCACTTCTTTCTCTCTCTCTCTCTCTTTCTTTCTCACTCTCACTCTCACTATCTCTTTCTCTCTCTCTCTCTCTCTCTCTCTTTCTTTCTTTCTTTCTCACTCTCACTCTCTCTCTTTCTCTCTCTCTCTCTCTCTCTCTCTTTCTTTCTTTCTTTCTCACTCTCACTCTCTCTCTTTCTCTCTCTCTCTCTCTCTCTCTCTTTCTTTCTTTCTTTCTCACTCTCACTCTCTCTCTTTCTATCTCTCTCTCTCTCTCTCTTTCTTTCTTTCTCACTCTCACTCTCTCTCTTTCTTTCTTTCTCACTCTCACTCTCTCTCTTTCTTTCTTTCTCTCTCTCACTCTCTCTCTTTCTCTCTCTCTCTCTCTCTCTCTCTCTCTTTCTTTCTTTCTCACTCTCACTCTCTCTCTTTCTTTCTTTCTCACTCTCACTCTCTCTCTTTCTTTCTTTCTCACTCTCACTCTCTCTCTTTCTTTCTTTCTCTCTCTCACTCTCTCTCTTTCTTTCTTCTCTCTCTCTCACTCTCTCTCTTTCTTTCTTTCTTTCTTTCTTTCTCACTCTCACTCTCACTCTCTCTCTCTCTCTCTTTCTTTTCAAACTGTGAACGTTGTATTTCATTCAATTTTTACCTTTTTTTTTGTTTACCAAATTAACTGTTTTAAAAATAACTCATATCTGAAAAGAGAGAGGGGGAGGGATAGGGAGGGGGGGGGGAGACAGAGAGAGAAACAAGGGGGGGAAACAGAAACCACAAAAGCTGACCAGTTTTTTCTCCCTGGAAGATTAATTGATGCATTAGCAGAAAGCATATGGCGGGAAACCATTTTCCCCCGCCCATTCTGCCCCCATCTCCCTGTTATGATCTTTCACCCAGTCACCAGACGTAATTGCTCTGTTAGGTGAAGTGTAAGAATGAGAAGAGGGGTAGGGAGAGGGTGGAGGGTGGACTTTAAAAAAAAAAAGAGATAAACTGCAGGATTTCATTAATCTTCATTGTTGTTGTTTTAAATTTATTTCTTCCAATTATCCATTGTTCAGGGCTCACTCAAATAGGCCATGCGGGTACAGATTAAACGAAAAACGAAACGAAGTTTGGTGGTGGTGGTGGTGGTGGGGGGGGGGGGGAGCATACATGTATCAAGCACGCCTCTTGCCTCCCTCCTGTTATACCCCGTATATTTGTTCCTTCTGTACAAATTAGCATCTCTACCCGCCACCAACCCTATTTGAAAACAAATATTTTTATCTATTGTGGCTAGGCATTTGTTTTAAGTAAGTAAAGTAAGTAAAGTAGCCTACCCGTCGGACCAAATTGATCCATAGGTTTTGTTAAGCAGCGTTCACCAGTTTCTGTGGCCATTTTCTGTGGCCACGGCATACTAGGGCATGTGTGGCCAGCACAATGACCAGTCGCCTTTACTTTTACCCCAACAAAACTCAGGTACCCATCAGAGATGGGTAGACTCAGGGAGACCCTCCGGACCTGGGCCAAAAATCCTAGCCTGCACCAGGATTCAAACCCAGAACCTTCGGTACGCCAGCCGAACACGCTGCCGCACGGCTACTATGCCCCAAATGAAGGCATTTGTTTTATTGACTATTTATACTTTTTAAAATATAGTGTTTGCTGACCGTTTTGTTTTATTTAAGCAATATAATAAAACATTCAATGTTTACTGTCATGAATTTTTGGCCCAGGTCTGGAGGGTCTCCCTGAGTCTACCCATCTCTGATGGGTACCTGAGTTTTGTTGGGGTAAAAGTAAAAATCAAAGCAATTATTGTAATAGAACAATAATCCAACAAGAATCGTGTACTAATTTCAAGAAATATAATTAAAAAATCAATTAGATATGGATCTACATGGGCTTATAATGATTTTAATCATGATTAGTCTGATTCAACTTTACAACTACTTCCAATGAATAGAGCGTTCCCAAAGGGCGTGGCTTAGATTGTTTAGTGACGTATTTGTGTAAATAGAAGCCACAATTGGTGTACAAAAATGGTGAAGTACTTCTTTCTTTATCATGCAAAATTCACATCTGAATATTGGATTTCCTACTCAAAAATAAGGAGGTAAATAGTAGTACTGTAGATTAATTGATTAATGTGATTAGGCTAGGGCCGGCTAGACCTATTTACACTTTCAATTTCACTTTATAGGCCTACACTTTTAATGTTTCGTAGGCTAGGCTAATGGCTAAGTAGGGATGCCAAGTGATATTGTTGGTGAATAGGCTATCTAGACAAGTCACTAATATGCTCACATCGTCTATGATCTATGTCTATGATAATAATAAAATAGCCTATTTTATTTAACATACATAATACAGCTTAAATCTTAACAGGACTTAAAACACAAAACATTTTAAAAAAGCTCGAGCCTATATAAAAACTTTATTAATACAGCGGCCATTGTTACTTGTACACCATTACTCAAAGTAAACAAAAATCACGTGCTTTTTGTCACGTGATTGCAAACGCCCTATTACGAATTCAAATTTCCTTATGATTTTAATTTTACATAACCGGTAATCATTGCACACCAGTCTTGAATCAATCCGTATCGATTGCCGTTTGCCGTTTGCCGTTTGAAGCCATTCAAACAAGTTGGGAACAACCGGCATACCTTCGTCTTGTATTCAATCAACAGGCCTTTTCATATCCCTCCCTGCCATTGAGACAGAATTAGAGTCCATAACTAATAGATCAGTGATCTCAAACTCGTATGAAGGCTTGTGCCATTTTATCACTTAAGAGATTCGTCAAGGGCCGCACCCCCCCCCCCCCCCTCAAAGACCCGACCCTAGTAAACAAACAAAAAATCCCACTCCATACATCTTAACTCATTTTACTAGTTATCACGTATAATAGGTGTGTTAAGTATATACAATTAACAATAAAAATGTAATGTGTATAAGTAGGCCTACTAGCTTTCTGAACTTCACTAATTATCTGAATTTCACGAATAGCTTACAAAAATCCACGGGCAGCGTGTTTAAGACTGATGTAATGGATTGTTAGTATAACCAGACTTCTGACTGTACGGTTCTTTTTTTTATATTATTTGTTACGTGTGGCGGTTACATATATAAAAAGTTGTGCATAAGTACACATTGAATCATTAACTCTTCCCCCCCCCCCTCTCTCATCCCACCAAGTAGACATTCGTACGAAAAAATCTCTCAAATCTACCCACCCCCTTTTTTTTCTTAGCGCGTGCATTATATATGGATGACCCCTTAATTGGAAGCGTTTGTTGTGTGTGTGTGTGTAAGTAGGCCTAAGTAGGAATAGTTTAAGGCTGTCAAGATAATGAAATTGAGATATATTGCCATCATCTCTGTCAAAAGCTAAGAGTGTCAAGGTTATATTCTGGCTTCCGGTGGCATTGTCCTCGGTAATTGCGAATTAATTGCATTACACATGATGGAATTCATTGTGCAGACACACACACGCACACACATGTCGTAACACGACACATCGCATACATCACGTGCTAGTTGATGGCCCATTTGTATGTCCAATCGTGGTCCACTCCGGCGATGCATAGGCCCTACTTGTTACTTGTTACCTCCCGGACATAAATACCATACGGGGGAGGGGGACTTTATATACAATATTCATCCGCGAATAAACATCGTTTAGAGTGTCCTCCCAGCGTTCGCGAGTCTCCGGCGGAAGTATTTTATATTGGCCATCAAACAGGTTGACCTTTGCCTCCAGGCTCGGGGCAACTTTAGGATTTATACTATACTAACCGTAACTCTAAAATTGTAATATGACTTATAGCCCACTTACTCTAAATGGACAATATGACTTATAGCCTACTTACTCTAAATGGACAATATGACTTATAGCCTACTTACTCTAAATGGACAATATGACTTATAGCCTACTTACTCTAAATGGACAATATGACTTATAGCCTACTTACTCTAAATGGACAATATGACTTATAGCCTACTTACTCTAAATGGACAATATGACTTATAGCATACTAACTCTAAATGGACAATATGACTTATAGCCTACTTACTCTAAATGGACAATATGACTTATAGCCTACTAACTCTAAATGGACAATATGACTTATAGCCTACTAACTCTAAATGGACAATATGACTTATAGCCTACTAACTCTAAATGGACAATATGACTTATAGCCTACTAACTCTAAATGGACAATATGACTTATAGCCTACTAACTCTAAATGGACAATATGACTTATAGCCTACTAACTCTAAATGGACAATATGACTTATAGCCTACTAACTCTAAATGGACAATAGGATTTATGCAAACTATCAAAATAGGATGTAGGCTATAATAACTCTAAAATTGTAATATGACTTATAGCCTACTTACTCTAAATGGACAATAGGATTTATGCAAACTATCAAAATAGGATGTAGGCTATAATAACTCTAAAATTGTAATATGACTTATAGCCTACTTACTCTAAATGGACAATAGGATTTATGCAAACTATCAAAATAGGATGTAGGCTATAATAACTCTAAAATTGTAATATGACTTATAGCCTACTTACTCTAAATGGACAATAGGATTTATGCAAACTATCAAAAAAGGATGTAGGCTATAATAACTCTAAAATTGTAATATGACTTATAGCCTACTAACTCTAAATGGACAATAGGATTTATGCAAACTATCAAAATAGGATGTAGGCTATAATAACTCTAAAATTGTAATATGACTTATAGCCTACTTACTCTAAATGGACAATAGGATTTATGCAAACTATCAAAATAGGATGTAGGCTATAATAACTCTAAAATTGTAATATGACTTATAGCCTACTTACTCTAAATGGACAATAGGATTTATGCAAACCATCAAAAAAGGATGTAGGCTATAATAACTCTAAAATTGTAATATGACTTATAGCCTACTTACTCTAAATGGACAATAGGATTTATGCAAACTATCAAAAAAGGATGTAGGCTATAATAACTCTAAAATTGTAATATGACTTATAGCCTACTAACTCTAAATGGACAATAGGATTTATGCAAACTATCAAAATAGGATGTAGGCTATAATAACTCTAAAATTGTAATATGACTTATAGCCTACTTACTCTAAATGGACAATAGGATTTATGCAAACTATCAAAATAGGATGTAGGCTATAATAACTCTAAAATTGTAATATGACTTATAGCCTACTTACTCTAAATGGACAATAGGATTTATGCAAACTATCAAAAAAGGATGTAGGCTATAATAACTCTAAAATTGTAATATGACTTATAGCCTACTTACTCTAAATGGACAATAGGATTTATGCAAACTATCAAAAAAGGATGTAGGCTATAATAACTCTAAAATTGTAATATGACTTATAGCCTACTAACTCTAAATGGACAATAGGATTTATGCAAACTATCAAAATAGGATGTAGGCTATAATAACTCTAAAATTGTAATATGACTTATAGCCTACTTACTCTAAATGGACAATAGGATTTATGCAAACTATCAAAATAGGATGTAGGCTATAATAACTCTAAAATTGTAATATGACTTATAGCCTACTTACTCTAAATGGACAATAGGATTTATGCAAACTATCAAAATAGGATGTAGGCTATAATAACTCTAAAATTGTAATATGACTTATAGCCTACTTACTCTAAATGGACAATAGGATTTATGCAAACTATCAAAATAGGATGTAGGCTATAATAACTCTAAAATTGTAATATGACTTATAGCCTACTAACTCTAAATGGACAATAGGATTTATGCAAACTATCAAAATAGGATGTAGGCTATAATAACTCTAAAATTGTAATATGACTTATAGCCTACTTACTCTAAATGGACAATAGGATTTATGCAAACCATCAAAAAAGGATGTAGGCTATAATAACTCTAAAATTGTAATATGACTTATAGCCTACTTACTCTAAATGGACAATAGGATTTATGCAAACTATCAAAAAAGGATGTAGGCTATAATAACTCTAAAATTGTAATATGACTTATAGCCTACTTACTCTAAATGGACAATAGGATTTATGCAAACTATCAAAAAAGGATGTAGGCTATAATAACTCTAAAATTGTAATATGACTTATAGCCTACTAACTCTAAATGGACAATAGGATTTATGCAAACTATCAAAATAGGATGTAGGCTATAATAACTCTAAAATTGTAATATGACTTATAGCCTACTTACTCTAAATGGACAATAGGATTTATGCAAACTATCAAAATAGGATGTAGGCTATAATAACTCTAAAATTGTAATATGACTTATAGCCTACTTACTCTAAATGGACAATAGGATTTATGCAAACTATCAAAATAGGATGTAGGCTATAATAACTCTAAAATTGTAATATGACTTATAGCCTACTTTCTCTAAATGGACAATAGGATTTATGCAAACTATCAAAATAGGATGTAGGCTATAATAACTCTAAAATTGTAATATGACTTATAGCCTACTAACTCTAAATGGACAATAGGATTTATGCAAACTATCAAAATAGGATGTAGGCTATAATAACTCTAAAACAACAATAGGGCTTGCTCTAATTCTTTTTGACAATAAGATTGGTAGGCTACACTTTTTTTAATAGGACACGCTTATATGTGTTAGGTGCTGATTAAAGTTCGTCTTGAATAACGAATAAGCCCTATAGACATAAAGATAAAATTACATGCTTTTTGTACACGACACATTACGATAAACCATCTATCTTCTCGAGTTGCATTCGGGCATGGAATGGGAGAGCCATCAACTTAACACCGTATAAAACACATATCAAATGAAAGACTAGACTTAAACCAGGGTTAAGCGTAGCATGTGATAATCTTCTGTAAAGAAAGAGTGTCTGGAACCTACAATGTTTGATTCGTTCACTTAAATGATTATATTTGAGTAAAGTTCCAATACGAAGCTTATTTCTTAAAGTTGCGACAAAGGCTACAAAGGGATAGTGGATCCAATTCCTCTATCACTCCCTCGGAACTGTACGTAATGAGATCTGACTTAATTTAATGTCCTGCAAACTTCTCAATCCAACATCTTCAAGATTTCAACTTGGGATTTCAGTTAGCGGTAATCGCTCGCATACTATTAGACTAGCTTTTTTTTGTTCTGCCTTGAATATCTTTTCAACCTTATGCAACTTTTCCACCCCTCCCTTTTAACTCTCGATTTCTGCCTCGCTTTTGGAAGTGGTGAAAAAATCTATGCGAGCCCATAACCGAAATACTCCCCGAGACGAAATCATACATTTATGCTGACCTTTTGCGGCCTGACAGCGCTAGCGTGCAGCGTGTCTGGAAGCAGCTTCGCTCTAATGCCCCGCTGTTATACGCCACGGATTGTAAGAATGCCGCCGCCTCTGATGACTCGGTGTGCTCCGATGCCAAAAATGTGTTATGAACGGCGCAAATAGCAAATGGCGCGCATCGAGCAAGCAAATACAACACTGCAATGTTATTCGCCTAATCGCACATTGCAATTAGGCAAAGCTTTTCATTTCCTATTCTGGTAGGCCTATATATTGCTTACACATTAAATATATTAAATATTACTTTTAAAGTTGTTTTTTTTATTATAAAGCTTTGAAACTCTAAAGCCATGCGCTTCTAGACGAACACATTTTATTTTTTCTGCTTGCCACACATCTCGCGATCCTTAAGTTTCCACTCCTCGATTGAAGCATTGAAACCATGGGCCTAAATACACGCATCCTAAAATAATTTTAAAAAAAAAAAACAATATTGGCTTACAATATTTAATAGTGTTGCAACAATACACATACACAGAGAGAGAGAGAGAGAGAGACAGAGAGAGAGAGAGACAGAGAGAGAGAGAGACAGAGAGAGAGAGAGACACTAATGGTGCCAATTAATTATGCTTAGTGTTAAAACATTGATACAATTTTCAAAAGAAGGTAACGGTGACTTCTGTTGGGCAGATATCTATAAAGCTTATAAGTAAACAAAACTGTTTATAAGTAAACAAAACTGTTATCCTATCTAGACTATGCAAGATGCACTATATAAACGCCTAGTTTTTATACTTATCAGGATGTTGTCGTTTAAATATATTTTTACTATTGAGTTGATTCCTTATCGATTCTGTTTGTAAGGTTCTAATATTACACCTATTTTTTTTTATATAGTTGTGTAATCTAATCTGCAACCAAGCATAATAAATCTTTTAACGATGATTTATGGGAGGACGGGGAAATGGTGGGGCGGGGAGGGTATGAGGGGACATTGTTTTCTCTTTAGTGCGAAATTATGGTCACTCTACTAGCTCAATTAGATAAGGCTCCCATGTGCAAGCCGAGGGGGCTAAAAGGGCGTGTAACGACAGTCAGGGCTTAATTAGCCCATTAACTGTCTATTAATGACTGTTTGTGGGTTTACTCCACCCCCACACCTTCACCTTTAGCCCCGCCCCTGTTTTTCCCTGGACCATTACAGGTAATCTAGTCTTTATTATACTGGGGACGTGTTATCTGTGGCTGTAAGATAAACTGGAGGCGGGTGGGAGGTGTGAAATGCATCTTTTGAAAGGTCATAATTTATAGGGTCTGGGGGGGGGGGGGGGAAATTTTACACTGTGCTATGCGCTATTTAATAAGCTGCATACTAGAGAACATAGGTTTATTTATAGCTAAGTCATACACATGTAGCTTTATAATTTATAACCAACGAGATTTGCCAATGAATCCGAGCAGAAAACGTTTTAAAGTGAACAGCTCCTTTGCTAAAGCTACATTCAAATTATTTGGTTCTGCTACTGTTAAGCACAGTACTCATTAGAAGATTACCTGTAAATTGTAATAAAGCCGTAGGCCTACCCTAACGGGCACATTCGCCTTATTCATAAACACGTGTTATTACGCTACATTTCTTAGAAGAAATAATATAGATTTAATATTTTACAATACTTAGAAAGAGAGAGATAAAAAAAAACTTATTTGCTTGGAATGTGTTGCCTTAATAATAAACCAGAAAACTGGAAAACCATTTAAAACACAAACCAAAACGCAAGACTATACTCAAACCACGAAATAACGTAGGACGCAATACTATTCCGTACAGATGGAGCGCCTGTAACGTTTAAAATAAGATTTAAATAATGCTCAATGTGAGTGTCTTGTCTTAATAATGTCTTAATTATTTCATTTAGTTGCGACGTGTATGTGTACATTTAGAAGTCTTTCAAAACTCTTATAAAAGGAAAGTAAACTTCTATTATAATGTCATTAAATGTTCATAGATAATCTGAAAACTCCACTTTAAAATCAATAACATTTTCCATTTGTTTTTTTTGTTTTTTTTAATCAATAAATTGACCTTTTAATATTATCTTATATTTCTATGTGCCTTCTAAATGATTATTTGTATATTATCGTTAAACATAAAGTCCTAAATACATACATACATACATACCATCAGTCCTAATAATTATTGTGGTCCTTCTTCTCCCCACAGTGTCTTCCGTGTCGTTACTTTGATCCGGAGCTCGTGCGTGCCCACCAGCTGCTGCGGGCCCGCGGCGAGCGTTTCCAGGTGGTGTTTGTCTCGGCTGACCGCTCGGAGGAGGCCTTCCAGCGGCACGTGTCCGGCATGCCGTGGCTGACCATTCCTTACGAGGACCCCAGGAACCAAGCTGTGAAGAAGTACTTAGGAGTCGATGGTCAGATATTTTTTTTTTGGTTGCTAGTAAATTTTGTCTTCCTCATTTTTCTATCTTTTTGTCATTTTTCTTTCTTTATGTCGTTTTTCTAACTTTTTGTCCATTTTCTTTCTTTTTGTCATTTTTCTTTCTTTATGTCGTTTTTCTTTCTTTTTGTCAATTTTCTATCTTTTTGTCATTTTTCTTTCTTTTTGTCAATTTTCTATCTTTTTGTCATTTTTCTTTCTTTATGTCGTTTTTCTTTCTTTTTGTCAATTTTCTATCTTTTTGTCATTTTTCTTTCTTTATGTCGTTTTTCTAACTTTTTGTCATTTTTCTTTCTTTATGTCGTTTTTCTAACTTTTTGTCATTTTTCTTTCTTTATGTCGTTTTTCTAACTTTTTGTCATTTTTCTTTCTTTATGTCGTTTTTCTAACTTTTTGTCATTTTTCTTTCTTTATGTCGTTTTTCTAACTTTTTGTCATTTTTCTTTCTTTATGTCGTTTTTCTAACTTTTTGTCATTTTTCTTTCTTTATGTCGTTTTTCTAACTTTTTGTCATTTTTCTTTCTTTATGTCGTTTTTCTAACTTTTTGTCCATTTTCTTTCTTTTTGTAGTTTATCTTTCTTTTTGTCAATTTTCTTTCTTTTTGTCGTTTTTCTTTCTTTTTGTCGTTTTTCTTTCTTTTTGTCAATTTTCTTTCTTTTTGTCATTTTTCTTTCTTTTTGTCATTTTCTTTGAAATTTATAGGCCTACATATTTTTTCGTTCATTCTGTTTTTTTTTCTTTGTCCTCTTTCGTTCCTTTTGCCCTTGTTTTAATTTTGTGTGTGTGCTTTCTTTTTGTAAACTGCTTTCTTTCCTCCACGTTCCCACCCTGTTAGTTTGGACTAAGAGTTATTGTTCTTGTTGTTTTATGACACTCTCCATAACTGTTTGCAAAGTGACTCTAATTATTATTCGAATTCCCAGACCCTTAAGCTCGGCAACTGTTCCGGGGGCTTATGAACAAACACTCGGTTTTTAGCTAATTAATTATTATCATCAAAGAACTACGTCTACGGACCTAGCACATATTCTGGTGTAGTCTACACTGGCACAGTTACTTTTGACCTACCCTGTATTTTCTATTCTAAACGTTGCGGACCGCGATTGTGTAAAATGTTTACACTCCCCAGTGTCACAAGTCAATAAAAAAAAAAAAGTCAAGACTCTCCGTCCAATGTGACGTCACAAAAGTCCCCAGGTGTTTGACGTCCTTTATGGACTTCCCCTTAGCTTACATAGTACTTGTATTTTAACCTTAGCCCAATATTTTATAACGCTGATCCAACATGACTATAACGCTGATCCAACATGACTATAACGCTGATCTAACATGACTATAACGCTGATCCAACATGACTATAACGGTCGTTTATTTTTTCTCCCAATATTCTTCCTGTTACAGGTATTCCCATGCTTGTCCTGGTAGATGACAAAGGAAACATGATCACAATGAATGGCAGACAAGCCCTGACAGAAGACCCCCAGTGTAAGGTAAAATGTTTTCCCCCTCACTACTTCATTAGATACAGCTTAGTAATGGTTGCTTAACAAGCAAATCCTTTGTTATTGTTACTGCAAAGTGTTGTTTATGCTTATTGTACTAAAATGTACAAGAGATAAATAATATAACCTAACAAAAAGAGAAAATATGGGGCACTGGTGGCTTAGCGATCGCGATCGCTGCGCTGGCATTCTGAAGGTCCCAGGATCGAATTCTGGTGAAGGCTGTGATTTGTTCCTGGGTCCGGAGGTTGTCCCCAGGGCTACACAGTAGCCCTGTCAAATACCTGACAGTATTTGGGGATAATTTAAGTCAGGTACCATCAGAGCTGAGAAGACTCAGGAACACCCTCCAGTTCAGGAAACAAATCCTAGCCTTCACCCGGATTTTAACCCATGACCATCGGTATGCCAGCTGATTGATCACCGTCCACCATTGCTAGACTCCAATTAATTATTGTATTTTTTTTGTATCTTTCAGGAATTTCCTTGGCATCCACGACCTATTGAGGAGCTGACCCCAGTGTCATCTTTACATTTAAATGAAAGCATGTGTGTCATTTACTTCACTGGTGAGTGGTGATTGTGGACTTGGTTGTTATAATCTATAGTGTGTGTGCTATGTAATCATATTTGTGCTGTGTTAGTGTGTGGTTTAAGGTTATTATGTGTATGCTGGGTTATTGAACATGTATTGAGTGAGGGCAATGTTATCATGTGTGTGTACCGTTATTATGTCTGTTAATATTATTAAGTGTGTGCAGTGTTATTGAACGTGTATTGAGGGCAATGTTATCATGTGTGTGTACTGTTATAATGTCTTTTAATGTTATCAAGCATGTGCTGTGTTATTGAAAGTATATTGTGAGTGCCATGTTATCACGAAACTATATTATGTACATAAATACAGTGTTATAGTTTATGTGTGTGCAACTGTTGTGTACATATTGTTTGTGCTATGTTCTAATGTATTCACCATGTTGTTTTGTATACTGAAATATCATAATTGTACATAATTGTACACTGCTGGGCCTTCACCTGTTTGCTGTTAAAAATATGTGAATTTTGTTTATCAATGTTGTGTAGCCTATTATATATGCACTGTGTTACCCTGAGTAACTCATGTGTTGTGGTTGTTTTTTTTTGTGTGTGTAACTTACAGGAATTGTGTTTTTTTTTCCCATTTATTTCCATGTGGTATGTGTTTGGATATGTTTATATTTCTGTGAATGCTTGTGTTGACTTTTCATTTCATTACATGGCTTTTAAAAAAATTAAAATAATGTTTGTTTGCCTGCATATCTGCTTGGTTAAGTCTCTATGTATTTTATTAATGCATTGATGCTGTTTAGAAAAACAAAAATCCTAGACAGAAAATAAATATTTACTTCATTATTTTAGATTGCTCTTTTTTTTTTTCTGTTTTGTTTTGTGTATTTTTGTTGGGGTTTGTTTTTGCATATTTCTACATTTTCTATTGCCAACTTTTTTTTTTCTCTCAGATGGTTCAGAGGCAGGGCTGAAACAAGGGAGACTAGTGCTAACTGAATCTGCTACCAAAGAGGCTGAGAAAGGGGAAGAAAGAGACCTGTTCTTTTTTCTGGCAGGGGAGGTAAGAAAACACCTGGAATTTTTCATCTGCACTATGCTCTCCCCCTGATACAAAATATGATACCAGCTGTTGGTGCATTTGTATTTTGAAACTTTTTGTGTGGAAGAAATTCACATATTATATTATATACACATTTTTATTTTGTTAATGATGTTTGAAATTAAAGGGGCTAATAACTCTTTATTGTGCAAGAGAAGAATGGATGCTTTGTGAAAAGCAACAGCTGTTTGTGAAAAATTGAATGATTGAATTAATACAATTCAAAACCATTAGCCTGGAGCAATGCATATATATATTTGACCTTACCAGATAGGCAGGCTTAGGAATAATATAGACAGTTATTTCAACGATGAATCACCTGGATTTTTGTTGAATTATTGTTTATTATTTTTGGCTAATATAATTCTCCCACAACAGAGTAAAATCCCAATAGACGGATCTGATTGATCTGCATTTTGTTTCTTTGATGACTTTATTATAATGTATCTACAACTCTTCTCCATGTGTTTTTGGGGCCTACCACTTGCTTTGTTATCATGTGACAATAATATTATAGCACGTAACTGTTTCTTAAGTCAAAGTCTTACATCTATCAATTGAAGTTGGGGCCCATATGAAAACTAGTTCAGAGAACATCCCTCTCCTCCATCTGCACCTCTTTTGTTTGATCAACTTCATGTTGTCATCAATCATACTTTGATGTTACAAATATTTACCTAGTTACTTCCCTTACTTTATACTTTGTTTAAAGATCATCATCTTCCTTAAACCTTGTTCTAAAGTGGAACATTTAAACAAGTCCAATGTATGAAATGAATTGGGCATTGGTTTTGAGGTGTGTCGGTTCTATTTCGAGTTATTATTACTACTAAGTACTTTGCATTTTTAGTTTGGGTTACGTCTTTACCATGAATGAAGTAGTTTCTATTTATTTGTATCTTTTTTTTGTGGATAGGCTACTCTTTACAGTTGGCATTTTTTTTTGTATGAAAAGATTACATGGATGTACATTACACTGTATTTTAAACCTGTTTTGTTTATTTTTTATTATTAGTAATATTTTCAACATCTGGATGTAGGCATAATTCAATCCGTCTGTGTCTGCCTCTAAGTTTTGCTATCTTATCATCTGTTTCATTTACTTCACCTTGTATGTGACCAGGGATCCATTCTACTTGTTCAGATAATACAATAAAATACTCAATGGAATTACAACTCATCATTTCCTTGCTAGTGTGACATATACATTTAAAAACAATTTTGGGATTTATTTCTTCAATTCTTTATGAAAACTTGTGAATGCTGCGTCACACTTGTGAATGCTGCGTCACACTTGTGAATGCTGCGTCACACTTGTGAATGCTGCGTCACAGACCCTATAGATGAAATCTGACTGGAATACTTGCCTTTTTATTGTTGACTGAAAGTGTTAATAGCAATATAGCAAGATATTTGCACATGCTGCTTATTCAATAAAAGTTCAAAGGCCCCCAACTGCAAGATATATTGTATTATTGTAATATTGTAATATTGTGAGGCCAGCTGGTATTTCAGTTAGTTCACCGGACTATCGCCCGACATGTCGCGGGTTCTATCCTTGCTGCCGCGCGATCTCTGCACAAGTTTTGGGCCTAGTGAACGTAATAATCTTCTAGAGAACACTGAACATGCTAAAATAGCATGGATAGAAGCGCTATATAAATAACCATTATTATTATTATGATGATTTTAGATGTCATTTTCTGGTATTTTTATCACTTTGCATGAAGTTGTCGAAAATATCAAAATAGAATTATCTCTAAATTAACAGTATTTGTTTGCTTTATCTCCCCCTTATAGGATGAATTCTCCGATAATGTACGGGACTTTGCTGACCTTGACGACACTTGCCCACTACTGGTCATCCTAGACAGCCCTGAGCAGAATGTCTATGTGTGCAACGAGGTGAAGGTCACCTCTAAAATAGCCACAGAGTTCATCGACAAGTTTCTGCGAGGGGAGCTGACTCCCACACCCATACCGCCCCTGTGTGCGGAAGGAACCGAGACAGAAGCAGGCACTGTATAGTAGTCATGCTGGGGCTGTCTCTTGTAGATGAAGGTTTTCTACTGTGTGTGGGTTTGGCCACTGGTCACTTTATCCCACTGAACTGAACAAAGTGATATATGTTGTTGTATTTTTTGTTTTTTCTTGCTGTTGATTTTGTTAACATTTAACACAATTAGACCATATGACTCCTATGTTCAAGATATTGAAGTCATAAAAATATAATATCAACTGTAACTTGTTTTTGTTTCTTATTCATGATTACTATTGGATGCAAACACTTTTATTTTATCTCGTGTCATTAATTTACATGATTATGCATTGATTTGTATCAAATATACAATTTGTTAATGAGTTGACTGTGTCAGCATTGATCTTGTTTTAAAAAATGTTCACACTTTACAAAGTATAATTTTTCTTAGTATTACATTTAAAATTATCTCATTACAATTTTTTTTTTTACATTTCTTCTAAGTATTAAATATTTCTCATGGTCACAACTCAAAGTATAGACAAATACCAAATATCTTTTTTAATGTATCACATTTATTAGCCCCTTATGATTATCTCACATAATATCATTGGTTTGTTAATGATGTATGGATAATATGGAGACATTGATGGTAACAGTTGAGTTGTACATATATGGCTTTAAAAGAAATTAAAATGTTTTTTCAATTTCAATTTTAATTTTGTATGCTTCAAAGTATTAATTGATCAAAACTGTACTTAGTATTTTTAGGACTTGCTGTGGACGCAAAGCCTAGACTAGTATCATACAGTTTATTGCAATGGTTGCACATGGAAATTGTTATTTGAATGTAATGAATGAGTACGACAAAGATACCCAATACCTTTCTTTCTGTTGATATAAATATGTAAATATTGTGTGTTGTTTTCTACATTTATACTGTCTATTACATGACTAAAGTAGGTTAATATATTATTTATCCTTTGCTTGATGTGAATGAAAACTAAAAAAAATATCATGTGGTTTTCTTAAATATAATAAAAATTTTAAGTTTAATAAAGCAGAGTAAAGGGGTAAATTAAAAAATAAATAAATAAAGTTTGTCACCAAAGTTATCAGAAAGGTAAGGTGTAGAATTAAAGTTTTTTTTTTAAGAAATGTTACATTTTCCCAGCATTAATTAAACAAGAAATTACATCAATTAAAAGTAATTAAGGGGAGATTACCATGAGTTGATTTTTAAGTACAATTAATTAGCCAAACATATGTTTGTTATATTTTGTGATAAGGTCGTTATAGACATAATTCCCAGAAATGTTTGTTTTTTAAAAGAAGCATTAGATTAGAGATAGGTGAAAAAAAAAAGGTAATCACATATTATAACAGAAATTTTGTGGATGACTTAAGAGTTGGTACAATAATCAAGAGAGGTAATCTATTATACCTATATCACTTGCAGTGATAAATAAAGAATAATCTATTCCTGGGTATGCACATTTTACCCAGCTCTGATATCACTTGCAGTGATAAATAAAGAATAATCTATTCCTGGGTATGCACATTTTACCCAGCTCTGATGAGTACCTGATATTGGCAGAAGGTAAAGGGGATTAGGAAAAAGAAAGCTGGCCACACAATCCCCTTGTATACCTTATCAATAAAACTGAATACTGCTTTATCATTGCTATAGACTTGCAAGGTCTGTAAGAGGACTGTGTTTTGTTTTTCACTCCTTAAGAGTAAATTTCATATGAAATTATATTATATATTTGGCAAGACACAAAGCTATCACTGCCTTCAATATAGCAGGGCTGAAGCAATTGACCAGGGGTCGGCAACCTTTTGATAATATTGTGCCAAAGTAGGATTTCTAATTCATTCAGCGTTCTAAGAGTCTAAAATGTATCCTACTCAAGCAGTCATTTTCTTGTAGAAGAGACTTGTATTATCTTTTTTTTTTTTGGGGGGGGGGTCTTCCGCATGCCATTAAAATTTGCTCTACGTGCCAAGTGTAGCACGCATGCCGTAGGGTTGCCTAACCCCTGCAATAGACCACTGCTACATATAAATATGATTCTCATTGTGTTCTTAGATAAGCTGCCAGTAGAAATCTGAAAGCTTAATGTTCTGTATAGATAGTCTCTTGTATTTTCTTTCATATCATGAATGTTTAGAAAGATAGTTGTTTAATATAATTTTATACATTATAGATATTAAAAGTGAATGTATAAAATTATATATTTTACTTTGTAAGTCATTTGTAATTTGATTCACTTTAGAATTTGTAGCTGGTAATAATGATCTGTATAAACAAATATAAAAATGTTGTTGGCTAGATATCACTACAGAACAAATATTAACACAGCTAGTTCATGTTCACAATTTTTGATGTCATCATGCATGATTTAAAGCAATATTATTATCTTGATATTGTGAGAAATAACTTTATCATTTGATATCATTAAATTTCTTGTTCACATTTTTAAAATAATTAATTGTAACATATTGGTGTTATAATATCTTTTGGAACATATAAATAAAAAAATAAACTTTGTTTCATTTAAAAGGATGGATTGGTATTTTAATTTTCTGTTCCAACTAAAATACTAATATTAGTTTAGTTAAATAATACTGACCTGACTGGCAAACAATTAAGAATTATTATTCATAATTGCTTCATTTCAGTAAGAGGTTAAAGATATTACATTTATCTTCTTCAAAATTGATTAATATATATTTATGAAGGTCTCAAAAACGAGCAGACGATCCTTCAGGCTCTGATGTCCAGGGAAAAGTAAGAATGTTAAGGGGTAGATGAAGGAGGGGCACACCAAGATCCTGTCCGAGTCTAGCCACCCCATGGCACACCCCATGGCACACCCATAGTAATATAGGGTAGAGTCTCTGCAGTACATACACTTCTTCTCCCCACCTGTGGAATTCCCCTTGGATCATTAACGTGTGGGCCCGTTCGGATACCCGCACTGTCGCCCAGTAGCACAAATCCCAGCTTATACTTATAGGGCAATGTTGAGATGTGCTTTTGCATTCATTGCTCCCTACAGAGTCTCTGAGGCTTTTGGCAGTGCATTGATCATCAGACGCGCAACAGGGGCTGTCCGCCATACCTGCCCCCAAGAGTATACTTTTAATGGGAGCATATTGCCTGACTTTGAGGTCTATAGGTGATTAATATGTACATAGGTGATTAATCTATATTGGCTTGGTGAAAACCATTGTGTGGCCATCACAAAGTCATATTTAAAGGTTTTTTTTCACCAGGCTGTTATTTACACGTTTAATCTGGTTTTAAGTGACCTCTATAAAATACACTTACAGTATAATAGGGTTCAGACCCTGAAGAATAAAGACAGCCAATCTAGCCAATCCTTCTTTAAAAAAAAAAAAGAGAAAAAACGTATCGTGAATTTTATAAAGGTTTCTCTTATTCATTTTAAGAAACCTAATGCCCTTTCACCACATCGACATTTTACAAAAACTAGATACTGTAAAAACCAATTGATTAATATCAATCATTATGTGTAAAGGACAATTTTTATTAAAGAATATATAATAATTGTAATAATTAAAAAAAATGGCAACCTTTTCATACAGTGTGCCCAAGTAATATTTGCTCATTAATTCATCAGAGTCTACCAACAACCTAAATGCCACCCAGTTCTTTTCTTGCAGACGAGACTGGATTCGAATGACCTTTTTGACGGTGTCATTTCAAATCCATCTGCGTCCCAATTTAAGCCTTGATCACGTGCCATGGGTGGCTGACATCTTTACTAGATTTATCAAAATTACCCAAAGGGCATGTATTCATTTTAAGAAAGCTGCTTAACTTCGTACCGACAAAACTGATTCACAAAACTTCTAATTAAATCCTGCACTGAAAAGTTTATTTTTTATGTCAACATTTATAATCAATTATCAAACATTCACTGACAGGTTCCTTAGTTTAATAGTTAACAAATAAAGGTTTAAAACAATTAATGTGAGAATCAAACGAGAACTTAATTATTATTTTTTAACTGTCATTAGATAAGATACACATACTTGCAAAAAGTTGAAGAATACTAGAACCTTTAATAAAACCTGCTTAATTTCTGTCACACTTTAAACGCCATAGATTTTTGTAGTATCTGTAGTAGCCTACAGCAGGGGTCGGCAACCTTTTGATAACGGCGTGCCAAAGTAGAATTTCTAACTCACTCGGCGTGCCAACAGCCAAAAAGTCAACCTCTGTCATATTTATTATTTTTAAACAATAATTATTAAATGTAGGTCTATGTAGAATGATCAAAAAGAAAAGGCCCTTTACTAAGAAACAACACAAAAGTCAACACAGATTAGAGTTAGAGGTTTAGTCACATAGTCACATAGCCTATTGCGATAATTACAACAATGCCCAACAATTACATATTAAATTATAATGCTCGTATATATACGCGTAAGCTTTTGTTTATTTAAAGTTAAAACAAATTAGTTTGATCATAGACTATAATATACATGGACCGCTTGCTTTAGTATTTCTGCTATTACCAAGACATCCTATAGGTAAATACGATCAAAAATTGGTATTTGCTCGTATTATAGTATAGGATATCTTCTGTTTTGAAATAAATATTAAGAGTTGGCAGCTATAACTCTCCAGTAAAGAAAATTTACATTGGTCATTGTTTACTAGGTCAAAAAGGTTGATAAATTCCACCAATTTTTCCACATTTAACTAATTAAAATAATAATACTGAAAGAAATAACAAATATAAAACTTAGTTTAGAATTTTCTGTGACCTTTCTTTATGAGACGTGGTATTTTTCTGTATTGGTTTAGGCTCAGACATATCGTAGCCGTGTGTCGACGAATGAAGACAAATTAAAGTTCAGAACTGACACTACTGACAGAAGAGATTGAAACGTTTTATTAACAAAGTAAAAAAAAAAGTGGACAAATTTATAATTATTATTTAAATAAAAAAATGCAGTGCTTAAAACATAAAAAGGCATTACTTACGAAACTCTTGCTCCCAAGATTGTTATCCTCCAAGTCCAAGGTATTATATTGGGAATGAATATTTATATAAAATATAGCTAGCCTACTAATGAATGAATGTATTTATTTTTAGCTAGGCCTGCCTAATAATAGTAATAATACTAATAATAATAAGTAGGCCTAATAAGACTAATGACTATTTATACTATTAGTATTAGTAATACTTATGACTTAGACAGCCTAAGTCTTAGGCCTAGGCCTATAGTAGGCCTAATAATAATTATATAAGTAATTAGACAGACCTAAACCTAAAAATTATAATAAATAATAATTTGTAATAATATATATATTATATATTATTAAAATATATATAGCCGATAATAGCCTAGTCCACTATTTTAATTTGTTTTTACTAGTTTTCAAGTATTTCTCTAATTTAATTTAAAGTAGGCCTTAATTAAGTATTCATCGGATCTAATTGATCACAAAGCCAGTTAATAAAAGCAATGTTAAAACCAGTTTCTGTGACTGTGGCTACTGCATACTAGGGGATGTGTGCCCAGCACAATGCCCACCCCCTTTACCCAAGTTGAACTAGTGTCAGGTACCTATCAGGGCTGGGTAGTCTCAGGGACACCCTGAAGTCCAGGGAAGGACTCCACCAAGATTTGAACCCAGAACTTTTGATACACTGCTCGGCCACTGCGCCCCTTTTTTACTCTTTACTATAATTAATAATCCAAATCAAAGACAAAATAATTATAAAGACTTAAAGATTATGACTAAACATGAATAGCTTTAACTTAGTAACCTAGAAATACAACACACAGTATTAGTTTTAAGTACACTAGGCCCCCTATTAAAAGTCTATTATGATTCTGAAATTCATTACTTATAATCCAGGCACATGAGTCACATGAGACTTTTAAAATGATCATTCCATGTATGCAAAAAACGAGCACACTTTATATATAGTATATAGTCTCAGAGCGGCATCTGTAGGCCTAATGGAAAGAACAAACCAAAAAAAAAAAAAATTTGACATAAATTATAACTTAAATACTTTATGTATTATATCAGGCCTACAATTATGACTACTTTGCTATTTAATTCTCTTTTCTCCTAACAGTCTAGTGTTTCTAGGTTTATTGATATGCATTAAAGCTTTTTGGTGCGGCAAGTGTAATGTATAATATAATAAAATCCCCACCCTTTCCATGCAGTACCTTCTTGCTAAGCTACTAAATCCTGTATGCTGAATGGCTATAACTTGATTGGTTCACTGTTCTCTGAGTAGGCATGTAAATAAGTAGGTCCTGCTTTTTGTTGTAAAGGTATAAAATTATCATTTTTTCTATCAATTGACTTTTTGTAACAGCCACCAGAACAGAACATGTCAGTGATAAAATATATCATTTAGTTAAAAAATTTTTTTATTGATTTTAGACTATTATTATTAACGGCTGATGAACTAAAAAAAAAAGATTTTTTAAAATTAGGGTATATATTACAATTGGACAGGACAGTTTAGTGGCAGGTCATTTAGATTGCCATTTGGGAGGTCCTCGGTTTGAATACATGTTAAGGACAATATTTGTTCCGTGGGTTTGAAGTTGTTCCTGGGTTGATCTAGCCAGTTCTAATGGATACCTGAAATTAGTTGTAGAGAGTGAAGTTGGCTGGCCATTGTTCTAGCCACACAATCCCATTATATAACTTGGCCACAAAACTGATGAATGCTGCTTCACCATCCCTATGCTCCAACATGGTATAAAGGGATACTTTTATTTCTTATTGTTTTGTCTTTACTGCTTTCCTGTAAACTTAAAAACATATTATTATTTAATTTAAAATATGTTGGCTGAGATCAAATTTCTTTCAATCAACAGACTCCTAATATTGATCTTCAATTAATAGAACAGTTGGAGCGTCTCTCCTTGGTAGAGTTCAATAACCGAGAAGGCTACATATCACTGCAGAAGTCTGTAGCATCAGCTGATCTTCTATGCTCTTTAGACACAAGTAACGTGGAACCACAGTCCATGGTTTTTGAAGACAGGTCAGCAATTGTAGCTCCTGTTAGTGTTAGCCTATGAGTTAACATTGAAGAGATTAACTTCTAAAATTTTTTTTCTAATTTTGCAGCTTAATCTGTGAGTTTTTTTTTAATATATTACAGACGCTCCTTCTAAAGAGAAGATTATTGCGTTGTGCTCTCATCCGCGGTTTGAGTCTAGTCCTGCATTTCTATTAGTGTTTTAAATGATGTTAAGTTACTGGTTATCCTGGTTTGTTCAGGATGCCACTCAATAAGAAAGAATGGTACAGAAAGAGTACTTTTATATGCATTTGTTTTCACATAAAGGATAAGGAAAGTGTTTTTGTGACATTTAGGCTTTTCTTACATTTCATTATGGATGTCAGTGGAAAATTTGCTAATGGAAAGTTAAAGTTAACTTTTTGGTTTGCTCCCCTCCCAATCTGAAAATATCTTGTATTAGAATATTTTATTAATGTTAGATATTAATGGCTGGCTAACTTTAAATGGTGAAATCAATGGTCACCACACCTTGTGAACAAATTTAAAGCCATTTCAAAATTGTTTGACGGGTTTCTCTAATGTCAATATTTTTAAAACCATTTTAATCATATCTTGATAATATGAACACTGAATCTCTTACTTTATTGTAGACATTTGTGGCTGCGAGAGGATAAGGTGACAGAAGGCAACAACATGAAGGAGATTTTAAGCAACGCCATGAAAGTTGAAGAAAACTACTTTGTTGCCCCGCCAGGTAATTTTTACATTTTCTTTTAAGATGACGGCGAAGCGGTTATGTTTTGATATGCCCAAAAGTACTATTAATATTAATTATCCATAAAATTGTTAAATCTGAGGATGACTGAGAAAACTAATTTTACAAAGTTAAGTCAACTGTTCTCATTGGTTCAAAGTTAAGTCAACTGTTCTCATTGGTTCAAACAAAACTAAATAGATATTGACAGGGGCGAAGCCAGAAATTTTTTCCAGGGGGGGGCTGAACTATCGCGTGACAAATATTTACCAAATACCAGTGGGGGGCTAAACTTTCGCGTGACAAAGATTTACCAAATACCAGGGGGGGGGGGCTAAACTTTCGCATGACAAAGATTTACCACATTTTTAGTGAATTTAGTGCATATTTTAAAAAAATCATTTGAAAAAAATTTTTTTTTTTTAAATTCCAGGGGGGGCTTAGCCCCCCTCAGTCCCCCCTGTGGCTTCGCCCCTGGATATTGATGTATATAATATACATATATAGACATGTGTCCTCAAGCTATAAAGTCCTGGCATGTACATATCTATGCGTTATACTTGTCAAAATGGCAAAGAAAAGCATGACAAGTTTGTTTTATTGCTATAGGAGGAAAATTATATTATCTACTGTTGTTGTTTTTTCTGTCAAATAAACTAATTCAGCAGAATATATGGTATAATAAAGAAAATATAATTCCTGGTATTTTAAGCCTTTAAACACTAAGCAGCTGCCAGCACTCACCAATCCCTAATTCCAATTTGCAAAACTCTGTATATTGAACAAAAATTATAAATATTATAAAAAAAATTCACTGTAATAAAAAATATAAAGGCCATTTGAATTCAATTCTTCATAGTTAAAATATAAAATCATAAAGTTTTTTTCAAACCAGAATAAAAATGAAAAAAAACTTATAAATAAAAGGTAAATTGAAAAAATTCACTGAGCATACATTGATCAGTAGTGATAGTTGTCATGCAATTTCGAAATCATCATATCAGACTCAATTCCTCCTATGCAAAGTATATTCAACTTCTATAACGCTTTCAATATCACTATTACCTTAGAATTATCAAAATATTAAAGCCATTCCCTAATAAGCCTAGCCCAATGCTTTTCTAAATATTTCCAAAATACCATCAATTTTTACCATAAAATTAGGACTTAATTTTTTTTTTACTAAAATTCAATTGATTTGATATTTATCTATTGCTCTCTTTGGTCAGAGTTTAAAAAGACTTATTTTATAATATAAAAACTCGCTTTGCTATCAGAAACGAAACAACCCTAATTGGCAATGCACAACGACAATAGTTGTTTACCACTGTAATGGCGAAATGGTTAAAACATTTGTACCCATGAATAGGCAAACATCCCAGGAATTAATAATGAACAAACATAAATATATATCTAAAGTCTCAAAGGGAGAGAGATATAAATAAATCTCCAGGAAATTCAATAGATTGGCTGTGTTGTTATACTGTCATGTCTTCAGTGCTGTTCATTCTCTTGACATTTTGTTCAGGTAATATACCAATGAAGAAGAGAGACAAGGAGTTCCTGAAGACGGATAGTCCAGACACATTCACAGAGAAACAGTAAATCATGTAAGTGATTTATTTAGAGACCTATTACTACTTATACCATGTAGGGGCTCAGTGATACAGCCTGGGAATGTCAATCTGGTTTCACGTTTTGAACTTGGATACAAATGTCAGGATTTTTTTCTCTTCAAGCCTGTAAGGTGTCTCTTAGTTGATCCTATGTCTTGATGGGCACCTAGTTGTTGTGGAAAATAAAGTCTGCTGGGCAGTGGGTGGATTACGTATTCTACTTTTCATTTTATTCAAGGCCACAGAAAATGGCGAAAAGGCCAATTCGCTAACCCAAAAGACCCAAAAAGTCTTGTAGTGATTGATTTCTTTTCTCGTTTCTATGTAATTCTTTCTGTGTTATTATTCATTAAAGCTCACAGGCCTTTTAGTATCAAGTCATCTTCCATTTTGTTATTGAATGGTTTAGTTATAAACTACTTATATTATACTTATATTATTTTCCATGTTTCATTTATTTTTATAAGTGTTCCAAAAATTAATGTTGTTATTTCAACACTTGTCCAAATGATAACCTGATGCTAGTTCCTCAAACGATCATTCTACTCATATTATCCTGGTTTAGGAAGGGTCAGAAAGTCACACTCAAGGGAATTAACCCTTTTTATAAATAAATTTATAGTGTTCATACAGGTTGGGAAAGGATGGGAACGTTTAGGGAAACTCATAGGCTTTTTCATTTTTAGAAAGTATGTCGAAATTGACCAAAGTTTGGTCATTCAACCAAAATTGTCAAAGCCATGTGAAATAATAATTTAAATAAAAAAATAGTCCCTGAGATTCTATCGGTAATACTATCAGGTTTTAATTTTAGAAATTATTCAAGAGCTGTCTCTATGACCTTTGCAATTACTGAAACAAAACAAAAACAAATAAAATGTTCCATAGAGGCTGTGACATTAATGTTTGTTAATGTGATGTTAGTCTTTAATAAAATGTTCCATAGAGGCTGTTACGTTAAGGGTTGTTAATGTGATGTTAGTCTTTGGTATCAGTAAGCTATTTATTGGTAAATGAAGGTTAAGTAAAGTTCGGGAATTTGAAAAAGATTTTAAACTAAGAGTCCTAATTTACAACTTTTTATTACTGATTGTATATTTGTTCTCTGTGTGTTTTTATTTTATATAACATTGTAATGTTTTATCAGGCACAATGAATCTGTCACAAACTAGGGAGCAAAGATTGTCACTCACAGATGATGCTGAGATTGTCAGGGAACTTACACCTTGTTCGCTTGAACTTTTAAACTAATTCTGTATAGAATGCCAAGTGATCTGCTTCAATGGGTGTAGTGAGACACTAGAGCAAGTATCATCTATGCATTATGCAGCTCAATCTAATCGGATACCTGATTGTGAGTTGAGAAAAAGTAAAGGCTGCTGGGCATTAGGCTGGCCACACAATTCTCTTATATGCCAAGGCGACAGAAACTTGTTAACTCTTCTGCTCTAGCCCTATAGACATACATAGTCTGGAAGTGATACTTCAGTCCTACTACATTTGTAGATAATAATTCCTTTGTTGTGATTTGTCTTAATAAAAAGATTTATAATAAACTGTGTATATAACAAACCATTTGTTTACTGTTTCATTAAATGTTTTTTTAAATTTATTTTTTCTTGTTCATTTATACATTTCAATCCCACAATATTTTCCAACTAAGACACAAGCTGAGTTTCTGTTTTTTGTTGTTGTTATTAGTCTTTAGGATTTGTGACAACTAAAATAATGAACCTGAAGACTGGCAGTACTAGGTGCATATTTTAATAATGAAAATATTTGGGTTTGGTCAAACTATATGTACTATAGCCGGAGTCGGGCAAATACAGCTCTTTGATGAGTAAATTGTTGCATCTGTTACAAATTTTAAGCCATTTTTTTTAGTAATTTATTTAATATGGAAACTATAAATAATTTTTTTTTACAAGAATCATATAATCTTATATGCGCACTGTATGTAACTCTTTAGACTGGTGTATAATATTAAGTTAAATAGAAAGTGACGTTACTGAGTTAGACTAGTTAATTTGATTGACTGATGTGTAACATACTTTTTAATAATATGGCTCATTATTACATATAGAAAAACAGCTTACCATGGCCTCATGATCAATCTACATCCCCCTCCCCTGCATAGTTATCTATTCTCTCAGTTCACTGCATGAAACAAGAGTTACTGTCCTTTACAGTTATCTCACCAAGGAAGCTTGTGTTAAGCTCATCATCTCTCTCCTATTTTCCCGCTTGGACTATTGTAATTCGCTTTTGGCTGGTCTATCGGCCTCCTCCCTTCAAGGACTCCAACGTATCCAGAACTGCGCAGCCCGACTAGTTCTCAAGAAGAAGAAGTCAAATGATATCAATCCTCTGCTCCGATCTCTGCACTGGCTACCCATCAACAACCGGATCTCATATAAGCTGGCTTCCCTCTGTTATAGGTGCCTGAACAACTGCGCCCCGGATTATCTTCGCTCTTGTATGGAGCTCTACACCCAGTCCCGCCCACTTCGTTTGGCATCTGACGCGCTTACTCTGCGGATCCCTCGTGTGAGGCTAGTGTCCGCTGGCGAACGTTCATTTTCCTACGCAGGACCGTCCGCTTGGAATCACCTCCCACTACAGCTTCGCCAGAGCCCTAGCTATGACACCTTTAGGAGCCGGCTGAAGACTCACCTATTTCGTCAGCAGAATTAGCGTATTACTATATATTTCGTTGTCTGTCTGTATTCTGTAACTCGTCTGCGCATAGAACTGTCACCAACGGGATATGCGCTATATAAGCACCGTTATTATTATTATTATTATTATTAGCCTCTAATTTTAGACAACACAAAATTCACAGACTTTTTGCAAGCTTTTTTTTTTTTTTCAAATATGGGTTTTCATTTTGTCTGCAGCTAAATACATCTTTAATACCATTGTGTGGGCAATTATTTGGTCTAATCCAAAGACTATAATAGTACTAAATAGTAGGCCTATAGTCTTTGCTAAAATCTGACCTTTTATCTCTTTTTTTCTTTCAATGTATAAGTAGGTTACTTATCAGACAGTAATGCAAAATTAAGCCCCCCCCCCCCAAAAAAATGTCATTTTCTGAAAAAAAAAATGAAAATGCCCTAGTGAAACCTTCTATTGGAAGGTTCCTTTCTTGGTAAAGATGTCTGGACAATATGGGCAGCTGTATGTAGATTGATAAGTCAAACCTAAACAAGGGTATATTTATCTTAAAATGTAAATTATTATATTAAACAAGTAATATATAAATATCAGTTAAATTAATATCTCTAATATATTGAGGGGGGGGGGTTAATTAACGACAGACCGCCCTGCAGTTTTAGGCACGTAATAATCTTCTATCTAGAAGGAACGTCTGTATAACTTATAAGAATATAAGATTGTGTTCCTGTAGCCTATGTTAGAGAGTGGGCGTGTGTTGACTTTCTGTGGTGATGGTAGGTAGGAGGGCGAGGAGTATAAACTCATTTGGAATTATGACTTCATTTAATTTAAGATCAGCACTAAATTAGTCTTGGTGACAAAAATAGTCAAATCATTAAAAAAAAACACATAACTTTTTATATTGATTTGGATTTAAACTGTTTATAATCTAAAATGTTGAAACTACATGTTGTGGTTTGTTGTTTTGTGATTTTTACATTGGATGTTGAGAAATGTTTCCTAAAGTTAAATTGGTAGGCTAATGTTTAATACATAAAAAAATAACAATTTAATAGGGAACGATGAATTATGTAAAAGGGTATAAGATACAAGATATAAAGTAGTTTATATGTAATGTACACGTGACTTTCGATCAGCCATTGACATTTTTGATCATCGTAATCAACTGCTCTTATAGCTTTGTCTCGTGTAACATTTGCTCCATCGTTTTAGCCTCGGTAATTATTCTGCTTGAGAGACTTGCTCGCCTGTATCTTTTTCCGACCGTTTGACGTTGGAAGACGAACTCTCACCCCACGCCGCAGAACGAGCATTTAAAGTATTGGAGTTGTGTCTCACTGCATTTAGCCCATTGCCTGTTTCTCTAGAATATCTTTCGGTAATTAGACTATACCAAAGATTCCAGACCTGTGGATTCATCCTGTAAGGTGAAAGCAGATCGCCGTACAGCATGTTTCTGTAGGATGGATACATTGGAGGCCAGGGATTTAGTCTTTGTTCGCGGGCATCAAACCCTCCTGGCCCATCGTATACTGAGTCGGGATGTTGGTAGGTGGACCACGGAAACCAGCTCATTGCCCAGCGTTTCTGTCTTCCGGTGGTCGCCTCTTCGTCACTTGTTGACCTTTTGACTTCTTTTCCGGTCTCCAGCTCTTCAGAGGAGTATGGCGCTTCCTTTTTATCTCTCCAAGACCAACCTGTTCGGAAATTATCCCTGTAGGGTTTGGGGTTCAATTCCATGTTATTCCAGAACTTATCTTGTCCTGGCACATCTCGGTCATCGAAATTATCCCTCCTGATGAACGTGAAGACATTGTTCTGATCGTCTTTTCTCGTACAAAGTAAAATTGTCGCTCTTTGGTTTTCCCGGCCACCACGCTCCGCCGCAAAGGGATTTTTCTCGGAATCCTCACCTGAACCTTGTGGATACTTAGCATAGTTGGCGTATCGAAGCATGTTCCAGGTTGTCCATGGAATCTCGCTGTTCACCTGAATGTTGATCTCTCTGCAGTCCCCGTTAGTGGCGCCCCGGTAGTTTGGTGCCTGGTCCCTAAACATCTGCTGATTGAGCCAGTAGTTCTGGTTATATCTCTTGTTTCGAATAAGATCATAAAAGAAAGCACCCTCATTGGTTGGATATGGGTAAACGTTTCTCCACCAGCCAATCAAATCAGAGTTTTTTAAGTAGTCTTTCCCAATGTATGGGCATATGCGGTCCAAAACATTATAGGACCAAAACTTTCCTTGTTCTGAATATTCTTTACACCGAGAATAGACCCATCCCGACCAGTCTTGGCGCGATGGCATCGAAAATCTTTTTTTCCTGATTGAATCTCCAGAACTATCATTTGTTTTTGTTTCGTTCTGACCTCTAACCTCACCTTTTTCTGTCAAAATATCGGCACTTTGTCTGGTATCAGGCAAGTCTGGCTGCTCCCTTCTAAAAATTCTTGAGCCGAGAAGATAAAGTGAATCGTCAAACCCATTCATTGAGCTTGGTGCCAAAGGCCATCTGCTTTGGTCTTCATCAAGGTAGCGTTCAGGCCAATCTCTTTCTGGGAAATAAAGATCTTGCCAAAGATTTCTAGAAGTGTATGCATCACCTGGTTCGTATCTGATAGTCTGTGTCCAAGGGCTAGGGACTAGAAATGGATAGTTCGACGTTTGGGGCACGGCATTTCTCCAAAATTTATTAGCCAATAGCTTAACAATAAGAGGCGAGAGCAAAGAGTCTAACTGGCTGCTGAAGAAAGAATCCGAGTAAGAATTATATTTGGAATCGGAGAGCCTCTGCTTGGAATCAGTGAATAGATTCTTATTATTTCTTGTAAAGTCATCCTTAACCGTCGAAGACTGTAATAGCTTTTGAAGAAGCCCACCCCGAGAGTCATCAAACTGGCCTTGTTTTATCCAATCCTTCATATTCCCATTCGCCAGGGTCGAATATTTCTTGTCCTCGCTTCTCCAAATGTTGTCAGATTTCCCGCTGTTCGAGTCCCGGCTATGTTCTGGAACACTAGCTTTCCATTGGTGGAACGGAGATTCCCTGCGCTCGCCTGGGCTGACATTTCCTTTCGTATCCACTCCGTCGCCGGCTTTCCTTTTCATACGAAAGTTTTGGTAATAGCGTGGGTTGAAGTTCAAATCCCAATAGCCGTTCGTCCAGAGATTCGTGGGAAGAAAAGCCCTGTTTACTGCCCAGTTCTGGCTGCTGCTGTACTGTGGCCAGAAGCGAGAGATTAAAGGCATTTGTGGCCTCCAGCTTTGAGCATTGTAATTTGGCCAGTAAGAAGGGAATAATGGTAAATGTTGAGACCATTCAGGTCTTATGGTTTGCCTAGAAAAATCTGAATCCATAAACCGCTTTCCACGACTTTTGTTTAGATTCTGCAGGTCCTGATTATCGGCATCGCTCTTCTCGCTAGCTTCGACTACCTGATCTTCTTTTTTACTTTCTTTAGAGTTTTCACGCATTTCAGCAAGTTTCTCCCATAATTCATCGGCCTGGGTGGAGCTATTGCTTCCGGAAGAATTGCCCAGGTGGAAGCTTCCCCATTCTTGAGCTAATAAAGCGTCCCAAAGGTCACGTTCTGCCATCCAAGCGAGCAGTGGATCCCAGTGTGGTAAGCTGAACATGGGCGGAGGCATCATGAAGTTCGGTCTCCAGGACCTGATGTACGCCCAGGAAGTCGTGTCATTGTCACCCGAGCCTTTCTCCTCGAGTCTGGCACCGTCTTTTTTCTCCTCGCTTTCTCGCTTGCGTCTTGTCAGTTCCTGCTCTCTGTCTCTCTTGAGCCTTCCAAACATTGGCCAGAAAGGATAGCCATTGGCCATCCAAGGGTCAACTCCGAACATAAAAGGAGGGAAGGGCATGCTACCTGGATATATCCTTATATCTTCGTCTTGACTTTTATTTTGTCCTTTCCTTTCAGCACCTTCAGTGTCCACTTGTTCGGACAGCGGACTTTCACTATCATTGTTCTGTGACTGTTTGCTGAAGTCATCGTCATTCATGGGTTGAAACCAATTATTTCTAGCTTCCAACCCTTCTGTCTTTGGATTCCTGTTGCCGGCTTGTATACTTGGATTAGCAAAGTTGCCATTTGTTGGTTTATCCAAGTCTCGGGCAGTGTCACTTTCAGAATTCGGTCCACCTTGATGCCGGAATGGATTGAATAAGCTCACTTTTGGAGATTTAGAGACACTCTCTGGAGAATCTTTTAACCTGAACGGATCATTTGTTGATCTTTTAAATGGAAAGAATGGACTCCAACTCCCCATGGGTGGCATGGAGTTAAACTCATTGACTGGCCACTGAGACCAGTTGGATCCCGAGAAACCTCGAGGTTCAGCAACACCACTCGGAATACTAACTGGAAGTAAACCCCCGAGTGGAGGAAACCTTTGCGCGAACGGGTTTGTGCCGCCCCCTTGAGGGAGGATGGGTCTGGGTGCAGGCCCGGGTAAATAGACGCCCCACCAAAGCCAGGCTTCGGGTCTCCACCACTCTTCGGTGACTTCTCCAACGTAACAGGCAACTTGACCAGAGCAGAAATCTCTTTGTCTCATTGTGGGCTGCGCTGGTTTATTCTGGTGAAACTGTTGCGTTTCTTCTTTAAGGCGATTTTTGAAGGCTTCTCTGAGTTCTTCACCCTGAAAGAATCGTCAATGTTTTCAGTAGCCAAAGCTTTTCACAAGTATGTTAAACTATTTGACAAGTAAACTATTGGAAGGTAAACTGTTTGACAGGTAAACTTTTGGACAGGTAAACTGTTGGACGGTAAACTGTTTGACAGGTAAACTATTGGACAGTTAAACTATTGGACAGATAAACTGTTTGACAGGTAAACTATTGGACAGGTAAACTGTTTGACAGGTAAACTATTGGAAGGTAAACTGTTTGACAGGTAAACTGTTGGACAGATAAACTGTTTGACAGGTAAACTGGTTGACAGGTAAACTGTTTGACAGGTAAACAGTTTGAAGGGTAAACTATTCGACAGGTAAACTATTTTACAGATAAACTATTTGAAAGGTAATATATTTGAGAGGTAACACAAAATTTTTTGATCGGTAAACTATTTGATAGATCAACTATTAGGCACGTAAACTATTTGAGAGCTACATTATTTGAGAGCTACATTATTTGAGAGGTACATTATTTGAGAGGTACATTACTTGATAAATAAACTGTTTGACGTGTAAGTTTTTTGACAGGTAAATTATTTGACATGTAAACTAATTGACAGGTTAACTATTTAAAATGAGCATCACACACACACACACACACACAAACAGGTTTTAGGTTTAAAAGCATAGACTAGTTACTTTTGCCAATTGGTGCGACTGTTGTGCCAAGGCAATTAGATACTTCAGACTGTTTCTTGCATCGCAGAAGCTCACTGCGAGATTTCCTACAGAACAAACACAAAAAACGTGAGTAGTCGTTTGTAACGGTCAAGTTGTGAGATACAGATTTACAGGTCTAAAAGGTCAGCTAGGAGTAGAATGTCTTTAAGGCCGTATCGGACCATTAGCATATACCAGGGGTCGGCAGCCTTTTCAAACAGTGTGCCAAAGTAGGATTTCTAATTCATTAAGCGTGCCAAAAGGCTAAATGGCATCCTGCTTTAGCAGTCAACTTTTTGTAGATGTACTTGCATAGCCTAGATCTAATTGGTATTCTTCCGTGCCATTGAAAATCGCTTTTCGTGTCAAGTGTGGTACGCGTGCCGTAGGTGGCCAACCCCTGGCATAGACAACAGAACATTCCACATGAACGATGACATTATACATTTAAGGGGTGCTCTCTTTTCAAAAAATTACTTTATGTGCCCATAAATATATCACGCACCTAAAGGAGGGAGTGGTTGTGGTTCTAACATTTGTAACCATTGCCAGAAGAGCGTTTATAACCATTGTGACGTCACATAAAAATAAGCACCAAACAATGAAATATCAACTGTTAACTAGTTTCAATTAATAACGTACCGTAATAATATAGTTTGTTGTAATATTTATACTACAATAACAATAAAGGTTCATGGAAACGTGCTAATACTTTAAATCAGTCAAAAGTGATGGTGGGGTTGTTAGTGACGATATATTGAAGGGGTCTCACTTTTTGAGATGGCTTGTGACAACGTGAGGAGCGAAAGGGGAGAGGGAGGGGGGTAAGGGTAAGAATTGCAGAAAATCAAATGACGTCAGTTATGGACTGCCCCTACCTTATCGCATCGTATTTGGGTCAGACATAAATATGTTTCTGATTGTCAAACTTTTTTTATTTTATTGTAGACAGCCAACCTTTAAAATAATCCAACCAATCGTTTTCATCCAGCTTGTCATCTCCGTTGACATCCGCTAAAACAAACATGGCCGCGGCTGTTGTAGCGTTGTGTCTATAGCGTTGCCATTGAAAACTCGTATATTCACTTCTACTGATGAAGGCGTCGTCTAATAAATGGTAAACAAAAACCATACATTGTAAAAAAAAAAATATTTTTTTGAAAACTCACAAGCATTTCTTTTAAATCAAAGAATGAAAGACTTGATATATGGGTCGAAAGTTCAGTTCATTGTTCACATGTTTGTGTGTATGTCTGTCCGTATGTGTGCCTCTGTGTAAGCTAAAGTAAAGTATGCAGTCGGACTAATTTGATCATCCATGGAACCGTTGAAGCAACGTTCACAAGTTTCTGTGACCACTCCTTACTAGGAGATTGTGTGGCCAGCACAATACCCAGCCGCCTTTACTTTACCCCAAACAAAGGTCAGGTATCCATCAGAGCTGGGTAGACTCAGGGACACCCTTCAGACCCCGCAACGAATTCTAAGCGTTCACCAGGATTCGAACCCAGGACCTTCGGTTCGTCAGCCGAACGCGCTGCATCAGCCACCGTGGCCCTGTGTCTGTGTGTACTTCTAAAGCTACCTCTACTGGTAGCTCTTGTTTGTGGCCCTGTGTCTGTGTGTACTTCTAAAGCTACCTCTACCGGTAGCTCTTGTTTGTGGCCCTGTGTCTGTGTGTACTTCTAAAGCTACCTCTACCGGTAGCTCTTGTTTGTGGCCCTGTGTCTGTGTGTACTTCTAAAGCTACCTCTACCGGTAGCTCTTGTTTGTGGCCCTGTGTCTGTGTGTACTTCTAAAGCTACCTCTACCGGTAGCTCTTGTTTGTGGCCCTGTGTCTGTGTGTACTTCTAAAGCTACCTCTACCGGTAGCTCTTGTTTGTGGCCCCTGTGTCTGTGTGTACTTCTAAAGCAACCTCTACCGGTAGCTCTTGTTTGTGGCCCTGTGTCTGTGTGTACTTCTAAAGCTACCTCTACCGGTAGCTCTTGTTTGTGGCCCTGTGTCTGTGTGTACTTCTAAAGCTACCTCTACCGGTAGCTCTTGTTTGTAGCCCTGTGTCTGTGTGTACTTCTAAAGCTACCTCTACCTGTAGCTCTTGTTTGGGGCCCTGTGTCTGTGTGTACTTCTAAAGCTACCTCTACCGGTAGCTCTTGTTTGTGGCCCTGTGTCTGTGTACTACTAAAGCTACCTCTACCGGTAGCTCTTGTTTGTGGCCCTGTGTCTGTGTGTACTTCTAAAGCTACTTCTACCGCTAGCTCTTGTTTGTGGCCCTGTGTCTGTGTGTACTTCTAAAGCTACCTCTACCTGTAGCTCTTGTTTGGGGCCCTGTGTCTGTGTGTACTTCTAAACCAACCTCTACCGGTAGCTCTTGTTTGTGGCCCTGTGTCTGTGTGTACTTCTAAAGCTACCTCTACCGGTAGCTCTTGTTTGTGGCCCTGTGTCTGTGTGTACTTCTAAAGCTACTTCTACTGCTAGCTCTTGTTTGTGGCCCTGTGTCTGTGTGTACTTCTAAAGCTACCTCTACCTGTAGCTCTTGTTTGGGGCCCTGTGTCTGTGTGTACTTCTAAACCAACCTCTACCGGTAGCTCTTGTTTGTGGCCCTGTGTCTGTGTGTACTTCTAAAGCTACCTCTACCGGTAGCTCTTGTTTGTGGCCCTGTGTCTGTGTGTACTTCTAAAGCTACCTCTACCGGTAGCTCTTGTTTGTGGCCAACGCCCTTTGACGGGGAAACAGGCGACGTTGATACTGAAGATTATGATGGTGAATGCTAGAGAATCCAGCATACGATACTTACCGTTCTCGTCAAATGTATCCAGCCAACGGTCAAGGTCATCCACCGAGATCCATCCATTGAGATCGTCGTCAAAGTCCATGACTGCTCTCGTGATGTCCACTTCCGGTGACACGCCCATGTCACGCCTGAGGAGAGATCATAGAATACGGATGACGGAAATTGTTTTTATATATTATTCCCTTTTTATGCTCAACACATTCGTGTTGATTGAATTAATAGGCTATAATAAGTGTGTAATGCGTTGAATAGTGTTCAATAATTTCCCATATATTTCCTATTTAATGGTAGCCTATAGACCAGGGGTCGGGAACCTTTTTGTCTGAGAGAGCCAAGGACACCACATATTTTGAAAAGTAATTCTGTGAGAGCCATACATTATGTTTAAAACTAAAAATTCAAGTAAAAGTGTGCATTTTGTGTCATTTCAACACTAAAAGTACAATAATTACGTAACTGAGTTCTTTTTTAATAACATTGTTATGTTGTTGCTAATCAATAATGAGTATTTCTTACCATTAATTCGACTTGTGGTGCTGCAATGCAATTAATATGTACATCAAAGAAGTCTAAAGAAACATTTTTTCATAATCGAACATTTGTCTGCGAGCCAGATGCAGCCATTAATAGAGCCACATCTGGCTCGCAAGCCATAGGTTCCCGACCCCTACTATAGAGTATATCTATAGACTAATATAGGATTACCACCAGGTGTCAGGACACTGTATTGATGACGTAGACATTGGGACGCCAGTCACTCGATGGCTGAGTTTGTTCACCTGTTAACACAAAGAACATATTTATTTATAAAATACATGTATAAGGTTATCTTTAGAATTCTCTATAACAGAATGTAACAGTTTGTTTTTACTAAGATTTTAAATAGAGTTTCTAACGGGAAAAACAATTACACAAGTCAAACAGAAAAGAGGATTTCTAACCCTAGACCAAGCGAATATTGACCAGAAGATTGGCGCCTATGCCTATAGATTTTATAGGGCGTTTGCAATCCCGTGACAAAAAGCACGTGATTTGTGTTTACTTTGAGTAATGGTGTACAAGTAAATATGGCCGCTGTATTAATAAAGTTTCATATAGGCTCGAGCTTTTTTTAAATGATGTGTTGTGTTTTAAGTCTTTTTAAGATTTAAGCTGTATTATGTATGCTAAATAAAATAGGCTATTTTTTTATTATCATAGACATAAATCATAGACGATGTGAGCCTAATAGTGACTTGACTAGATAGCCTATTCACCAACAATATCACTTGACATCGTAGCCTAGCCTACGAAACATTAAAAGTGTAGGCCTATAAAGTGAAATTGAAAGTGTAAATAGGTCTAGCCGGCCCTAGCCTAATCACATTAATCAATTAATCTACAGTACTACTATTTACCTCCTTATGTTTTAGTAGGATAGCCAATATTCAGATGTGAATTTTGCATGATAAAGAAGTACTTCACTTTCACCACGTTACATTTGTACCTCAAGTGGGTTCTTTATTTACACAAATACGTCAATAAAAACCTAAGCCACGCCCACTAAGAACGCTCTATAAGTTCAACTCTTTTTTTCCACTAAGCATTTTTGAATTATAAGAATTTATTTGAACTATAAGTCTATTGCAGCTATGTTCTGAGATATTTTTGTTATGTTTGTTTTTTAAACTTTAAATTTAACTAATTTGTTAAGAGTCTTAAAGTCCTTGAAATTAAACCGCTATTGTTATTTAAAAGTAAATCCAGCCTTTCAAAAATATATAGACCTGGTAATAACAGGCATTCTCATACGTGGGCCCGTCCGCATGGAATGCCCTCCCACTACAACTTCGACAGAGCTCTAGCTTTGACACCTTCAGAAGCCGGCTGAAGACCTACCTGTTCAAGTAGCAGTTAATTATTTTATTATTTTTCATTTATACATTTTTGCCTTTTATCCGTTGTCTGTACTATGTCTGTAAATGTTGACAGCGCATAGAACTGTTCCCAACAGGATACGCGCTATACAAGTCTTATTATTATTATTAATAATAATAAAATGGTTTTATTTAAATTGTCTAAGTCCTAGAAATTAAATGGTCAAAAAATGCAGTTATTTGGTCATCAACTTAAAAATACTTAAATTAAAAATCCATTAGATCAATTTTGACGGTAGTGTGCCAAAGTAGGATTTCTAATTCATTTAGCGTGCCAAAAGCCCAAAGGTCATCCTGCTTTAGCAGTCAACTTCTTGTAGAAGTACTTGAATTGACACTGTTTTGATAATCTTCTGCGTGCCATTGAAAATCGCTAGGCTTGCCAAGTCTGGCACCCGTTCCTTACGTTACCGACCCATGTACTAATTTATAATATGTCGAGAAAATCATAGCTAGATGCTAAACGTAGATATTTATGTTTAAAAGGTGAGATACCAGGGCATGGAAACAATATTATGCGGGAATTGTATGGTTGTTGTTTTTTTGGTGTGAATTTAGATACTCACCCTTTCAAGAAATCTTACAAACTCATCACGCCCGACATTTCCATCCTCTGAAATATCACAATAATTGTTACAATCAATTAATTCACCCAATTTCATAAATACATTTAGTTTTATCTTTTTTTTTTTGTCTTTCTATCTACCTCTTAAATTAAGTATCTATTTCTAGCTATATATCTAGTTATTTTACTCTTATCTTATCTTATACATTAAAGACGTTCCTTCTAAAGAGAAGATTATTGCGTCCTACGCTCATCCGTGGTCCGAGTCTAGACGCATATTTATTAATGTTTTTAATGATATTTAGTTAGGCCTACTGGTTTTCCTGGTTTGGTCAGGCAACCCATTCAGTGCCCCGAATGCCACTCAGGAAGAAAGAGTACTTATATGAATTTGTTCTTGCATAAGGGACAAGGAAAGTGTTTTTGTCTTTATGTTTATCTAAGCTTTGCAACAGGTTTTTATTGGGTTGTATTTCTAAATTAGAGTTTAATGCCTTATGTATTATTACTACTTTACTCTTTGCCCTTCTGTCCTCTAGTGTTTCTAGGTTTAGGGATTTGACTAATGGTGTTACTCTTGTTAATTGGGAATATTCACTAGTTATAAACCTTGCAGCTCTTTTTTGAATTTGTTATAATTTTTTTGTTTTCTTTAGTTGATGGGTCCCATACAGATGCTTCATATTCTAGTATAGGTCTAAATAATGTGAGATAGCATTTTAGTTTTATATTGTTATTACATTTGTAGAAGTTCCTTTTTATGAATCCTAATGTTTTGTTTGATTATTTAATGACTTCATCAATATGAGGGTTCCAAGATAACTTATCATTTACTCTTTCACTAACATTCTCTCTTTTTCTCTCTGTCCCTTCCCCCCTCTATATATATATTATTTTTTTTATCTTTATTTCTCGTTTTATCAATCTCTCCTTCCCACGTTCTCTTTCTCCCTATACTTGCCCTACCATTGAAATCAGATTCTCTGAGTACTGACTGCAGATCATAAGTCGACAAGGTCAAATCTCCGTCCTTATCCCAGAAGTCAAATGCTACCTGGGATGCAGTCGGATGTGCATCATAAGTCCTTGTGGTTTTCTTGACCCAGTCACCCCTTCGTACCGAGCCTGAAAGGAAAGAGCATTATTTGTAAACAAAAGGCTTTAGTCAGCCAGAATACAATAGCTGACTACTAACTAATGAACTTTTTTTCTTGTATCAAAACAGGTGTGATAGTGTGCGTGCATGTCTATTTTTATAAGTATATTTCTGTGCTTGAGTACAAATAATGCTTTTATATTGTTTAAAATATGCTGAAATACAAAACATCTGTAGTCAAGACAAATTTCCATTTGAAATAAAATCGTATCTTCAAATTGTTTAAAATCATTATCAAAGTGTAAAATTAGCCTTAAACCACGGATAAGCCTCTGATATAAGGAGAGTCTGTAACATATAAAATAATATTTATTCCATTCACTGTACAAAGTTTGATAGGAACAAATAGAGTCTAGATCTAGGGCCTATGTCATAAAGTAAATATTTCAAGTATCGGATGTATCTTCCAATGCTCACAATCCAGAATAAAATACAATAAAACATATATATAATTATTGTATCATAATTTTTAAAATTTCATTAAACTAATATATAAAGAGAGTTTACCGGTACATAGAATTTAATACATTTAAAGAACAGCCGATGCAATGTGTAATGATTTCTAGCCAGAAAAGGGAAGAGAGGTGAACAGTAAAACTGCTTTAAAATGTAGTTTTATAAAATAAATAAAAAACTATTACATAAAGATTTAGTTCCGTACAAAGTGAGCTATTAAATTATTACAGTAGGCTATGTGCTCACCCGAAACGCTCATCCTTTTGATTTCCTGGGTAATTTCAGCAAGGGAGATAACCTTGTCTTTGTTGGCGTCCACTGTATTTATAAAATAATCATAATTTATTTCCCTTGCGTTGTCGGGAGCCATTCTGAGAGATGAGAGCACACAAAACAAACTTCACCATAAAATATAAACCAGTAATGTTATGTCTACCATAATTAATTGCTTTCTCTATCCCAATTTTGTAAATATACCTTTTATTATTGTACACACACAATTTTTTTTTATTGTATTCAAGTTATATGCTTTTATATCACGTAGCCTACTTATCGAATACCTATTTTATATCAAGAAATCAATTTAAATTTTTTCTTAATAATAAAATAAAGAAAAGAAATACATTGCTAAAGAAAAATAAAAAAATAAAAATAACGGCAATAATTAATATACAGCTTTTTTGGTAACCCCTCAATTTTTTCCCGATGCACACAAATTAATCGTTTTTTTCCGGGCCTTTGCTTCCCTTGTGTGAAGTGGTAATTCACATCTGTGGTCGGTCGTGCGATCATAATCTTGTTATTTTTGTACAGTGGTCAGCTGGTCTTCACAATGACCTAGTTATGTCCATATTGACCTAGTTAAGCCAGTATCTTCCGCAAAGATCTCCCTGTATTTGTGGGCGAGCGGTGCGAGTAGAAGTCGAGAACTTTCCTGAAGCAGCTCATCTCTACGGTCTCATGGGTTTCTTTTTTTTTCTCTCTCCTTTTGCTGTGCTCAGTGAGTAGAACTCAGTTGCACTTTAGTTTGATTGACACGCTCG